>VZRO01006319.1:386216-486364 GCA_013397915.1 Daphoenositta chrysoptera
CCACGGGCTGGGACTGTGTGGCCAGGACGCTCCTTGGGCTGGGGCTGTGTGGCCGGGGCCGTGCCGAGGTTAAGGCACCCGTGCGGTGCCAGCGAGGGCCACGCAGCCGAGGCCAGCCATGCGGTGCCGGCAGGGACCAGGCCGCCAGCAGCGAGAGACGTGGCAAGCAATTCCCCCATGAGGAGCCTGGATGAGATCAACCTCTCAGTTGCAACTTACAGACACCAACTTTCTTCCAAGTCAGAGAAAAGGAAAAAGTGAGGACACATGAAGAAANACATGCGGGGGTACAGAGATCCACGCACAGCCCGTGAGGAATGGTACTCACTCTGGAGCACATGGATGCTGAAAAGCTGTAATCTGGTGAGGAACTCGAGCAGAGAGATGTGACCCTTAGTTTTATAGAAGAAGACAGCTTTCGCTTCCAGACTAGAACAGCTCATCCTTAAAAGGCTAAACCCCGTGAACTAAAACGACCCAGGCTGGGCAGTTGTGGGAAGACTGCTTCACCAGTAGGAGGGATTCACATTGCAGCAGGTTCGGGCGGGGTTGTTGCTTGTGAAAGTTAAAACCACGCTAGAAAAGTTCTCAGAGAACTGTCTCCCATGAGAAGGATCCCACAGCTCAGCAGAAGAAACTCTTTTCCTTAAGCATACTGAAGAAAGACTTTTAAGAAGTAAAATACTGACCAAAACCCCATGTCTCTTTCCTTGTGCAGTTGGTGGAAAGAGGGAGGGACTGGGAAAGGAAGGTGTTCTGAAGGTTTGCTTTGGTTCTCATTACCCTTTTCACTAATAATTCTGTTAATAATAAATCTTCTTTATACCGTTTAAGTTTTGAACCTGTTTTGCCTTAAAGTGGTTTTTTTTCAATAATCCTTATCTCAACTCATGAAGTTTTTGTTTTAGTTTTCCCTCCTCTGCTTAACTATAGCAGGGGAAAATAAGTAGATGGATTTTTTGTGGGTGCCTGGTGCTTAGCCAGTGTCAAACCGCCATACCCATCTTTCTTGACACCAGGAAAGAGAACAACAAAAATGCTGTGTGAGAAATCAAAAATGTTGATCTCTCCTCACCTCCTTTGATGACAATGGGAAAGTGAGAATAAATATTGGTGGGAAAGCCTACTCTATCTACACTTATGCCACAAACGTCAATCACAGAAACACTTTGTGTTTTCTTAAAAGCTCATGCTGGAATTAAATGATTACATGGTGACCTCAGTTTGCACTGAAAAGCAAAATTTAAAAAATCCAAACAATGAAATCTTAAAAAAAAAAAAAAGAGAGAGAGGTCTTCATGGTTCTAGATTCAAGTTCTACATCAAATCAGAATTTATCCTAAGAAAGTGATATGACAAGGGCCAAAGAAACTAAAACATTAGTGCACCTACAAAATCTCAATATTCTTAGGTCAGTCCCATGTTTGGTGAAGAGTGTGATGAACTTGTGATGTCTGAAAACATGGGTTTGATTGTGCTCCTCTCCCTTAGTTGCAGGACACTGTCTACTCCTCTCTTCTTCCAGCAAGTGAACACAATTGCCAGCACACAACTCCCAGATTATTTCCAGAGTGCTGCTGCACACTGTGGCTTGCACCCAGAAATGAAGGCAGCTCTGTGACGTAAGAATGCAGTTACTGAAAGCAGCAGGAGAGAATATTGAACACATTGATAACAGAGGTGTTCCTTCCTTTTCTGTCAGTTCCTAAAGCTCAGCCAGAATACTTCACATTCTCACTTTGCCTCTTTGCTTAACCAGACCACAATTTTGCAGTTGTTCATTAAAATACCTACCAATATTGAAACAATTCTCACAGCAAAGGCTTTAGACCCACCTCCATTGGCTCTTCTCCCCCTTTGGTTTGATTGTCGCCCACCTCTCCACTCTCGTAATTGCTGCTCTTCTCAACCCACAGTTCGGATTTTTCTACAGTCAGACGTAGCTGATCAAGATCAGCCTTGATTTGCTTGTAGTTATCCACATCTTGATTGGACACCAGCAACTGAACCTGGAAATGGAAAAAATTGTAAAGCTATTACAGCCGTAGCACCAGCACTTATGGCTTGGTAATTTGCTTGACAGTTCCCATTCTAAGCCTCTCTTTTCAGGTTTTTTGTGCAACCTTCCTTATGCAATTGAAACATGGCACATGCAGGCTTTTAGCCCCCATTTGTCAAAAACCTTCAACAGAGCCAGAGGAAACCTTCAACACAGCCAGAGGCTGTAGTTGCCCAAAACAGTATAGTTACAACATTCACAACATCCTCTCACCTTCTTGAATACACTGCAAAACATTTTCAGCACAGGAGATTTACAGGCTCTTGAGTTCTATGCAGAGTGAGCTCTCATGCACTGATTATGATGCTCATGGTATTAAAACAATACAGTTGCACACTATTAAAGCAAAAGTGAGAAATAGCTAATGCTTCAGCACTGTACTTCAGAAGAAAAAGAAAAGAAAAAGGATGATATGACAAGGAATCAGGGCATTCAAAGAAAAGTCAGAATGGCCAGCAATTTTAATCATCTCCTACACCACCATAATCAAATATTGAAAAATAACAGACTTTAACACTGTTAGGCCAGCTTAGAAGAACTCTGAATATAGCTGACAAACTGACTTTCAGGTTCATTGAATTTCTCACTATCTGAATGGTTGCCACTTATTAAAATGAATCCCATTTTTTCCTTTTTCTGTACTGCTCAAATTATCTGGGGTTTTTTCACTGTTATGTGTAGTTCTTGATTTAGCATGACCTACACATTTTCTTTCTTTGTAACACTCTCTGTTCTCCCAAGAATATTAATAATGATAATATTCCAAAAACTAACATCAATCTTTACAGTAAATTAATAAACACTATTAAGAAATCATACTCAGGTAAAAGATTAAGGTCACTGACAACACTGATAGGGATTTTTTTCTTCTTTAAACCACATCACATCCAGTCAAATATTCACAATTTTGTAATATAAAGTTTTCATCATAATCATCTCTCTTGGCTTAGCAAAACCTTGTTATTTTACAGAATTGATGAATGCTGCTCAACTGCAGGCATTCTTATTCCATGTGCTCTAAAGTCTTTTTTGTTTATTTCTCAATTAGCCTTTTCCATCCTTCACAAAAACACATTAAGCAACTCAGTCCTTGCTTACCTGGGAATAACAGCTATTTATGCAACTAACCAGCACAGCCTAACTTTAAATACCTGGTGGGAGGCCATTATGCTGCACAACAAAAACATTAAACAAAAGCTTTTCAGGTCTTTATCATTCATCTGTTTGCACAGGAGAGAAACCTCCCCATCTTACATAACGGTGAGACAACACACTACCAAGCTCCTGAAATAAGCATCAGATGTTCTTATCAACATATGTTATAAAGGGTTACGTAACAGAGGCGTCTCTGTCATGCAGCCCCATGACATCAGATCTCCCCATCCTAATCCATGGACACATGGAGCCTGCACATGCCCCGCTACCAGCGGCAAAGAATAAAAGCTGAAAACAGGCTTGGCTCTATCCCTGCCTTCCTGCTATTTGGGCATAGTTGTATCAGGCAGGGGAGCCCCGTGCAAAGACACCTGAATTAGAGTTAGAAGCACCAAGTGAATAACAAAAGAACAATACCCAGCCTAAGTGGCCCTGAAGACAGGGAAGTCTCACTGCTGACACGGGGACGCTGCTTGCCAAACATGAGGCACTGGCTCTGTCCCTGCGGGATCACTGTGAGAGGCTCACCACGGAACTACGCTTTCCCTAGTGGATGCAGCACCAGAAATAACTATTTCTGGGGCCACAGAACTATAATACACACCGGCACACATGGCCAAAGAAGCCTGCTGATACTGGGCCTCTATGGAAATTAGAGAGTCGTGCAACAAACAAGCAATTTAAGTAGCAGAGCAGCCTTTGGAAAGGCTGCCTACATTCAGTTTTCTGGGATAACACTCAGCCCGTCCGTACCTGTTTGAAGGCTTGCAGAACTTCTGCTCTCTGGCTGAAATGCTTGAATAGTAGGTGCAGAGCCCCTGAGAGCAACGGTGGGTAGTCATGCATGATGAGGTGAATAAGGACCCGCAAAAAAGTTCTGCCCCCTTCATCATCAAGCTGAACTGCATTCTTCTCCTTTCTGCAACAGAAATGGGGGAAAAAGGACCAGATAAAGTAAAGTAAATAATAAAAAAGAAAACCTTTTGAGATAAATATGTCTCTACACATAATCTTCACTCAACAGAGCTCTTAAAATTAAATCAAATATGTTGCAGGAAGGAAATTATAAATATGACTTCAATATATTTTAAAAAGCCTTCTATCCTACAGTTACGTCCTGTTGCAGCAATCTTATAGCAGAATGGACACTATGGAGCAGAGAAAGTATCTATGAAATGTGTCAAACATTGTGATTAAAATCTGTATGGCAAAAGCATTCACTTATGTCATGGATAAGTTGAGCCAGGCTCATCCCCAATTCAAATTAAATGAAGTAAACTGCATTTCATCAGAGATTAATTTTACCCTTTCCTTTTCACTCCTTCCCTTTTTAGCTGTTATTAAAATTTCACTTAAGAAAAAATAAGATCAAAAATAGCAAGAATTGCCAAGAGCACCATATTTCTGGTATCATATTCATAATGTGGTATGGCAGAAAGCGGATTTACAGTTAACATATCAAAGCAGAAATAATGTTTCCAAGAAACCATTCAGTCTCTCTGTTCATTTTAAAGATGCAGATGCCAAGGGCTGTGTGTTGTTTTACATTATGGGAGTTCAGGAAAGGCCTGGAGGCATTGCTTGTGCTGGTAAAGATTGAGAATGCATGAGGGACTGAGAGAGGAGAGATCACAGTGCCCATATTGCAAATCCTTCTCCTTAGCTCCAAGAAAAACTTTAAAGGCTATGGCCTTGTCTAAATGGAATTAATTTTTACTGCTATAATTATAATTATACCCATAAAATTAAACCAATATAGTGATAATGGTAATAACTCTCCAGTATGAGTGTTTTCCATGGTTTTTTTTTTTAATCTGTTCACAGTGTAGCTGAAATCCCTTCCAAAACTCTGCAAGCATAACTTGTGATCTACAGGCCTGTGGTGGTCCAGAAGATCATGGCAAGTGGTCCACTCCCGATGTGAGAAGTCACAGGAGAGATTTACTGTTGACACGATTTTCCCAATGAGTTTGTACACCAAGTGCAATGACAACGGGTCATGTGGTCTACAAGAAATACTGAGGGTCAACAGCAAGCTGCTGATCCAGGAAATTTGGGGCTGTAGCCATAAGGCACACCAGAAAAAGAGTCTTTTTTTAGCACCCACGTGAGGCATTATAAGATAAACAGAAAATTAGTGTGGTTTAGCCCAAAACACCTGTACACCATTCTCCAGCTGCCTTTGGGAACATGATAAAAACTTTCTACCAACTCTCTTACAACTAAGAGGGTGGTCATTGCCAATCCCACAGCCATCCAGGCCAACTGGGCTGTTTGCTTGATTGAAATCCAGGCCTTTCCTGGCACATTTCTGTTGAAGTACAGCTTATGCAATAAGAAGCAGGCAAAGGAAGAGAAAGGGCTATGAAAATAAGCACAGAATAAACAGAGATTGTCCATGAGAAATATCAATGTGAACAAAAAGATAAATAAATATTCATAGAGGTAAAACTTCAGAGAATATACCTGCCAGCAAACATGGTTTCAGCCTGAGCTGCAATTTCATCTATGTCAGGAACAATTGCTGGGAAAAAAATCAGAAGAAAAAAATTTTTAAAACAAAGAAAGCCAGTGATCATCATTTAATCTGCGCAGAAAATGGAATTCTGTTCCTCTTTAGAGCAGATGGTATAAAGTAAAGGTCTAACTAGTCATTCCCCAACTACGCAAAATTTGCTTTCTGCAACAGTAGTAGAGAACAAACAGGATATGGGGCAGAGTTAAATTGTGTATTACTATTCCTGAGGAAGAGAATTGTAGTGATGAACCAAAGCCACATGGCGCTCAGAGCTGTACTAGCCACCAGCAGTAACCCACAAATGACATAGATTATCAAACTTTTACATTTTTTGTTACATGAGCCAACCCCAACAAAGCATATACATGAACTTCAGAAAATTTACCATAAACCAAAATTATTTCTCACACCACGTCATTTTGCTTTAGAATGGCTTTAATATAATTTATTACTTAAGACTTTAGTACTCCTGTATTATTAATGTGCCCACCTCCAATTAGAGCAGTTCTCCCCTACTTGCAGGTGTTCACACAGACTTTTTGAGCACTTCTGTGTACATGGGAAGGCTCCCTGGAAACCCAAATCATTCCTGCACCACATTCACCTCACTTAAACCTGTCCTCATCCATCCCCAACCATTCTCCGTTTGCCACCATGCAGTGTTTTGGGAAGAGCACAATTAAAAGAAAAAAATATCATAGTGGGGAAAAAGGAATCACTTTTTTGTTAGAGTAGGACAAGACAGCAAAAAAAATTTGTGGATTTCCTTAAAATTTTTATTTTTTCACAAGCTTTTCAACTTGGAGCAGCCTGTGTCTTTCTGCTGCAGTTAAGCTCGGTGTTTGCAGTTGCCTACCCAGAATTACTTTGCACTGAAAGGAAATAGCAAGGTTTACCCGAGGCAGTCCCGGGCGCGTCAGGTGGGGATGATGTAGAGCAATCAACATTTTCAGTGTTTTCCCCAAACTCTCTCTTATAGATAGACAGCATGTAGGATATTCTGTAGTCCAGTCTAACACTGAGAATAAACTACAAGAAAAAAAAAAGTGATTTAAATTAATTTAAGTCCACTATGAGAAAACAATCCATTACATTCACCAGTTTTCTGTGGTTTCTTTCTTTACCCTGCCCATCCTGAGACATGTTGAGCTCTGCCCTATGGATTGCTGAGTACCACTGGGTGTGTCCAGGGGCTTCAACACGCTGCCTTGTCCTCACTGCCTGAGAGCTAGATCAGAGCCTTCAAACCCATGCAGACACCAATTATTTCCCATATCAGCTGGACTTCCAGTGCCCCATGAAGGCAAGTAGTGGAATGGGTTAGGGAGCAAGCACAACAGGCTCAAGGCTCATCCTCTCAGATGCCTGGCAAATACCCTTTTGTTCCTCAGCTGTGAAACTGGAAACTCATACAGGAAAAATCCTAATTCAGAGCTGGAAGTGGTGCTTTTATATTGGAATAGTGAGGAAAGTAACTAGGCTGGAGGCATTAGTATCAAATTAAGGGCTGACACTTATACACATGGATACTTCTTACCCACAGGAAATGCAAGCACATAATCAAACACGTTTGAGATCATTTAACATAATTTACAACCAGTGGGGACGAAAGACATATGCTGAGTTTCCAAGGCTGAGGTGACAGGTGATCTGAAAGGTGACTTAGTAAATGGTGGCAGGCAACCTGCTTCTTTGATCTACAGCTAAAGCCAAACATGCTTCCCAGACCCACTGTAATAGAATTTGTCTATTTTGGTACCATGATTAAGTTACCCCAGAATTGTACAAGCAAGATTTTTACAAATAAAAATTTCCCAAGTCCATGCACAGTTGACTAAGTCTATCAGACCATCTGTTTAATTGTGGCTGAGGGCAGAATAGAAATCACAAGTGAAAAAGTCTTTACTTAAAGCAATAGGAAGATATGTTGAGAATTAAATTACTATAAACTGAAATATTTCTGAGAATAGAATAGCTTTAATCACCATTGTACTTGCTCTGCATGTTAGTACAATAAATCTAAAATATTCTTACTCGCCTTTGAGACTAATAACACAGTAATGAAAGGTAACATGATTTAAATTAATCCTTCTTCATTGCATTTTAAATGAAACTGAATTATTTTGTATTTCTTGTGGGCTAGAATCATATACATGCACATTTACTGTGATTCACCCAGCATATGACAACTTGCTTATCTGAAGTAATTTGACCATGTGACTAATCCTTAACTAACAAACCACAATTAAGTAAGAAATTAGGATTAAGTGTTCTTCAATCCTGAGTGCTCTTGCACTGAATGTGCTGTGAAAAAGGAAAGGATGAGACAAAATGTGATTCCCTCAGGGAATGCACAGGACAAGGTCCTGGAATCATCCTCCTAGCCATTGACCAGTAAAGTAGGACAGTATGGAGAGAAATTCAGTCATAAAAACAAATGAAAATGAGAAGCAATACACATGAAGGGTGTTTTTTAGGTTGTATAACTTCATAACACTCTGTCTTTCACTGTAAGTTTTAAACTAAAGGAGGCCTGAAACCAAAGGATGCAGTATTGAGTATATTGTAACAATTGATAGCCTTTCAGATGACAAGTAATTAGAGTCATCTAAATAATTTATGAGCAGTCAGAACAAATGGAATCCTTCAAAAGTGGCATTGGTACCAACAAATCCAGAGAATTTATAGGAAACACTGAAACATTCCTTCAGGGCCCAAGCATTGCGGAAACTGGGATTCGATACGCAGAGCAAGCGTGTGCCACTCCATTTCATTACCAGCAAAAAGTGAAAACTGCATCTCAGCAGGAAGGCTGGTGTCACACAGCTTGTCAGGTCAGCTGGGAGAAAATCACAGCAGCCCACAGACTGTTCTCAGCCCAACAGTGGACACCTGAAATGCATTAAATGCCCCTCAAAAGTCCGCAGCCTCGCACAACTTCAGTGGGACCAGGGCCAATTCTGCCCTTCATCCAACTACTGCAACAGAAGAACAAATGCTTAAATCAAGCAATCACCCCAGTGTAAAACTAGTGTGAAAAAAACTGGAAACAGAGCCGCTGTCTTCAGGAAACATTAGTGAGGCAGATAAGAGGACAAGTTCTGTCATTGCACAGTTACAGTGAGAAAGTTTCTGCAGCATCCCATTCCTTCAAAAGCGAAGTTGGTACAACAGGGTGAGGACCACAACTGTACAGTTGTTCACACAGAGAAGTATCCTTCCTCATATCAAAGAGTTATTTCTACAATGAGCAGCCCAGTGAACAGTAAGAATGTAGGTAACAGAACTGGCCACTATGTGAATAAAGAACCATGAAATGACTGCTGTGTAATATGCCACCCCTCATTATTACCTGCAAAATCTCAATGATTTTCAATTTGGTGTCCATTACGATCACATCTTCACTGTCTGCAGTGCTGGCTTGCTTGCTTGGGTGAATGCTTGGCTGGATGTCAGGGGTACTGATGGGAAATACAGACCCTCTGCTCAGCACCATTTGAGTCATCATCTCTCCTACCCCATGGATGGTCCTCATGACGTTGTTCCCTGTGCATTAAACAAAAACACAGACATATTTGCTAGGAGTAAAGCACGTTTACAAAGCTAGATGTCACACATACACCCATATCATCAAATCCCTTTCCAGTCTCAAGAGGTATATTGAAAAAGAAGCCCTCAGTTCCTGGATTCATTCAATTTACCCAATTAGGAAGAAATTTCTACGCTGATTTTCCAAGATATCATTTCTTACAGGTCAACAGATGGTAAATACGCAAAAATATTTCCAGAGTTCTGGTAACATGCTGAACAAATGATAACAAGTAGAGCTAAAGAAATCTCACCCATTCCTTTGCCTGAAGGTGTATTATCCACAGCTAAGATAATTTCTTAAAGAGGTTGATTTAACCTGTTTTTAAGAATATTTGCAAACTGAGTGTTGCACATCCAGTATTATAGAGCATCCCTGGCCAAGCAATTCCACTACCTGACTATGTTTATCTATTGCTGCAATTTGCAGACACATGGGAGGAGTTTTATATGTCACATTGAAAGAGAGTAAAGAGATGAGGCCGTGCCAGTCTGATCAGTGTCTTTGTGTGGTTCAAATGACAGGCCACAACCCAAACCCAACTGACACAACCAGCCAACCATCCCCCTTCAAAAAAAAGTCCCAGGAGAATGCCAGGCATGAAGGCTGTCCTGAGGTCAAACTGGTATCTGTAATCTCAGTGTCCTTTGTAAGTTATTCATGAGGGAAAAAATTATTTTACATTACATGGTAAAACCTTTGTCCAGTCTGGTTGCAATGGTACATATCACTGCAAAATCTACCAAGAAATACCATCTGTTCCCACAGATTATACTGGTCTTTATAGTGAATTTTGATGGGAAAAGCATCTCAGTGAATCAGTGACTTCTTTGCAAAGGTGGGGACAAGAAAGCATGAGAATATCGTGCTACCTACCTACATGAATTTTCCTAGATGAAGTTTCCTTTCTTGCCAAGCAGATAGGAATGAATGGAGGAAAGCAAAGGAATGACAGTATCTCTTCACAGCAAGAGTGCCAAGACCTAGACTACACTAAAGGCAAAGAAAAGACTGAAGGAAACGTAGCTTTGCTGAGAGAAGCCTGAATAGTTCTTGTCTGTCCTTCAGTACAGTTTAATCACCATGCCACAGCCAAGCTTTACTCACACTGAGGAGACCCTCTTCCTAGACAATCTGCTGCAAAAAGCCAAGGCTGGATTTTATTTTGTTGGCAAAATCCTCCTCTTATTCCCTTCTTTCTTCAATCCATATAGCTCAACTACTGCATGTAGGGAAAGAGGATGCCTTTGGCCCTGACTTTAAAAGGGAAACGCACAAAGAGTTTGCTTTTTCAAAGCGAATGAGGAAGATTAGTGTCAGGTTTGAGGTCCCATTCCACATCTGGTCTGGTGTGCAATCACTCTGAATTGGTCTTTTGAAAATAATACTTCAAGTCCCTACAAGAGAGGGGAAAAAACGCACTTTTGATTTTGCATGGTGTTAGGGAAAAAAAACAAGTCATGTTTATGGGCTGGATCCTCACATTAGGCAGGCACAGGAAGTTCTAACTGCTTACACAGGCATAAAGCAAATAAAATCATCACAAATACCCTTCATGACACAAAATGAAAATAGTGTGTTTTCCTTTCAAATCAAGTAAAATAACATAGGGAATAACACAGGATGGATATCTCTCCCTCTCCCACTGTCCAACCCTTTTCTCCCAGTGTGCTAAACAAGTATTTGCATTGACCACCACTCAGTGCACCTGTGCAAAACTACAGTACTACATGGAGGACCTTCAACCCCAAAAGCACCTTCAGTAAAACTGGCATTTTATGTCTTCTTCATCTTCAAACCATGAAATAAATGACATCATCCATCTCACTCTGTCCTTAATGCTGACAGATAAGCCCACAACAAGACCTGTAGCTTGGGCAGCTGCATCATGGCCTGTAATACCCCTGCCACACACCTCTGCTGAGAAGTTATCATCATCTCTCACAACATCATTTCAAAGTCCCTTTTTCTCAGTTGTGCAGAGGGAAATATAAATAGAGGGCGTTTGGAAAGCTCAGGAATTCTTTAAAAAACAACTTCAGTCAATAGGGTTAATGATAAGGAAAACACTTAGGTCTAAGACAAGTCCAGAAGATACTCTTCTCAAAAACAAGATACAACTGCAGTTCGTCCCAAAAGAGGCAGTAGAATTCCACTTCATCTTGAAAAGTTCCTGCTCCACCCTTCAAGACTGAAGTCTACTCAGTGTAAAGCTAACAAAAGAGTTAGTTAGTGTCTTTTGGACAAGAAATCAGACATCTTGGGTGGACCTCATGTTCTTGGACAAAGAAAGCTGGGATTTTGCCTAGACTATATCTTGCTTATTTCTCTGCTATTACTGGGGTACTGCACAGGCGTGGCAGGGGATGGGATTCAACTCCTTCTGTGAAAAAGGAATTAGTCAGTGAAAAAGGAATTAGTCACTGTGTCTGCAATTCAGGATGACCTCCACAAATGAGTAGACCACGTTTTCCACCTCTAGGAAGGCCAGTGAGAGGCCTGGAATAGTGAAGACTGTGAGGCACTTGGCTAATGTGATACTGGAGCCTAGAAAAGCATCTAGGAAATAAAAAGAAATTAGGTGACTGCTGTCCTGTCCTGTTACCCAGAGAACACCAGTGGTCAAAGGTGGCACAAACCAGTGAGAGGCAGCTATGAAGCTGCTTCCCAATGGCATCAAGTAATAAGGATAAACCCTCTGTTGACAATATTCCGTCACTATTGACCTTCATGCAACTGATCTCAAAAGATAGAGGTGGGAAAGTGAAGGAGGATTATTATCCCTGCCATTTCAAACAGCATTTCATTAATGCATAGGAAAGGATTTCAGTAGGAAAAAAGTCTACTTAATCCAGTTAAGTATTTACAACTGAAATGGGTAGTGACTCAATACTGCATTATTTCTGTCAATAACAGCAGGGAGACAAGGTGTCAGCTTGGCAAACTTTTTAACCAAATGCCTGATGCTGACTATAATTTTCAGTTAATTCAGAGCAGGCTTGGGGAGAACATTCCCAGAGTTAAAATGCTGCAGCAACTGGAGCGATTCAGCATTTCTTCTCAGGAAAGGTATATCAACAACTGTGTTTTGCAGGGTGCTGATGAAATGCAACCCTCTCCAAGGAGCAGTGAGCAGTCAAACAGCACATTCATGGATGGCAGTGAAGCAGCTGATGTGTCTCAACACTGAGAGGAGCTGCTCTACTTTGTGAAAGAAGCCATGGATATCTTTCATGTACATAAGGAGCGGGCAGCAGCTTCTCTTCTGAAAGAACCCCCCATAATCAGCACTGGTGATGCTCAGTGTTGTCTGTCCAGCCTTGGAAGCCTGGACCACGTTAAGCATGGATTTAAATCTGTCACTCACAAGCACGAGGGGCCAGCAGCAGTCTTGCTTGAACACAGTTATCCCAGCAAGGAAGGGTGTGCTTCCCTGAGGTAAGGCATGCAGGAAGGTTACTGCAGCTTAAAAAGGCTGTCTGTCAGCTAAGCCTGCAACAATTCAAGGCAAAATACACTGGCTCAATAAAAGAGATTTAAGTTCTTAGTACATGTGCACACAATCACTAAAATAAGGGAGCTCTGATCTTAGTCACATCTCCAAAGTGCTTCCTGAATACCAATGACCAAGGAAAAATTAACTTACTGCCTCGGCTAGTAAACTGAGCTAAATCAGGAGAGAGAGCAAGTAGATGTGAACCCTGATTACTTTTATGTGCACTTTGCTAGAGATAAGTGAAGAGAAGCCTGAGCTGTGCCACCATATGGTACTGCCACCCTTAACCTGCTGACCTCATTTTTGGCTGTTTTCTTTGAGGTCAAGGTACTAACATTTATATATGGCTGTGAAGCGTGGCAGGGAGAGAACAGTCCTTGCAATGCTGTGAGGTGCTAATGTGAGCAACCAACCACTTCTCTCAGCAGCAAACTGCTGCAGAAGTGCTCAGAGCTGTGACCAACCGACAGAGGAAAAGAACGCGAGGAAATCTCCTTGAATCTTTTTCCAATTTTCCCTTTTTCTCTGTTCCTCCCTCTGCCAAGACAAGTCAGATGCCAAAAGCCTTCCATAAGCAGTGGACCCATTAGAAATGTCTCCTATTGAATGTACAGTCTCAACGAGATTAGTCAATGGAAGAGTGAATTCGCTATGCACAAGTGGTAATTTAAAGGAGCTGCAGATTGACAGACACAGAAAGAAGAGGAAAGAAGAGAATGCCTGTCATGTTTTGAATAGACAACTGTGCATCTCCTTTTCATTACTTTTTATTACAGTGATCACAACTTCCTAATGAGTATCAGTTTCTGTCACAAAACTGTAGCACATAATCTCATACAATTTGGCACGATTGACAACACAGCGGCCCTCTCTGAGAAGAAAGGCTTTTCAGAGGAGTCAATTATGGGAAAAAAATAACAACCACCCAAGTAATCGAAACAGTGGATAATTTGACACTTCATTTTCTACATAAACATATTTTCTTGATAAGTCATTTACTGGTTGCAAAAATTCTAAAAGCAGAATATAAGAGTAAACAACAATCTGCTATGCAATACAGTATGGATGGTAAGTGACAAAATACCATAGTCAGTAAGAAAAACAACTGTCAAAGGCAGCTGGCAATTCGTGCCTTTTCTTCCAATTGTTCCCAGCCCATTGCTATGGAGCATCCTCAGTTTGCTCTCCAGGGCCCACAGAACTTTGGATATTTCACACACAGTGCAGAGAACCGTGCAGAAGCTGAGGGTGAATACTCAGTGGAAGCCTCAAAGGCTGGCAGATCCCTTAGAGCCAGCAGTGCTCTGCTCCACTGAAATCCCCGAGGGACACCAGGGAACCAACATGCAGCCTTTAAAAATTAAATTTAAGAATTAACTATAGGCACCTGATCTGGTCCCTAGTTGCCATGGAGGGACAGAGCCTGCTCTTACTATCATTGCTGTTCAGTCTTCCTCAACACAGAGGGATGAAAGATGGATTCCTAGGACTCAGTTTTGAAAACTGCTCAGCTATTTTTAGCTTGAACAGTTTCCCACAGTGCTCATCTCCCTACAGAGAAATTTTTAAAGTGCCCATATTTCCAAAAAGATTTTAACACCCAGCAGCTTTCATTGGAGACTGGATCAGCTGGATGCTTGATGCTTCTGGAAACTAAGTACCTAAATGGGAGCTGCCACATAGAATCACAGATTGGTTTGGGTTGGAAGGGACCTTAAAGACCACCCAGTTCCAACCCCTTTGCCATGAGCAAGGACACCTTCCACCAGGTTGCTCAGAGCCCCATCCAGCTTTGCCTTGGTCACTGCCAGGGATGAGGCAGCCACAGCTTCTCTGGGCAACCTGTGCCAGGGCCTCACCACCCTCACAGGGAACAATTTCTTCCTAATATCCCTTTTAAAACTCCTCTCTGTCAGTCTGAAGCCATTCTCCTTGTCCTGTCACTCCATGCCCTTGGAGTAAATAGTCCCTCTCCATCTTTCTTGTAGGTTCCCTTCAGGTACTGAAAGGTCTGATCAGATCTTGAGGAAATCTGTTAATGAGCAGAAAAGACAAATGTGTATGCATCCACTACCCCAAAAACCTTCGTTAACCTGTCCATAAAAATCAAATATATTATTCAATCTTGCTCATTAAAAAAAAAGGGAGGTGGGGGGGAAGAAATCGAAGGTTCTCCAAAAATGTGACAATTCTCACATGGTCTATGTAGTTACTAAGTTATAGAAACAACTCTCTGATGTCATCAAACCTGAGCATGCTTTTGATTAGGACACCTGACACTTCAGCCAAAACCAGCACACAGGACCTTGTCTCAACCCATGTGTCGGTGTAGGTGCGTTAAACCAGGTTTTAAGGCAGTATTCACAAGAGCAAGACTCCAAATGTCCTTGGCTTTGTGGATTTCAGTGAGATCTGCACTCTTGCTCCACCAAAAGCTTCCCAAAGAAAGCTTCAGTGCCATCTTAAAGCACATAACACCACCAGTCCTCGGGGATCCTCCGGCAAGGAACCATGTGTGCAGCAATGTCTAAATACCAAGGGCAAGATTTAAGAATCCAGTGGCAGCTTTAGCTCTACATTTCTTTGCTGATTTGGCTACATTGCTTCATGCAATTTAAATTTTCTGCATGAAAAGTTACAGCCATTTTAAGGACATATAATAACAACACTTCACTACGTAAAGGAACACATTTTATTTCAAACTCTTTAGAGGTGTATATTATTTGCCAGAAGCATTAAAACCTTACAGCTCTGTTTGTGAAAGAGGTATTAATTTTTACAGGTTTTCTACAGAATTTGTTCATAAAGACTTCACAATCTACCATAAACAGGCCAAGAATCACGCTTTATGTCTTCATTAAACCATTTTTCATCATTCAATAACTAGCTGACCTCAGGTAAGGCTTACAGAAAACCTAATGCATGGCATTAAGGACACATGGTGAGGTATCACTTCTGTATTTTATAGGCCTCAGAAGTAATGAGGCAAAACAAAGGAAAAAACTTACAGTATGCCATGCACGTACATTTGCTACCCAGCCCCTGAGTGAATCTGGCCACTCCAGCCTCCACTTAGCCACAACATATCCACAAGCCCTCTCTTTTTATAGACAAACTCTCAGCTGCCCAGCCATAGTGAAACTCCACCAAACTTCACCTTCTCCTGACTCTCTGCAGGTTCTGGGGTTTTTGCCTATCCCCAAAACCACAAAGCAGTGTCAAGCATGGCTTTCATGCCACAGACATTAGTCCAGGGAAAAAAATACATACATCAGCATGCTGGCCTTGAGGGTAAAAAGCACCATGGGAATCAAGCCTCCTCACTGAGTTACATCTGTAAGACAGATATTGATTCCTAGAAGAGCAATGGTCTCTGGAATCCCATTAATGCACAGGTCTTATGATGAAGGAGAGAATAAGGGGGAAAGAGAAATGGTTCATGCCACAGAACTAAGCTCTCAGACTGACCTCCCCTTTGGTCTGGCAATACTCTGCACTGAAGAGCAGTTTCTTCTCTGTAGACATCTGTGACCTACAGTTAACTTTCATTTTTCCTCTTATAACCTTTATTTTCTTGTAAACTGCTGGTATAAATTATTGCTCCAGTCTGCCAGGCAGCCACTGCCTCATTAGCCCTGCTAATCAAAGTATGCCTCAAAGAAGATATTGCAAATTGTTAACTAGACAAAAGTGCAGATAACAGACACAGATGCAGGACTGACAAACAGCAGAGTAATTTCTAATAGTCTTGGATGAAACCTGGTCCTTCTTGGACACAGAGGACCACAGAAAAGTCAAGTGCAGCCTTGTTCTCAACCCTCAGTGGCCTCACTGGTGCTTCCAGTCACTGTGCACATCTACTTGCAGCCAAAAGGGCTGGCAGAAAACATGACCTAACCAGAGCTGGAGCTGAGGGACTGAGGAGGCTCAGCAGCAGAAGCCTGGGCAGGACTCCCCTGACACACAGAAACACAAGCACTCCTTTGCAGAGAGAAGGCAGCAGACCACACCAGCGCTGAAGACTCCAGGAGAAGGTGAGGCCTCCCCTGTTCTGCCCCCTGGCAGGATGGAATCTTGAGTCCCTTCCGTCTGCAGGAGGAACACACCGCCAAGATAAAGACCCAGGCACAACATGAAGCAGCTGGGATATCTGACCACCAGTTTGAACAGGTAAAAAGAGGCATCTCCTTAGGCAGTTGTGGGCAGCACATTTAATGTGAGAATCAGAGGTGGGAGCAATTTAAGCTGATTATAGGCAGTTTTTAAAACCTGCTTTTGCAAAAAGACTGAGCAAAGGAAACCAAGAGACTCCCACTGATGTCAGTGGACACTGGCTCAGGAAAATTGTAGAGCTCCTGAGGGACAGACACACTCTGCAGATAACTCAGGTTTGTACCACTGTGGGCTTTTTCAGCTGGTGCCCAGCACTGTGAACTGCATCCCAAGATATAATGCAGCTCATATTCAAGGATGTATTTCCTGGCATTTCATTATTCTCTTTCCCAAACAACAGTAACTAAACAGCACTGAGCTGCATGGCAAATGTGTAGCTTACCTGCTGCTACTACCATGCTGCTTCCTCTTTCAGACCTGACATATGCTGTAGTTGCATGGTTTGACTAAAATCAGCTATTTGACGGAGCAAATAGCACCTAGAGAAAGATGTGCATTTTAATTCACAGAGAATAAATTAGCAGTATTGGACAAGGCAGATTGGCTCCTTACTCTGGAATGATACAGCAGGGTGCACTTACTAGGAAAGCAATGACTTTACCTTTTAATTAAAACTGCAAGAGATTATAATGTTCTTGAAAGGTGCCAGAATGACAGCACTACTAAATGAAATCCTCATTTTCTCCTTAAGAAAAAAAATGCCTCTCTAGGATACAGTTAGTATATTTTGAATACCCCATATATTTTTAAAAAATCTAAAAGGAAAAAAAAAAAAAAAAGAAAAAAAAAACAGCTTCAAATATCCACAAAAATAATTCGAAGTTAAAACACACTGACCAAAACAAAAAAAAAAAAAAAAGAAGTTGGCTGCAAGATTTTCAAGTCAATTCATTTTTAGGGTGCAATCTAGATAAGAAGCATTTCCAAAAATATACATCCTTACTTTTTACAGGATCTTGTCTCGTAAATGTTTCTTAGCCAACTTTCCCCAATCTGTCTTCATCAAATAAGGTCACACATGAAAACTACATGCACATTAAATTTAATTCTGGTTAAAGTAACCTGTGGTGGCATTAAAATACAGCTTTCTAAAGGAAGTAAGGCTTAACATTTACAATTATGTAAGGATCAACAGGACAAGGGGGAATGGCTTCACACTGACAAGAGTAGGATTAGGTTGGATATCAGGAAAAAGTTGTTCGCTGTGAGGGTGCTGAGGCTCTGGCACAGGTTGCCCAGAGAAGCTGTGGCTGCCCCATCCCTGGCGGTGTCCAAGGCCAGGCTGGATGGGGCTCTGAGCAACCTGGGATAGTGGAAGGTGTCCCTGCCCATGGCAGGGGCTTTGAATGAGATGATCTTCAAGGTCCCTTCCAACCCAAGCCATGATATGAGTCTGTGATCTTTTTAGAATCTTTGCAAAACCAAGACAGAGAACCCCACAGAAAACATCAAGGACTACCTCAGGCACCAAGGTTGCTCCAAATTTAAGCAAAGGATAGAAAAGGACTTCTTAAAGTAAAAGGTTAATTAAGTCTTTATGCAACTCCCCTAAGCCTAAAAATACATCCCATTTTGCAGACTTGCCTCAACAGTTCAACACTTGTCATATATAATTCCTTACTTAACAAGTAGTTTTTCTGACATAAGTGGGTGTACTTAAGAAATAAATATTAAACAGGGAAGAAGACTCAAGACTGCTGGTTGAAAATTTGGTTGGTTCAGTTCTGAGGTGCACATCTCCAGGAAAGCTTTCCACAGCCAAGACTCACCACATTCTTCCACCCATCATTAATATACTTCCCAAAATCCTGACTACAGTTTTCACAATGGGGACTGGTCAAACCAGTCAGGAATCCAGCTCACCAGTTCCCTACGACTTCACATTACCAGGATCAGATGTTGGAAGCTTTTGTCACTACTGACCTGGAACAAGTCAATGCAAAGGCAGCATAACCTATCTGTCCCCAGATTTATTCAGCACTGATTTTCTCATAGAAATGAATACATTTTAAGAAAACTAAAATACAAAACTATCATGTAAAATACATAGATCCTGACCAAAATCCTTAACTTTTACAGAGATGCTACCATCTATCTATGACAGCTGCAGAATAGGAATTACATGACTTACCCATTTTTCTTAGAACCTGAAAATAACTGCATTTCTGAATCAGCATAACTGCTGACAAAATCTTGTTGTTAAATATACATTTACTATCAATCTATGCAAATTTACACTTAGATAGTGATGAAAATTAAAATATAGAGAACCTAAACTGGGATTCAGTAGCAATTTTTCTACAAAAGATTTACAGGATCACGCCCCTAATGCTTGATAAAATTTAAACATATTTGTTTATACAATAAACTGTCAGTCTCAGGCATCATGACTGGCTCTCAGTGTTTGTCAAAACTGGAGTTGAGAGCTACACTTCAAAGCTCTAAGCTCAAGGAATGAAATACATGTTCTTACTGAATTAAAGCTTATGCCTAGACATTTGTGATCCCTGACTGGAAGCTTTAAAAAACACTCAACCAACAAACAAACATAAAAACCCAAACAAAGCCCCACAACTTCTATAAACTCCAAAATTAATTATTTATTTCCATACATTCATAATATATACACAAAATCACAACAGAAACAATCTTATATTTTTGTTTGTTTGTTTAAAGAATGTAATGATTTTTGCAACTCAAGGAAGCTATTTTTTCTTTTAAAAGGATCTATGTTAACCTGCACATCCCTAGAGTACTAATGTGTTGGAGGGACACCTACCTGCAGTATTCTGCAAAGATTTGGTATAAATGTTTTAAATATTGGACCTGCCAGAGAGGATGCTGCAGTCTGGAGGGATATGGGAGAGTGGAATCTGACCTCCTCCAAAGGCAAGAACTCACCCTCACCCCTACCCGACTGGAGAGAGGACTCCCACCATCCTGAAAGAGGGCAGGGAACAATCCATTTGTCTGTGTTTAATGGAAGTTATGAATAAGAAAACATTTGCTGGAAAAAAATCGACAGACCATTCTGATTTTAGAAAATGCCATCACATTTTCCAAAATCTAAAAAAGCCTAGACTGAGATAATTTCTACTTTAATCCTTTTTAATCGCCTAAGAGACCTGCATTGTAAATTAAGAGACAGTAAGAAGCTAGGACAGGTAACTAATAAAACAACTAACATGTTCTGAGCAACACAGTGTTATAAGAGAGGATATCTGTGTAAAAATGGAAGGGAAACCTTTGGTGTACAGTCTTGTAATTACTATAAAATTGAAAACCAATGTATACCTACAGCTTTCCATGTTGAACAGTCCTTACTCTCAGAGTGAGGGGAGATCTAGAAAAAATTCCCAAGACCAATTCCTGTGCTTGCTTGTTCATTCCTCAGGGTCCTTAGTGGATCCTGGCCAAGATGGATCCAGACTCCACAGGACCTAGGGAGCACCTGTACTTCTGGACTCACCCTTAGGATCATCTACAGTCCAACACATGCAGAGGCCCAGAAGTTCCAGCCCAGCACCAACCCTCAGCAGTGCAATGTGCAACTAAAGTGATGCTGATTGATTCTTGTGTGGTTCTCCTTAATGAAAAGGGCTCCCCTGTTTGCTTGAGTAATGTGACATTCAGATATGAAATATGTTCTTTGAACATGAAGTTCCATGAGCTAGGTACTCAAAAATAGTGAATAGGAGTTATGAAATTGCTTAGATTTCATCCTTGTGACACGTGTCTTTATAGCTCATGGGGGGGTAGGTTTGCATCTCCAGGAAAAGCAGGAGGAAAGGCAAGATGCTCGGACACAGCAGTTAAATATTCAGGATCATTCTGTCTCAAGTGCAAAGTGAATGCACCATTTATATGCTTTATAGCTTCTCAGTCAGAAAGGAAAAGGGAGGTTGAAGAAAAGAGCTGACCATCCAAAGACATCCTTTTTTTTTTTACAAAGACTGTAGAAGGCCTCTCTAGGAAGTCTTACAGCTATTTCTACATAAAAACACCTTGTCTTGCCACAGCAAAGTTTCAATGCCTGTTTTTAAGTCTAGACAGCACAGCCAATATCTCCAGACTCCTGTAAGATTGCAGACAGGACTGGCAACAGTCTGTACCAGCAAAAAAACCTCTCCAAAGCAATGGGCTTTCTAAACACAGAGTTAGTAGAAAAAGGGAAAAACCCCAACCAAACAAACCAAAACAACCCACAGGTATTTACCAAAAGAACATCCATGGATTGTCACATCCTGACATGAACTGGTCAGTGTTTGAAAGGCAAACAGCCATGGAGATAGCTACAGCAGGAAAGAAATTTAAACAATCTGTATAAAGGCTGAAGCTAATTAAAAAAAAAAAAAACACACCTTTGTTCTGTGCCTTTTTTGCTGAAAGAACATGAGACAAAACCAGGTTTCTGACAAAAAGTTTCCAATGAGGCTGCAGTACATGGTTGAGCACTACTAAAAAGGCTACTGAGCATCCATTTTCATGGTGGTGCCATTTGCAGCATTCCTTCACACTCATTTATTTCAAAGCAAATTCATTGATTTGCATGGAATTGCTAAGGAAATTCATATAACTGAGAGCAGGTCTGTTTGCACTTAATGGGTGGTTCCTTCCTCTCTTACATAGCTTGAAAGGAAACCCTTCAACAGAAATAAAAGGGAATTATGGATGAAACATGATTTTATGGGTAATGAATGTGAGTAAAAACACTGAATAAGATGTACAATCAGGATTAAAGGCTTGGGCAGAGTGAGAACTAAGCAGAAGAACCACATCTGCATGTCCCATGTTGCCAATATGCCAAGATTGTGTCTGGAGTCAAACTGTGTCCAGAGCCATTTAAGAAGAGAGTCTGCAATGCAGTCTTTCAGGGACAAAAAAGGAAAACATAATTCCAAGTGTCTGGGCATACCCTCTTTTCTTTACTGCTGAGGAGGGACTGCAGCCAGCTACAGCATGACTTGGTGTGCACTGCATTGCAGAAAAGACTTCCAGAGGGTTTCAGTAAAGTCTGCTGGCAGTGATGGAGAGAAGATCAAGAGAACCAAGCATATGACTTCTTGGTTCAGAGATGACAATGACAGTCTACACCTCTCCAGGGTATGTGAACCTCAAAGAAGAAAAAAGTCATGAAGAGCACACTCCTGCAGGGCATCTGTGGGAGTGACTGAGCAAAATGATGATTAGAAAAACTCAAGGCTGGGAAAAGGCCTCCCAGAGAAAACACAAAATAATTGTTTCCAACAAGACAGCTCATCCATTTTGGTACTGTGAGCCAGAAGGCTGGCAACACCAGCTACATATTAAAACAGAATTTGCCATCAGTCAAATTGGATGGACCCTCAGCCCACATGACTGTCACACCTCTCTTCCACTCACACAGGAAAACTAAACTGCTACGTTTCAGCACCTTCCTGGCATGCTCATTCTTCAACCCAGTTTTAAGCCATGGTAGAAAAGGCAGCGGGACATACAGAATAGTCCTGGGGTTGTCAGAGAGGCACTGTGGTCTGGGTTCAAAAAAGAATATCCTAAGCTGACACAGGCAGGGGATGGCCTCCTCTGGACTTCCACTGGCTGCTTCTGCCATTGTGGGAGCAGGACCATCTCTTTCTCCCTTTCAGTGAAGTGCTAAGAAGACTAACAAACACCTGTGCCACAGATGAGCCACCATAATCCCTGTGCCCAGGCAAATGCTGCGTGAACTTCCTCAGGATGTTCAGTGCAAGGGGCACTGAGGTTTAGAACCAAATTTGAAAGTTCCAAATAAGCAAAGGAGGAGCAACACCAATGCAGTACCCACAAGTCATGAAGGATGCAGCTCTGTTCAAAAAGGTTCCTTTTTAGACGATCATCTCAATGTCCCCTGCAATGCATTCCCATAGGTCAGCTTATGCATGAATACAGAACCTTGAAAGTGTAATGAGATGTTCTACGAATTATTTCCAACTTAAAAAGCTAAGTATCCACTGGAATAACAACCTTTGCTGCTTATCTCACCTCCATCCTGAAACTTGCTCAACCTTTCGAAGTATGACGATATGGGAACTTGAACAATATCTAGAATTGCCAGCAGTGTCCGGGTCAGTCTGAGAAGCTCACTAAAACTATAAAAGCCAAAGTATATGAGGTTTCGAGCCAGATGTACCACCTATGAGAAAAAGAAATTAAAAATGAAGGAAGTACTGACAGCCTTTGTGGTTTTTGGTTGCATTTCACACAGCAGTTTCCAGAGAGATTCAGATCTTGACTGCATTCAAACTAGCACAAGTCTTCCCACTGATTTTTGGACTGAAGCCAGTGACACAGTAAATGTTTGTCAGGATTAGACAAAGGAATTGGTCAGTCAGGTTACAGCAGACAGCAAAACCAAGGTAAGATTTAGGAAGGCTTGAGAGGATGCAATTGCACCTGTGAAAGTATGTAAGATCAAGGAGAAAGACTGTGGGAAATTATTTAGAGGCAGCAGCTTTGGGGAAGATGGAAGTCAGCAGAAGAGTAAGAGGACTGTGATAAGTTTGCACATAGGAAATTTCAGGTGACCAGAGGCAAAAGCAACAAAGAGAAGTAGGCTGGAGAAAGAACTATAAAAGCTGTAAGCATTTTCCCCTTTATTCTTTGCTATTTGAATCTAGAAAATCTAGGCCTATCCAAAGTTTCCCTGCACAGAAAACAGCACTTACTTATACTGAAGAATCCTCACAATTTATTTCACTAATGTAGAAAGAGCATGAATATGGCCATTCACCCCCCCACAAATCCCCTCTCCCTCCCCTGAAATGCAACCACCTCAGGAGAAGGAAGGAAAGGCTGGAAAAATACAGCAGACAAGAATATTATTTTCTGCAGTACTAGTCATCACTAAGAATGCTGGAATTAGGAACAGGTGCTTCTTTAGGCTATTTTACACCAACATTTATTCTGCAACTGGCTTTATTTTGAAAGAACCAATGTCAACTTATCTGAAATGAGGACTATTATAAGATGCAGATAGCTGAGAAGTACCTCAAATGTAAGTTTATTTTTCTCTTTGTCTCCAAACGGGAAGGGTTGATTCACAACTTCTTTCAAGTACTCTTCTACAAATTCCATTGTTAGTGCAAACTTTGTCTTCATTTCATTCCTTGAAGAGTCAGTGAAGGAATCATACCTACAACACAAGACACAGAAAGAAAGAAAATTAAACACCTCTAATATCAGGATCAGCTGTCACTAAAGAAAAAAACAAACGGATCACAATGCTCTGAAATTACTCAGTTCAGCTCTTTGTAGATATGGAAAGTGGATGCACAAGCCTTCCTTCCCACTGTACGAGGAAGGGTTGAAGTGAATGGGAAGAACATAGACAGGATAATACCACTCTTGTGGCAGACAGGACTCTTAAATCTTGCTGTGGCAATTCAACAAGGTCTGACACTGCCTGCTGCACTGCTGTGCTTCTTCCTCTGTCTCTCCAGCCAGATACTCCCTGGCTGCGAGTATCCAAGTGCTGCTGCTCCATCAAATCAGTGGAGCCAGAGAGTGTTTCCACTGAAATCAATGATCCTTTCTCTAAAATTAAATTTAACACATGCTTAAGTACTTTACTAAGTGAAGGCCAAAGCCTCTGTGAGCTGTTTCTGGACAGCAGCTGTGTCTTAATTCTGGGTTCCCAGCTGTGGCTTTCAGTTGAGCTTGAGGTATAAAACGGAGTTCCAACCTAGCAAACCTGTCATGTGAGACACAATTGGATTACTTGGAGTGCAGCTGGTCTGCGGAAAGGACATTCCATCTTCCCCACCTTGTTCAATGAAAGAACATAGTCAAAAATAAAATTTAAATATTTAATGATTGAAAGCTGGCCATGGAAGTCTCCAAGAGTAACAACAATTAACTATTCTGTGCTCTGCAACAAAATACCTTTCCACACACGTGTTTTGTGGACTTCAGACATCTACAACCATTTTGTTCTGAATCTAACCCTACAAAGAGCTTTTGTACTTTAGTTTGAAACACTTTCAACTCACTCATGAATTGTGATCTTGGTAGGAATTTCAGTCCATAATCTGGCGTACTTGACAGGCACCACAGACTCCTGAGGATCTCTGTCCACATGCATGTGCAGCATCAGACGACAAAAGGAAGCCCGCAGGTCGTAGGGGAGGCTTTCATCAGACATACACCTGAGGATCAAGTCTACTGACAGCTGGGCAGAAATCTGGTTGATGGCAAGATACTGGCGGTCCAGGCACATCCTTGCAAAGAGGTTCAGTTGGTACCTTAAAAAAAAAAAAAGGTGATAACGTGGAATTCAAGGAAATTGGTTGGAAATGAAAGAACACACCTCAGAATCTCATGTTACAAGCCTGTTGTGAGACTTTCTGATATAAATCCTAAAAAATAACAAGAGTGACTTTGTTAAGCAAGGGAGCAACTTGACATTAAAAACTATTTGTTTTCAATTAGTATAAAACATTATTCCCATTTCCTCTCTAATCCTTGAGACACTCAGGACACTCTGTCCTCAGAGTGTGCCTTGCTTTCAGGGCAGCACAACCTAAAATTAAAGCCCAATAAATAAAAGGTAAGAGGCAAAATAAAAAATAAACACAAAGAGATGTGATGAGCAAAGGAAACTCAAGATTTGCCTGGAATAGACAGCAGAGACTGTGATGAGTCCCACAAGAAAAACCTGAAATTAACTTTTAATCTCAGTTTCTGGCTTGACCTGGTTTCCTTTTTTGGTATTGGCAAATGAACTGGGTAAGAACAGCACTGGGGGTCTTCAGAGACTTTACATTTTCTTCCCTTTGAATAAGCAGTTTTACCTGTAGTAGGTGAGAACTTCTAAATCGGCTTTTGTGCCCTCCTTTGCCTCCTGAGCCAGATGCCTAATGGCTTTGCCATGAGGCTCCTTGTTGCTGTCGATCCAGTAAAGCCAGACTTCCTCTTCATCAATGTCATCTGAGATGATTGGGCATTCTAAGGGATTGTCCATTTGGGTTGAAACCAGCCTGCAAACACAAATCATTCACAATGGAGCCATAAGCAAAGTTCTGAGAATTTAAGAGAGCAGACAACAAAAATCTGGCATGTTCCGATTACAGATACTCACTTCGTCTGGATGAGAATGTCAGCATTCCCTGGGCTCAGCATAAACTTGCAGATGAGTTCCTGAGTTACTGGTATTGCTGTGGTGTTAGATACACATAGGTCTGACAGATAATCCAAGAATCTGCAGTCAAAAAACCACAGATGCAGCAGAACATGAGACTTAAAACTGCTACTGGGGGACTGCAGCAGAAATCTCTAGCACTCAGCACTAGAGGATGGGTAGACTAGAGGGACTCTCTATCATGATGATTATCAACATTTGGTCTTTGCCACTTCATACTCTTGCAACTCACAACACCTTTCACTAGATCAGGTTACTCCAAGCCACACCCAACCTGGCCTTGAACACTGCCAGGGAATGCTGGGCTACCAGAGAAGAGTGCGGATCTGTCAGGACCTGCAGCAGGACTCTGCATTCAAGGAGGTCATTCCATGTAAAGCAGAAAAAACAAAGCTTTGCAGGGAAACCAGTTTCCTATGAATTTGTCTCTCAAATTTAGGTCTTCTGATGTTTAACAAGGTTCAGGCTGAGGCTTTCCTCACAGCTGAGACATTCATTAGGTACGTGGGTTTGTCTCTTTTCAGGAATTCCTGTGTGTGCAGTAAAAGTAGTCCATATTGCAGCCATTGACACACTGTAATATAAAAAGGGCCTCTTCCCTCTATGTAGTTTCCTCTTTCCATGATATTCATAGGAATTAAATGTTTCTGAGCCTACCACTCCTCTAGCAAATGTAGCTAAAACTGAGCAAGGTGCTCAAGAGCTGGTGGAGAAGCAGACGTGAGCAGGTATACACACAGACACATGGATCATATATTCCACTTCCTTAGAAATCCAGGTACAATCTCTGACCATCTGCTATCAGCCATTCAAGGATCCAACAGTTTGAACCTCTAGCACAGACCACAGTCCCCACTAAAGTCTGGTAACTGTAGGGGGTGTGTTCAGACAGCATTTTTAGGGTAGACATAGGAAAAAATCCGCCCATAACCAAAATGAAGATTTGTGGCAACTGGTAATTAAAAGTGCACAGCAATCAAAAAGATAAAAATAAGCAAACAGCACATAATTACATAGAATTCTGGGGAAGTCACCTGGCTGGGGCCAAAACTCAGGAAGGTCTTTAATTCTGTAGCTCATGTGTTTTAGAGCAAAATGCCACAATTCTCACTCTCACCAACACTGCTGCAAAAATCTACCAGACTTTCCATGAAAATAAGTATCAAGATCAAGTCTTTACTGTTCAGATTACACCATTCTGGCAAGGGGTAATTTTGAAACATTTATTGCTCCTGAACTCCTCAAACAGCAGTTGCATGATGTGGTTATGGCACCGATTCCATGACATCCTCCACCACAAGAAAATGTGATGTGCAATTGTCAGTAAACACAGACCCTTCAGAGACAGAGCTGATCTCGTGGTTTCCTCTTCATATTGACCAAGCCCAACCATCTGAGCATGGGAGAGGCAATGAGATTACAGAGTGAGGCAAAACAGGCATATAAAAAATAATTGAGGCAGTGAAGCACCACGGCCTTGAGCAATATCCTTAATTGCTACCAGGAAAATGGTATTCACAATTACAGAGGACAATATTTGGCCTTCAGTACATTAATTTCTTATACTTGTATTACTTTACTAATTTTACAACTGAAAATCCAATAATAAAGAGATTTTTCCATTTAAAAATAAAGAAAACCATTTCTTTTATATTCTGACCTAAAGCTTATTAAAAAAAAATTCAGCTGAGTGAAGTTCAAGGCTAAGATTTTTAACTTTGAACAAAATCTGGTCTTAGGAGACATGTTTGTGGGACCTTCACAGTCCTAGGTCCTTTTCAGGTCTGACCTGGAATCAGAACCTGCAGGAAAACTGATATTAATAAAAGCTTAGAAAAAATGATATGTGTGTATAATTTACACCAGGATTATTAGCAGGGGAACTAACACAAGTGGCAGTTTCAGAGAGGAGTTGCAGAGCTGGGAGAAATTAAACTTTCTCTTCATTTATCTTTGCCCCAGTCTGAACTGAGACCAAATTTTCAAAGTTGTCCTGTAAAGTATAAGCCCTCTTGTCTGTAAGCTCTAGTTTTAAAATGTGAAATGGTAAAATTCCAAGAATTACAGGTAGTTCTAGTATTTTCTGTACAGGTGGGATTTTTGTCTGCCAGGTCAAAACAGGGAGAAAGAGACATCAAAGCAATGAATAGCATGTAATACACAGCTACTGCAAAAATGTTACGTGGACCACTTCAAACCTTGGCTCTCGATTTCTCCTGAGTAAATTCACAAACGTCTCTATTTCTTTAGCCGTGATGTGTTTCTCTAGCAGTTTTCTGTTGTTGTGCAACAAAGCTGTGATGGTGTCTTCTGCCAGAATATCATAACCAATCTGGGACTGCATGACGCAGAAGTTCTTAGCAATATATTCCTGAAAAAAGGAAAGATTCCCATGATGGCCTGCTAAGCAGTAATGGTTTCTGTTTTAGAACCAGAGGCATCCAGCTCAGTTAGCAATCAAAATAACACTCAAAGCTTTTCTCTCTGAACTGGCCTGAACAAAAGAACTTCTGAATACCTAAAATATGTACCCTGAGAAACAGATTCCATATTAGGGATGACTAACTCTTCTTATTCTTTCATAAACCAAAGGAATGAATCCATGAAAAAAAATAGAAAATTCAAGAAATAGCAACCTTTTTTAAAAAAAGAAGGAAAAACTGAAAGGTTTTTATACTGTTTAAGAAGCTATTTTCCTGAGTCTTCCCTCCTCCTTTTCTCTCCCATCAGGACAGAAATATTTCTGTAAAACACTGGAAAGAAAACAAAGAAACCACACAGAAGTTCAGGCTTTTATCTCCAGTCCCTTTAGTCCATGTTATAAAATACCTCTTGCTCACAGGGAGTCTCCAGCAGTGGGAAATCAGGCTACCTGATATAACAACCTCTGCTCTGACTCACTGCCATCCCTCTACAAATATTTAAGCAAGAGAAACACACAGCTTTGCAGATTTCCCACTTTACAATCCAGGCTCCAAAAACGTATTTTTAATAACAGAAAGCTGATGAATGAAGCAGTGAACCCCAGTCTCAGCCTGAGCCTGCAGAAGTACAAAGTAAACTTGTGATATTCACTGTTGAACTTTCAATTCACACACTACTAAGCTACACACACAAAAAAAAGGCCTTTCCCCATTTCCATAGAATCCCACTTGTAAGTGCATAGAGCCATGTCAAACCCAGGATATATAATTATAGAAATCAGGAGGAAAACTATCCTCAATACCACTGACCTGGTTCTTCCTATAGTCCTGTTGGGAGTGTCTTAGAACTCTGTAACACAATCTTAACATGTATTTGTAGGGAGCATATCTCTGGTCACCCAGGTCTTCAAGTCTCAGCATCGATCCTTCACCTTTGTCCTTAAAAGGAGCTTTGAGGATGCCAAATATCTGTTAAAAATCAAAATTACTGAGAGTGAAAACCAGACCCAGATTTCTGCTGAACATACAGCAGTCAATGGAAATGTCCTCTGACAGGATCAGCACAACAGCCTTGACTGAACACAAGTGGGGGCACAATCTGAGACATCATAGCTTTATGCATTTGGGGTTAGCATTACATTTCCCACCAACTTGATTGATACTGCTTTCTCTTTCCTGCTATCCCCAACTTCAAACAAAGTTTTAGTTACATGTCTTAACTTCGGATAATTTAATGATGAAAAAGGAGGACAACACTCGATGCTGTCCAGTTTTATCCTTTCCCCCTTTTTAAAATTTCTTTCAGTTGACTTCTCAAAAAGTTAATTTTATTTACTTGCAAGTTTGCCCTCATGCAAACAAAGTCAGAGTTCCATAAGGGCACTATGTGGGAAACACTTGGATGATTGGGACCGTGCTCCATGTTTGTCTCAAATGTTGTGAACAATTTGCTCTCAAACATGGTCTTAAATCTTATCAGAATCACATGAAATTAAGAGCCCTCTACAGCCCCTTGTGCTTCACTCTGATTTAGGGACCAAGATGGTATCATTTCTACCCAATCCAACCAGACACAAACACAACCTGGCATAAGCCAAGTTACTCAAAAATAACTTTTTCTCACATCACTCTCTCCTACAATCTGCTTACAAATACAATTAAGTTATTAACACAGTAGGACATACCTGAGCCAATATATTTTGCTCCCTCATTAATTTCTGTCGTTCCCGGTTTGGCTTGGTAATGATCACATCCAAAACTTCTTGCCCATTATTGGGCACATCAGCAACAAAGAAAATGAGATCTTCTAGTAGCTTGGTCACAAACCTAGAATGAACAGACAAATCATTATTATAAACAGTCACTCAACACTTGCTAGGATTCATTATGAACAAAACTCACATTCATGCCAAGCTTTACCTGGCACAGTGGAACTTCCATCACTTCAATCACTGCAAAGTTAAGTTTGACATGTACTTAAGGATTCCAAGCCTTGGTTCAGCAGAAGCTTAAATCAATCACAGGGCTGTTTACCAAGGCATTAAACAACAACCAGAGGGAAAACAAGAGAAAAACACAGGCTGCTGGATTGATACACAGTATTCAGAGACCCAAAATCTATACCAGCTGGCCTCAAGGCCCAGGAGCAGTAAAAAGAAATTTACATAGCCTAGCAAGGATTTTTATGCTTTATCATGGGTCCATGAAACAAGATGATGGACTCACTAGAGGAATAAAAACATTCTGCCACAAGGTAATTTCCCTACTGACCCATGAAACTGTTTCATATATATACTTTTTCATATATATATTCATACATAACTGTTTTCCTATATATACTGACCCAAGAAACTGTGTTTGTTTGACTCTTTGCTAAACAAAAGATTTGTCAGAAGCAGGTGCTAAAAAAGACAGAGACAGTAGTAATTCCTTCTCTCCCACCTTCAGAAAATGCAAAAACACAGAATACAAATGGGAAAAAAAAGAAAACAAAGTCATAATTGCCTCCTTGTTACTAACACCTTGCCAGGCATGCAGTGAGAAACACAGATGCCCACAGATTTCAAAGGATATCCCTTAACAGCACCAGCAATCCTTTACATTAAAAACTCGGCATCATCTCAATTTGGACAATGTCTAGTCTATAACTAACAAATCTGCCAGCTATGAAAGAGGCAGGAAGATCCTGAAGAGATTTTCAGTCATCTGTGGGAGCCAGACACAAAGTTTCCATTATCCACAAGTGAGCTGGGCTGCTCACCTAAACCCTCTGAGGGAGCTTTAGCTCTAAAAGCCTCAGCCCACTGGTGGAAAACAGCAAGGTGTGTGTCATCCCCACAATATAAAGTAGAAAAGGATGGAGAAATGAGGAATAAACTGTTGGGACTCCTACTTCTCCATGCTAGAAGGTGATAAGACAGGAAAAAGATGTTTTGGGATTTTTTCCAAAGGAAATCACAAGAACAAACAAATAATGGCACTGTTCTGAAACAGCTCTGAAATGCTTTTCATGTTTGTTGTACCAGTCTGTCAACATCAAGACCTGATAATAGTGACAGTGATACAAAGTTCATACAGGGATGTCCCACCTGGACACTGTCGTATCCTTCTCTGGGTCAACTCAGTCATGAAATGGCCCAACAGCTAATTCAAGGCTGAGTGCCAACACCCAGGCTATTAAAAATCTGCCTGTTATAATATTAAACCGTCTGGCCTAATTGCTACTGGAAACTGACTGCAAAAATTCTGTTTCACCACCAAAAATCCGCATTTTCAGTAAAAAAAGCTGTATGTGATGTATTACAGGTTACAAATTCACACTGCCAGAGATGCTGTCTTATATTCAGTTTAACCACAGGCAGCTGAAGACAAATAGTGAACTACATCACTGGCAGTGGAATCTATCTGGCTACAATGTACAACAAAATCCCTTGATTCAGGGGTGGGTGTGAGGAGCAAACATTCTAATAGTGCCACAGATTAAATGGGGATGAATACAAGGGGTAAACATCAAAATGATGTAAAATAGAAAAAGAGAACAGGGGAAAATAGAAATGGGAAAGCAAAGGGATTATTGGAGCAGCTTCTTAGTCACACTGAGACCTCCTTCCAAGGCTTTTGCAGATTTGCAGTGTGGTGAACTTCACACAAGTCGAGAGTCCTGCCATGCTGCTTTCCTGTACATGAGAATCAGATGCCATGTACCCTCACATTACAGCTCAGAAGCGGATTATCAAAGGAAATCCAGACAAAGACATTTGCCCAGGGAACTACCCATTTATTTATATGGCTAGTGAACTGGGGAAGTGCTGTTTACCCACTTTTACACAGGAGATACATGGATCAGCCTGAGGTGCAGCAAGCATGCTCTGAAAGAGGTGGAATCTAACCCCAGGCTGGCACTCTCAGCACTGAAGTGTCCTCTCCCAGTTGCCTCTGTGTCCCTGTGGGTATTACCTACCCATGACTGTGTTATTATCATAAGTAACCAAACACCAGTTTAGCAGGGGAAAAAATAAAACTCACTAACCTCCTTTCATTCTGGGTTATTGTTCCATTCTCCAGCTTTTTAACAGTTGATGCTAAAACCTTGTTGGCATCGTTGGCAAAGTCCAAGTCTCTGACCTCAGACAGAGGAACTGATACAATGGCAAAAGCTTCCTTGTCCTCTTTGGTTTGGCATGTCCCAATCTGCAATAGTTTTTGGTTTAAAGTGGGTAAGCTATCCTCTTACCTTTATCCTAATTATTATGCACATTTCATATGTTAGAAGTGAGACAGCTTCAGGAATGAGTTGGGGGATTTTTTTACCTTTAGCATCACAGGCCTCTCTTCCTCGGTGTCTATTGGGATGCTGGTGCTGGTGACCCAAGTGTTAGTGCACAAGTGCCTCAGTCGGACATAGGAGTTCCTAAAGGGGGACAGAGCAAAGAGCAGGTGAGACGGATCAGTCCTGAGCCCACGCGGGCAAGGTGGGATGCCCTGCAACCTGCCCGTGGCACGAGGCTGGAGAGCAGGAGCCACACCAGCCACTTGCAATAAAAAAGGGGGAGGTGGACCTAAAAGACACTGCAGTACCCTTTTCCCTTGACTCCTTTCTCACTCAGAGCAGAGCTGCAACAAGAACAACCAGCATCTTGGGATTATGCAGCATGCTGGGTTTAAGTATTTATGTAAGTCCAGGAGTAAAATATTCTTTAAAGAAAAAAAAAACTAAAAGGAAGACACCACAAAATCCCATCTGAATAGAAATACATTTCATGAATAAACCCAATTCTTTAATTTTTTTTTCTGTAGAATAACGAACACTTTTAAGCTGTCACAGCACAAAAGCCAGAAAGTAAAGCTGACCGTGGTTTCACAGCTTCATCATTATGATCTGCAAACCCTTGTTCCAGAGCAAGCATTTACAGTACCAGTTCTCAACTGAAAATCAAGTGAACAAAGAGCAGATATGAGATCCTTCTAAATTCTTTCCATATGATAATCTGTGGTATTATCAAAAAGCAGAGCTGAAAAATCAATTACAATTTTAACTCTGAATTTTACTTTTGAAATATATTCACTGTGGTCTCCATTCACGCTCTCCCTTTCATGCTGATGGGCTTTTGAGTATTCAAGTAAGCAAATTATCTGGCAGAACTTAGCATAGCAAACACACTTCAAAGCCACATACATCAGTATTTGTGGGTACCCAGCTTTAAAATCCACCCTCATAACAATCAGCCCCAAGTGTCTGCAAGCCCATTCAGTCACAACCAACACCGTGTGACTTATCTAGCCAATCTCAGCTACACTACACAGCTGAAATTTCAAATATTGACAATTAAAACCCAGAAGCCACTTGCTGAATACATTTGAATAACAAATGCGCTCAGTGGCATCATGATCTGTCAGGGAAACAGAAGCCCAGCTCACCACACACATTATTTCATTGGGAACAATTCAGTTAAATCTATTAGAAGTACATTTTTTCAAACAGTGCACAGAGCTCAATTCTATCCTCACACAGATCGGTGCAATATTTAGACCATTATTTTTCTCTTCACAGACTCTCTCTAAGTGTCACTTGTTTTTTTCTTATAATTATTTTACCCAGTCACAGCAGCAGTATCATGTTTTATACATCCCTTATTTATCCATGAACACTCCTCAGATTTTAACAGAAGGATAATACTTGCTCATGTTTGATTTTTTTCTGCTTTACTCACCAGCATAATGCCAGGAAGAAACCCTGTCAATGCAGCACTATTTTTTGCCCTTTTTTCCTTTCCTTTTCTTTTTTTTTATTTTACCTTGGAACCAGGCAATCAGCTCTCTGAAGAGTGGTGGCATCCAGTTCAAAGAGAGATGCGATGTCATTTCCATGTGGCACAGAGACCAAAGTATACATAATCTTCTCCCCTGCCTGGCGTTTCTTCTTTGAAGCAGGAAGGTCGCCATCTCTCTGCTGATTAGGCACAAGGGTTATTTGCTTGCATCAGGGCTCATTAGAAATTCTTCAATTACCTTGCAGACAAGTAATACATCTGAATTGGATTTTTTTTTCTTTTTTTACCTTCTAGCAAGAATCTACCATGACTGGCTTTGGAGTAACACAAAGGACACACTTTGCCCCATGCGGTCTAGGCAGTCATTAGAACAACAGCAGGCCACGAGCTACAGAGGCACTGCAGCACTGGATATGCTTTATTTGACACCTACAACTTCAAATAACCTGCAGTACTTGCAGACCCCCTCACTCCCAGCAGATGCAACTATGCAGTGCTGGTCTGGAAAGGACTACAGTTTAAAGAAGAGAATTAAAGAAAATTAGACTTTTTTTTAAGACAACGAAGGGATTTAAAAAGTAAGTCATTTGCCTAAATCCACTGTTGTTTTATGTAAGTTTGATGGCTTTTTCCTCTCAGATGGCAGAATTACAGCAGCACTCTTCCAGAGAATCACAAAATCATTTAGGTTGGAAAAGGTCTCCAAGATCATCGAGTCCAGCCTTTGACCAATCACCACCTTGTCAACTAAACTAGAGCCACGTCCAGTTGTTTCCTGAACACCTCTAGGGATGGGGACTCCATCACCTCCCTGGGCAGCCCCTTCCAATGCCTGTCAGACCTTTCCAAGAAGAAATTATTCCTCATGTCCAACCTGAACCTTCCCTGGAACTGCTTGAGGCCGTTTCCTCTTGTCCTGTGGACACATTCTCCGAACAGCAAGAGCCAGAACATCTGCTCCATCAGGACCAGCTTATCATGAGAAGGGGGACAAAGCCCCAGCTGGATTGTATTACACATCTCAGCACAGGCTGATAACGCAGCCGAGGATGGGTCCAAGCCAGGTCTGATTTTACTCACTGCAAGGGCAGGAGTTGTTCCCTTTGAGGGACACAGTTACTCCAACAAGGCACATGAGCGTAAGGTGGGATCTTCCTCCCACCACCTGCTGAGAGTCCACAGAAATTTTGTGACCCCGCAGCACCATCCTTGTATCTTTAGTCACCTACATACCTTTGCCCACAGACTCCAAATGCCACCTTTCCTGAGAACATTTCTTGGCTTGAAGGAGTCATTCGGAGTCTGTGCCCGTATCCACGCAGCAACCAACAGAATTGCTGGTGTAAGTAAAAGCTGCTCCTCTGGGGTGTCGACTTACACATCTTACAAAAGACTAATAACCAATTAAGAGACTGGCAGCCCAGGGCCCTTCACGTACAAAAAATACATCACAGAAGGAGAGGAGAAGAGGAATGAGGAAAGCCAAAAGAGAAAAAAATCCAACCCTGGAAGCCTGAAATGCTATTATAATGATTTACAATACACCACGAAGGAAGAGCTGTACAATGTAAAAGGCCAGGCTGTACTTGGTTTGCATTAGTAGCTTGATTAAAACCAAACTGTAAGGGATAATCAAGGGCAAAGCTTTGATTTTCCATATTACCAATTGAGATTAAACAACAAAATCAAGGACGAGTGAAATTAGGGAAGAAAGAACTCATCATCAATTCATTTCAAGGTACTTTTTGAAACCTTCCAAAACATCCATTTTTTCATTATCAAGCTTAAAAAATGCCAGCTTTCCATCCCATGACTTCTACCAAGGACAGAAAGAGCAGAAAAAAAAAAAAGGAAATTTTTCTTAGGCTCCTCTAGTCATTAGGATACTGCCACTAGTGTTTGAGAGGAAGGCTTGCTAAGACCAAGAGCAACCATCTCCTGTAACTTGCATGAGAGTAACTCATTTTGCAGTCCCCACATCCTATTGTGTTTCATGCCCAAAAACTACTAAAGAAAAATGCACAAAAAATTTAACCTGTATGCAAGGATTGAGAAAATAGCAAATTGTTTTTGTGATTTCCATACATATTTTGATTTACATACTCGTGATGAGACGCAAACTGAAAAGGCACAGAAACAATCAAAGGATCCTTCTATGAGCTTAACAGGTGTGAGTCAGTCTAATACTAAATGAAAAACTACTTCCTACACTTCATAACAAAACAGAAAATTGGAAAATCAGTTTAAAATTCAAGAGGTCTGTAAAGGGGTGAGTTGCACAGGATAGTTTAGAACAGCATCCAAACTTTTTTGTATTTTTCCACAACTTACATTCAAATCTAGTTAGGGTTTCCCAGAAATTACCCACTTCACTATAATTTCCGAACTGAAATTACTGGTATACAAAAAAGCAGGACACTTCATAATTGTATGGTTTTCTTTTTATCCTGATAAACTACAGACCAAAATATGAAACCATACTGGGAGGGAACATGGACAGGACACCTGACCCAGACTGGGCAAAGGGATATTCCCCACCACAGAACACCATGACCAGTGTATAACCTGGGTGAGCTGGCAAGAGGCAGAGTCCAAGGCAGGTCTCCTGCGCTTTAGTAGCTCACACCAACCATTAGCTCTGTGCAGAAGTTCACCCAGCAGTTTGGGGCTGACCCTGTCCACTCCCTGGTGTCCCCAACAGTTGTACAGATCCAGCTGAGCAATGGATTTGGCTCATCAGCCCTAAATCCAACCAGGCTTAGCAGCTGGCAGGCAGACATAGGAGCGAGATCTGGTTTTTAGCCTAAAAAGAAATTCCACTTCAACAGAGGACACGACAGTGCCTGCAACACTGCTAACTGCAATGCCAAGCTTAGCTGAGCAAAATCAGACCTGCATGAGAGCTGTACAGCAGTTCCAGGCTGAACTCCCCTACAAACCTCAGAACTCTCCTTACAGCATTATTTAGAATCTGAATCTCACAACTCAACCTGGGTTGAGTTAAGCACTCCTGGTTGGAGTTAAGCACTACTCATGGAAAAAAAGAAAACACGTAACGAGAAGTGACCCCCAACCTGACAGCTCTGGAAACAAGTTGCATACAAGGGGTACACGAGAGACAGCAATGCTGCCATTACATAGGAACAAACATGGATTTGTATTTATGGCTCAGTTTATGTCCCAGTGCACGTGCACATGCCTCTGTGTGTGGGAGACAGAATGCACAGACACTCGCACACAGAAAGCTTCTCACGATAAATTAAATTTAGCAAGCAGCCATCAGAATCCGCACTAAACCCAGCCACTATTGAATCGGCAGATGAGTCCACGTGAGGATGTGAAAAGAAGTGAAAGTACTAGGCTAGTTTAAATTAATTAGACAACAGCTCAGGAGAAGCACTGCATTCCTAAGCAGATGAAAACAAGATGACATTTGCTCAGGTAGAAACTGGCATATGAACAGATGCAGCCAGCAAAACTGGATTCAATTAAGAGAAAAGAAGAAAAGAACTGCAAAGGAACTCAAATGCAGAGAGAAGAAATTTCAACTTAAAGCAGTGTGAAGAGGAAGCCAATGGAACAGTTTCAGAGATGCTGGCGATGTGGTCAGTGACAGCCAAGGAAAGCACTCCAAAGGCTTTATAAAAAACAAAAAACCCAGGTGAATTACATGCCAGGTGTACAGAGAACAGTGGGTAAAACAATACTACCAAATAATACATTCACGGAAGGAAAATGTACGTAGCTTTGATTGTCCCAAACTACAACAAACTAGCAACAAGCTGTCACAAGTCACATCAGACACATATCCAAGGTGAAGAAGATGCAATCACTTCACTCTTGTGCGCTGGTTAAATCGCTCACAAGGATGAGGGAGACACATTCCGCTCTGCTTCTGCCCAGCAGGAGTTGGACCCACACCTTCCAAACAACCCACTATAAGTATCAGTGGTACAAAGAGCAAGGTCAGCTCCTTCAGCCTAAGGAAACCTCAGTGTGCACTGGCACGGAGGGCTGTGAGCCCCCAGCCTTATTCTGCAGCAGCAAAGCTCAATAATCACACCCAGGAAAGGCAACTGAGTAAACCCCCACAATACAGCCAGGGCACTTCTCCAGGCGGGACTCATCTAGGGAGGCAAAGGCTGAGCATTCAAAAATGACTCAAAAAAAAAAAAAAAAAGACTCAAAAAAGAGTCCTAGGCTGTGAGAAAAGCCACCATTTTTGTGAGGAGTGGAAATATTGATCCAGGCCCACAGCAAAGTCTAACTCCCGGGCTACCACCACTGATTTACAGTGCACCATGATTTAAAAAGAAGCTTAAAGAGAAAAAATAATGCAGACATACTGCTTGCCATTTGGAGGGCAAATGTAAGGAGAGACAAATCCCATGCCGGAATCAGTGACAAAACAATCAGGTACAATCAGATTTGTTTCGAGACATACAGCTCAGCAGATAACCCTTTTCACAGCTCTTAACAGAATTTGCTACTAATTGCTACCTATCCCAAACCTTCCTTATTTAACTCAACTGGGCATCATACCTAAAATTCAAGAGATTTACATGGAGTTTTGCTTATGGAAGGGCCTTCATTTCAACTGCTAAAAGCAATACAAGAACATGACAGACCTAAAATACCTTTTCTTTCAGAAACCCAATCTACAATTCCAATTGGTGAAAACACCTCTTGAGGCATAGAGACAGACAAGGATAATGCCCTGCTCCTGAATGAATACATTAAGCTGCACTACAGATTTCAGCAGAAATTAAATTTAATAGCAGCCAGAGTTCTGAAAATGCCTGTTAAATCCAGAGCAATGTGGTATCTCAATATGTTAACCCAGTTTAGGAGGCTCTTACAAAACCAGCATTTTCACTGAGCAGTAACGTGATCAGAACTCCTTAGGTTAGATTATTTTCAAAATTCTTTATGAGAAGAAAATGGAGTAAATGAATGGCCAGCCTTGCTCCTGCTTGCCAGGAGCCCTGGCAGACAGCACAGCAGTTAGCCTCCTGTAACACCTTCACTGTTGACTCATTTGTGAGTCATCGCATTTTTAGCAGAGACATCACGTTGCAATCCTGTTGTTAGGAGCCAGAGACATTCTGTAAGAAACAATGTATGCATTTCCAGAGCTGATTCAGACCCGTGTGCAACAGCAGAATAATAATAATGTGCCGGCATCCGTGTCTCCCCTTCTCCCCCAGCCTCCCCAGTGGTCAGACTGCTGGCTTTATATAAGCTGCCATTTTTAAGATTATTATTTTTCTTTTCTCTTTAATGTTTTTCAGATTGTCTATTCTACTTGTTTAAACTACATCACCCATATAAAATGTATAATTCAATAAACTTCATTCCTGGAAGGTAAAATTAAAAAAAAAATTACAGAACAAATTTTAAAAAAGAATTACAGAACAAATTAATTAACAGTGTTTATCAGAAAAAAAAATCTCCTGGGTTGGCAGAAGGAAGGAAAAGTTAGAATTGCAAGATGCTGGGAATTCATAAAGATAGATAAACAGAAGTCAAAGGAGATACATCAAATTGCACCCAGCAGCGCACGGTAGAACTGCCCAACTTCTTTACAAGAAAAGTAAATGCATACCAGTCTCAATCCTAACAAAAATCTCAACAATAAAAGGTAGATTGGAACTGGTTAGTATCAGCCCTCTCATGAAAATGCAGACAAATGGAGAGACAGTACCCATCCAAAGTCAGCCTTAAACACAAAGGCACTAACAAATGCCAGGTTCCCAGCTGTTCCTGACATTTCCCTGATGTTTGTAGCATTCTTCTGGATGCTGTACATTTCTCCCCCTAGAAAAAGCATACTAATTTGCAGCATAAAATACACCAATTTTGGGTTTAGTGGGAGTTGTAACATAGAGCACTGCATTTTGATGCACGATACACTACAGTCTCCTAGACTTTAAGAGATGAAGAAGCCTTTTTTTGATAAGACCCTTAAATCACAAACAGGTCTTCCCATTAAAAAAAAAAAAAATCTTCTGGAGGTTAGATGTGGGAATATTAATCAAGTCATTGTAAGGCCAAATTTTACTAGAGTTAAAAGCAATGCTTCACAAGACAATTTGGCTGGATTGTCAAGAAGCAGCTCATAAACAAGCAATGAACCTCAGTCCCAATGTACCTTTAATGCTTGGGAACAAAAGTCCTGGTGACTTCCAGTAATATTTATGTTCTCTTGAGCCAAAATCCTTTCAGACTCTGGAGTCACTTAAGGCAAGGCAGAAAAGATGTGCTTAGGCAGAACCTCGGTTTCTGTGCCCACTGCTGCATTATGGAAAACCCTTCTCCATTGCTGCTTCCCAAAATTCAGTTGCCTGAGCAACTGGGATCAGGCCTTGTAAACCAGGCTGTGAACACACACAAGCAGCCCCAGCACACACTGAGGAGTTAAGGGTTGGCACAGAATGCACAGATGGCTGTGCTGCCTTTCAAACCCAGACAACAGGGAAGGAGCTGCTTACCCTTTCATCCAACAGCCTAGCAGAGAAAAGAAAGAGTCCCAGGATGGGTCAGGCTGAAGGGACCACAGTGAGTCAAGCTGGTGCCATCTCCGTGCTCCAGCAGGGCCATCCCAGAGCACAGGGCACAGGATTGTGTCCAGACTGTTCTGAAATATCCCCTGGTAGGGAGACTCCTCAACCTCTCTGGGCAATCTGTGGAAGAAGTTCTGCCTCCTGTCCAGGTGGAACTTCCCGGGATCAGTCCCTGCCCGTTCCCCTGGTGCCATTGCTGGGCCCCCGGAGCAGAGCCCGGGCCCTGCTCGGAGCCCTCCCTGCAGACAGGGACACACAGGGCTGAGGGCCCCTCTCAGCTGGGGCTCCTCTCGAGGCTGAACAGCCCCAGCTCCCTCAGCCTTTCCCTGTCAGAGATGCTCCACGCCCTAAATCATCTCCAGAGCCTCTGCTGGCCCCTCTCCAGGAGCTCCCTGTCCCTCCTGTCCTGAGGAGCCCAGAGCTGGACACAGAACTCCAGATGTGCCTCACAGGGCTGGGCAGAGGGGCAGGATCACTCCCTGACCTGCTGGCAATGCTCTTCCTGATGCACCACAGGACACCACTGGCCTTCTTGGCCTCAAGGGCACAGGCTACAGGTTCAGTCCTTCAGTCACAAGGATTTGTTTATTCATCTCCCATTTCCCTGCTACTCAGACTTCAAATTTTGCTGGGGTAGGTCCACTTCAACCTCCCCCCTCCAGATTAATTTCATGGGCACTGTTTCAAAATTAATTGCTTCAAAAGATGGAAAAGAAGATGCCTTTGCAGTGAGCCAGTTAGGCAGTGACCTGGCAGAGGAAACACCAGATGAGAACCACAGAGCAAGGAAAGCCTGTGTACTCCAGGTTACGTGCTATTGGATACAAGACTGACATAGCTGACCCTTAAAGAACTCCAAATATTATAAGATTCTTTTACTTTTGAGGGATAATTCAATATACTGCATCATTGTAACATAAAAGAAATGCCTGCACAGGGATGGAAAGTTTCTCTACTTGGTTGTTGGAGAGCAGATGAAGGCTTAAATAGCCATTGCTTACTCACAGCATTTCCAACAAGACTATAAAGGGGTGAAGGATCCAAAGAGATTTCTACTACGCTAATAGAGCCTGTAGGCTTGGGTTTACATGGAGGTGTTACCAAAAATTGCTAGAAGTTCTTTCACAAAACATCCTTCACAGGAAAGTGCTGGCTGCATAAATTAAAATTTCCACAGAGACATCCGTTGTGATCATGAATCAGCTTTGATTACTTTTTTATTGGAAGTATTTCTCTAACCTGATTTATCTGGTCTGGGTTTTTAGCTGAAACCAATACCCCAGAGGAATAAGCCAAACTGATAGTGAAGCCACCTTTAACAGTCATGTTTAGATTACTCTTGTGCCTTCATCATTACCCAGTTCAGGGAATATTTAACTATTTGGATGAACTGAAATGGCTACAGATGGAAACCCTATACCATAAATAAGGATGGTGTGGTACAATAGGATTGGATCCTCAGTGACAAGGGCCTAACACCTACTCACTAGGGAATTCTAGAACTGATCTTGATTTCCATTCCAAAGTTCCAAAGGTCTCAAGTTTCATTCTAATACAAAACAAAAACAACTGATGGAATTTCTGTACTTCCACAGGAGAGAATTCTCCTTTCTCTAGACAGCTTAACTGTTATTGCAATATCACCACTAATGCCAAATATCAGTGAAGATGGAAAACCAATGTTGCCAACTCCAATGAAAGTCTCCATTTTTATTAAAATTGCAGTCCTCAAGGCATGTGATTATGTAAGAATCTTGGGTTTCATGTCATAAAAAATCAAAAATTTCTTCCCTGTGCAGAGAAAAACTTGAAAATGTGTCCTCTTAAAGAACAAAAGCCAGAAGGCAAGCAGAAAGAAATTAAACTGAATTTTTTTGAAGACGATCTCAGCCTTTCCAAGGCAATCTCATGAATTTGATGGAGGAATGATTATTTTTTTGGAATATTTGTTGACTTAGTAACAATAAGATTCCCCCAAAGTTTTAACTCCACTTCCTTCACACAATATAATCTCCATGTCTGGCCTTGCCTCATTAGCCAGAATTAGCTAAAATTCTCTTGATGCTGTACCAGCAAAGGCTGTTGCCATGAAGTAACACATCTAAGCTGAGCAGAATAAATACATTTCATATCTGCAGCCAGCTAACAAGCAGAACAACTTCAACTAATGCCACTTTGATGCATAATTTGAGTAAGTAATGTGCCTTAACGTGAGGGAAAACTTTCTGAATTGCCAGTTCTGAGATGCATCCTACCTTACACAGGATATGGAAAACAATCCCAGCAGCTGGAACACATAAGGAAAAGGAAAGCTATGAAGGGCTATGAAGCTATATGTCAGGCTGTCCTGGGTTAAGGATACAGCATTCCCCAGATTATATGCAACATATAAATTCCACTTACCAAAGCTTTTCCTTCATTATTACCTTCTGGGTAGTGTGGGTTAAGCTGGAAAAGAAAAGAAGTCAAATACTATCTCGATAGCTTTCAGACATTTCATAACTGGGGGAGTGGGTTTGGTTCAGTTCTCTGTTATGTTTCCACCCTGCAAAAGGACAGTGGAGGATTTAGAAGCAGTGTGAGAGTAAAAGACTTACTGCTTCAGTTTCTGGCTGACTTAGCTGGCTATGTCCTCACCTCTAGAAAGAGCATCTTGCAATCAAGCTTGTTAACTCAGGAGGAATCTCAAATAACCAAAACCAAAAAGGACGATGAAGAAAGCACAGTTACTATTCTAAATGCAGCCAGTTACAGTCACCCACACACATGCACACGCAATCACTTCCAGGATTGACCCTGGGCAGATAGATGGAGATAGAAAACTAATGTTCTCTATGTCTACTGAGGTTTTACAGGAAGACAGTGAACTCAGAATTAACACATCTTTGAAATAGGAGTGACAATGCCACTAGAGACAATTATTTAATTACACTGTGGTTTTGTTTAACCATTATTAATGGGGTAATATTTTCTATGTCATATCAGGACTATCAAGCATTAATTAATACTAATGTAATATGAGAAGTTTGGATGAAAGATGCTATACAATAATAAATGTAAAGTATTACTATTTAACAGCTGTTCAATATGATTGTACTTTTGACAAGGGAAATATGTAGCCTATAAGATGAGGGATTATGTAGGCAGATATAGTCACAAATAAACAAAAACACACACACCCACTCACTGGCTGCACATGAAAACTTTCAAGATTTGATTTACATGAAGAAACAATTTTGCATCAATATTTACCAATATTTCCTGACATAGGCTATACCATCAAAGTGCTGAAAATGTTTAAGTGAGATTACTAGTTATATAAGGCAATTTTGTTCTTAGGCAATTACAATGTGTATACATCTTACAGATGAGTACTGTCATTTTCTTGGCTTGAATTTGACACTACCAGTGTGGAAGAGCCAGAAGAGAATTGCACAGGGCAATATGCACGAATCCCAGTGGAACTTTTCAATATCACATTATCATACATCTAACATTACACAGACAACTGCTGTGAAGAGTTTTTGTTAAGTTGATAAGGCTTTTATTAAAAAATAATCATTCCTATCTCTTTAACCCCTCAAAAAACCCACTCCTCTCCACACCATGAGCCTGAAGAAAGGAGGAAAACTTTCAAATCTTTGTCAAATTGCCGAAAATACCTTCCCTGTGTGTCGCAACTTGATGTGCTAACATAGAAATGACCAGAGGTTTATTCTGTCTCCATTTCATTTTTTGCATTAGCCACTGTGTTACCATCACAAACCTACTTTAGAGAGCCTGCTTTCCTCCCTGTGTTGACACCTATCTCAAATCTTGCATTTTGCTCCTCCCTGACATTGTCACAGTCTCCCAGCTCCAAGTCCCTCTTGCTACTGCTATACCGCAACAGGAATGAGAGATGAACACCAAAAAACTAGAACTTACACATATATGTAACTGTTTTCACATAGTTTTGGTTCCTTCTTAAGTTTCCACAGTTCTTTCAGCATGACATTTGTTCTCCTAACACCTTAAAATAATCCTGGTGTCCCATTTTTAGCAGCCAAGCTGAACTCTCTGCTTTTGGTCCCCCATCAAGAAGAGATAAAATTAGCAGGCAGTGCCCCTCAGTCCCAGCCATGCACCGTGGCCTTCCAGCACAGATGCAGAGAAGGTACAGAAAGGCTAAATTTCCATGCTACCGTCAGATATTGCTGGTTGAAAGCAAGCAAGAAAAAGTCTGGGTCATCTCGGGTTTGTCACTAGATCCAGCACAGAGACCTTGGCACTGAGGACTTGATCCTACAGGCTTTCACTGAAGGACTCGAGTGAATACAGTTGCCTACCTAGTATGATTTAAATTCTGATACCCTTCAGCTGTTTGCTTTCAACATAATGGTGATTTTTAAAAAAATATAGCAATAACAGGAGAAATTAAGAAAATCTCCCTCCCTCGACACTTCTTGCCTTCTTGAAAAATGACTGAACAGACTGCCCTCAAATTTCCAAAATAGTTCACTTGGGAACTGAGGGTGATGGAGACAGAAGGCTCAAATGAGAAATCAAATACATCCTTAATGATGCTTTTTCTTGCCCTGCTGTTACAGAAATATTAAAACAAAAAATATGTTGTTTAGAGAAAGTTTTGAGACACTGACATTAAACCATAAACACAGTGGAACTCAGTTTTCAGGCTGACATCCATGGCCCCATTTTCAGCTCTGCTCAGCGGTTGCCACTTTCATTTTCATTTCAGCTGAGATTGTTGGTGCTAAGGGTTTCTAAAAAACAGAGGAGGAGCTATTATCCCATGCTATATTCTCCAGGTAGAAGAGGCATAAATCATCTAGTGTTGTATGTCATATTACACCTGTTCTGAGTCCCTTTCAATATCCCAGCACAGAATGACCTAAGGACACAGTCACAGTCTCAGCACTCCAAAATCTACTGCTTTTTCTGATTTATGTAAGATCACCTCCATGTTCTTCAACAAGCCTCCAAAACAAAAGAAGCCTTGAAAAGAACAACATTGATATTTTTATCTTGCTACTAATGAAATCAAGTAAAATTTTCTTCAGGTGTTTAGAAAGTAAGAATGCTATGCTAAAATAGGCCTCAATAGAGCTCAACAGTTTCCAAACTTTTTTGTGTTGTTGGATGTCTTGAAGTTGCAATTTACTGAATTGTAGCTGAAATACAGCACTGAATATTCCTGCAAAATGCCACTGGAAGGAGCATGCAGCCAATATGCACCAAGAACACGACACATTGCAGAGAAGGACAGTCAGTATCACGGGAAAGCCACCCCCACCACACAAGGTCATATTTTTAAAGACTAAAATCGTTGACAATTTTGGATTTTAGAGATAGATTTGCAACTACAGAGAAGACAGTGCCTTCTTTTAAACCTAAATTTAAATAGCATTTACTCACACTCCTCTGCAAGAAGCCAAATTCCCAACTTGTGATCTACACAGGGTATCTGAGAGAGCCTGAAGTTCAAGGGTCAGTGTTGCAGGTGGCCCTTCTGAGTATAAAAATTGGTGTCTCTTGGACAGATTTCAGGCTCAGCCTTTATACACAGTGGTATGTGAAAAGATGAGATGTCTGAATGCATACCTATGTCAACATACTCATCCTGTGGGAGCAGCAGAAGGCCCCCAGGAGAGAGTATGTGTGACAAACTCATGAAAGAAGCCAGCTTTTATACATGGAAAACTGAGGTATAGACAAAGTCTTTAATTATTTCTGGTTAAAACCACTTGGAAGGGCAAGGAATCTAATTCCTGAATTTTCACCTAGTGACTTCACAAAATCTGTGAAATCTGCATAGCAGGAAGACAACTTTCATCTCTGTGTGTTTGTGTATTACTTCTGGTATTTGGTGCTCAGAGAATGCAAGTGTCCTGCTGATCCTGAGAGAGATTCCACTAGATTGAGCTCCAGAAGTTCCACACTGTCATCTCTACTCATTAAAGCTACTCAGAGTTGTATCTTAAAGTTTTCAAACCCCACAAGTCCACAGTGTAGCATTTCCTGGGGTTCTACTATTGTGCAGAACATCATCTCATGGGTTATTCCTGGCACTAATTTGACTTTTGCATCTTTGCATAGCTAGGTATCCTTTACAATCCAAGAAGTTTGAAATTCCACATTTCTACTGAATGTTATTTTCTCGGAGGAATGCATGGAAAGCCCCCAAACAGCCTATTTTTGGACACACAATTAAGAAAGAGAGATAGTAGTTTGGGGAAAGTAACACCCATGATGATTTTAATCAAATTTTGTTGACTAGGTAAAGGATATTTAAAGCATCTTGTCAGGGGAAGAATTAGATTGCCACATTTCAGCTAAATGAGCATTTTAATGACTTGGTTAAAACCTGCATTTATGAAGGAAGCCCTGACAGACAAAGAATAAAAGGATCTAATTCAACACATGCAAACAGTCCCCATTTCATTTGATAACCAGCCTGTTAACACACAGCCTGTTACCCAGCCAACAAGGGCAAGGGTTTCAGGGAAGAAAAGCCAGGACAAAAGAAAAATAATCCACTTTTCAAATCTTTCATCTTCATTAGGCTTGCTTTGTTCTTTGTTAATGTCATACTGATTAGCTTTCGATAAATCCAAAGGACTTTTGCACAATTTCAAAGACTTCCAGTGGCATTCAAAGGACTTTTGCCATCTTATTAACTTGCCAGAGAAAGACTGGCTACGACTCTACCTCGATAAACTCCATTCAACCCTGCCTCGGCATCAGCACAGAGCTCCTGATAATCATCATCCAAGGAAAAGTTTAAAAATCTTAAAAGGCCTTTTCTTTCAGGATTGTATTTTCCTCACGAGCCGTGTCTTAGCAGATCAGACAAGTTTCCAGGGAGCACTGGGAAAGCTGAACCTTTTTGTCTGTTTCAGGCCCCCCTGCTAGTCAAAAACAGGAATGAGTAGCAGCTCCAACACCTTCCTGTCCTGATTTTTCACCCTTATTACCAGAAGAAAGATCATCTTGACGGCATTTCCAGCTGCTGTGTAAGCAATGGCAGGCCAGCATTTTGCCGTGCCTAAATCAGCACGGATTTAAAGGTCTCACACCAGCAGCATAAGCTGGAGTAGCTCCATGTTAGAAGTGATAACTGGGAAATTCCATTGCTTCTACGAGGATCAAGGGCACAGAACCTGAAACCAGTGCTCAGCCCACTCAGCCATATCCCATTCTGCAGAGGAAGTCAAAAGAAAAATGTCTAAGAGATCCTTTAGGGTAACTTGGATGCTGGGCCATAACCTTAGTCTGAGCTTCAGCAGCTCCGTGTCAACCTGTGTTATACAAAAAAAGCATGCTCATCTCTTCAAGAGAGATGTTCTAAATATTAATATCCCATATGCCTTTCAGTGGTCCTCACAGGAGTAACTAGAGATGATTAAATTAGACATGACTGACATTTCTAGTGTTAAAAAAAAAAAAAAAACAAACAAAAAACACAGGCACACAAAATCCCAAAAACAATAAAAAACAAAGGAGGGAAACCTTGGAAACCTCCATCAAGCATCACAAATAAAGAGGCACAAATACAATTTAATAAAAGCTTCTCAAGTGATCCTGAAAAAATAAACAAACAAAAAAAAAATGCACTTAAGAACAGACCACATGTCTACATTTGCTGTTTTGGAAGACATCAAAATGCAAGATGTACTTTTAGTAACAGAAGTAGGCCTTGTAATGACTAAATGACAATAAATTCTGCATTAATGTCTTGGTACATCCTTACTCCTAAAGCTTGTATATGAACAAACATGGCCCACATGCAGCCAACTTCAGGAAGGACTCAAAAACCCAAACACTCTCACAGGTACTGAAAATTAGTTGGCTGGAGGAAAAAAATTTCCTTTGAGATCCAGATTTATGAAGGTATTTGCACACTGACAGATTCCACCAAAGTCAAGACAAGTCAGGTCAAGAAATTTAGCTGCATTTTCAAAACTCTTAAAAACCTTGGAGAAATCTAGCTCTGGTTTTGCTCAATTGACATCTTCTAGATCTGTCACTTTAAAAAGCCACATCCAAGTCTGCAGAACAGGTCAGGCTGGCTCTGTAAATCAGTAATCCATCCTCCTCTGGATCCTCTCTGGATCTCTTCCATCTCTTCATGCACAGCTGTAAATTATCCTTCACTCCCTACAGAGCTTTAAAACAAACCCACACTCCTATGAGACAGTGAAAAACAGAAATAAGGCTTATAGTGCTGAGTTCACCCTGTCACCTTGGCAAACCCTTTTTCTTATGAGAACCTTTAATCACCAAACCAAACAGATAGAAATTAATTAGAATGCTGTGTTTAATGAAGAGACACTGGGAAAAATCAGTCCCAAAGGAAGATTTTGAAGCGATCTCCAGGTGAGGAGGTCCAGCAGTACCAAGGAATGAAATCTGTGAGATGTGTGAAGGCCTTGGTGGATGCTGCCATCTCCTGGCATCTTCTCCAGCTTACAAACTGTTCCTGAGCAAAAGGTACCTCACATCTCAGTTAAACAAAGCCATTTTTTTTTTATTTTATTTTATTAGTTACTTGACACACTCTTCTGAAGGCAGAAGGAAGCACAAAGCATTTAACATTCTGTCCTCCCTCTCCGCATGACCAGGCCATGAAAAAGTCCTTCTGCAAAAGTTTGTTTCCATGTCACCCAAAAAATAAAATAAAATTACACTGGCAAACAGTGGTTCCATTGTTGCTTCCTAAATAAAAAACATCTCTGTCAGTAGTCCAATTTCCAACAAGTGGATAACAAAAGGCCTAAGTTATGGACTTCAAATAATCAGTCTCAGATGCCTTAATAAAACATCCTATGCAGGACTCCATTTTCCAGCAGATTAGGAAGTGGAAGAAAAGTCCATAAAACTACAGAGACAGTTTCTTCAGGGCTCCAGGAGTTTAATCCTGGTTTATAGCCTCAAGTTTAGGAACTGATTTCCCTTTTATATTTCTTTTATCTTAGCTAATGCTGAGGATACTATTGCCCATACAATTATGTAATCTTTCTTAAAATCTCATTAAATGCTTTGTTTTCTATTCTTGTGGGATTCTTGGAACAATCTTTACTATTCAGAAAGAAGGAGAGGATTATTTTCTCTCAATATTAACTTGAGCATGTACTCAGCTATCTTCACCATGATCCAAATCAAGTGATTATTACAACAGGCTTAAATTTACTATGAAGGGTATGGCCCTGCCGGTCTGCATAAATGCATGTCATAACAATGTAACTATATAACAATATAATAGATATTGTTATATCGTAACAATATAACATGGCAGGCTAATATTTTTAATCACAGAATCGTACAATGGTTTGGGTTGGAAGGGATCTTAAAGATACTCTAGTTCCAGCCCCCCTGCCATGGACTGTAAAAGCAAAATTTAACAGCAATTTAAAGTGAATGATGTACATAAGCTTCTCTGAAAAGAAAGGGGCAGTTCGGGGCACTTTTGACAGAAAAGTAAAGTGAGGTAATATGGGAAGAAATTATTCAAGAAAGACAAGAGAAATATGAGTAACTTCTATTGGTTATTGATCCAAGAGTTCTCAGCAGTTTACACCACAGCGTGGTGAAAGTCAGCTGACAGTCCTGCAAGGCTTCAGCAGTTCTTGTTAACCCACCCAAAACACTTGTGCTCTGGTGCCTTAGCTCAGTGATCCTGTTCCAGCACAGACTACTCCCTCTTCCCCGTGCCCTGGAGTCCATGCCAACACTATCTCAGGGACAGCACCTTGGGTCACAGGGCTGCAATCCAAGACCTGAGGAAAAAGGACATTTCTGGAGCCTGTGTTGCCACTGCAGTGCTCCACCACTGAACTACAGCCTTGGCCAGTTGGACTGGACTTCCTGTTCAATTAATATCCATCTAATTGTCATTTCATCTCATGTGTATGTAGCCCTGTGCTGCTCAGCCCAACTGAATTCAATCATTCCCACCTTCAAAAGAAACTCTGCTGAGTATTTAGTGCTAAAATAATCCTAAAGCTGGAAGGATGTTTCATGTGGGATTTTAAGAACAGAGTTTAGAAACAAAACTCTGATCAGAGTTGATCCATTTTACTGCTTAAACCCTGCCCTTTCACTCTTACAGAGAGAAGAAGGAGAACTCTATAAGAAAGCCAGAGTTTTCCACAGCAGTAATTGTTTATGGCCACAGTTCTGGAGAAGCACAGAATGTGAACCTTAAAGCTGCCATTTTACCTGCCTTATCTTAATTCATTGAGTTTAGTAGAGCTAATTTGGTGTTAAAGACCTCACCAGATTTACTGCCATATTTTGGCCAAGGTATCTAGTAACTCTAATCTATTCACCTAAGTAAAACAGAATTATCACAGACTTTTCCTTGCAAATTCTGCACTGTGATTATGTACATGCTCACAAGGTTTCACAAGCAACGTACTGTGGCTTATCTATTGTCTACTGCAATATCTGACACCAGCATGTGATTTGATAGATGCATATATATTTTGTAATTATTTTTGCCACACTTGAGAATTTGAATATGAAATTACAGACTTATCTGGCATTTCTTGTGTGTGGGCACACGTATCTGTTTAACAGCCTCATACAACAAGGGTTAATAGTTTCAGTATGAATTGCCCAGTTCAGAAATCATAGAACTGGAGCTGCTATACATGTGGAGAACAATATTAAAAGTGCATGTTTTGGTTCAGCACAATTGATAAGCTGATATTCAGTTCAAAGAGACTTTTATCTTGGCAATTTAGAATATTGAAAAGGTTCTGTATGTTCATGAGAAAGGCACAGCTGTGTGGTACCAACCTGCAGCATCTGCAAGGCTGTTGAAGCAAACTGCAGCTCACTCCCACACACACACACAGATAGCTTTGGGTGCCTTCTACATGAGCTACATGCACTGAAAAGACTTTTGGGAAAATCTATGTTACTTTGAAACATCCAATTTTCACCTAGCCTTGCAGCCTCTCTTTATAAATGTAAAGCTTCGAAATAACTTGGGTCATTTTGCTGTAACCAGGGCTATAAAAAGGATCTTCTACAGAACTTTTTCTAAAAGACTGCTGACTCTGTGAAGATGAGAATAAAACTCTGTTCTGAGAATGAAACTCAGCAGCCTGGATCTTAGCTGGTGGCTTAGTGCCTAAATCTCCTGCTGAAGATCTGGCTCAGCTCTTTTGGGTGAAAACAAGCCCTTATGACACTAACAGCAGAACTCCCACTGTCTCCAAAGAAGACAATTTCTCTTTCCAAGTTTTCAGCTGAGTATTTGGTTCCACTTTTTTGGGAATTCAGACGTCTAAGCTTGTGGCTTAAGGCCTCCTAATGCTAGACATCATTACAAACTACCCAGATTTCCAATGTCCCAAATCCTACCACCAAACATCAAACCCTTTTTCAGCATATTCCTCCTGTGTCTTAAGTAATTGTGTGAGAGCACACAGACATCTGAGCGAGCTGGGATGTGCAGAGCAGCAGGGGAATGGCAATGCAGGTGTGTGGAATCACCAAGTGTCTCCCACTGTGACTCCTTCAGCAGTGGGTGTTTCAGGGTGGTTCACCTTCAGCCCAAAGTCTGGGAGAAGGATCTAGGCTGGTTTAAGGTATTAGTAAGTCTTAAAGAACTTCAAAGCACAGTAATTAAAATTAGGCTAAATAATGCCAAGTGCAAAGAGGATTAAAGGAAATACTACTACTTGAGACTTGTGTCAAGAAGTCAGAGATATCAGAGGTCTTTGAAAGGCAACAGAAGTTGGACAACTGATTGTACTTCTACGGAACACGGAATTTAAGATTTACACATCCTGACTTCATCCTCTCAAGTTTATAACCATTAGATTTAAAAGTACTCACCTATGGTTTTTTTTTACTGAACAACTGAATTGCCTCGCTTTTTCTTTTTTTATTAATTCACTTGCTGTAATATTGAAACACCTTTATCAGCTTTAAATTCCTTAATTCTCTGAAGCAAGTATTTTCGATTTTCTTAGTCCCCAGATCACCCCCGGCCTTAACACACTGCAGGGGCATCCCTTCACAACGTGGCTCAGTAGTGACCCACCAAATCCCAAAGCAGACTGACCAGTTACACATGACACAGGAAGACTCCAAGAAAAAGAGACAGCACAGGCTGCTCACACAAGGTACAAGAGGAGAAAGGAGAGGCACCCAGGTGAAGGACACTTCTGCTCCTTGTCTGAGACTTGTCCCATGCAAGACTCCACTGCAGAAGCCTCCATGGCACACATAATGGTGATTTATGGGAGGATGAAGTAAGAAAAAATACAGTTATAAACAGTGATGAATCCTGATTTACAACAGCTCAAACTGCGACAGAAATTGCATCATTAGCCAACAACCGAACGTTTAGACGACTTGTGAATTTTCTGCTTGTGTTTGTACTTTTTATTCCACTTTAGATATCTTTATCATGTAGGTTTAAACAAAATCAGGTCATGGCAATGTGTGACGCTGTTGATAATCCATACCATGAGTAATCTCCCTGTGCTGCCAGAGTACAGATAAGTGTTCAGTAGGCTTTGCCCAATTGATTTAAAGTTAGGTCACGCACACGAGGTGTCTGCCTGCCTGTTCATAAATCTTTGACGTGTCTGGCTGGCTGGTGTGTTGTGCCTGACATATGAACTGTGCAAAATACAGTTCACAGGGTTTTATTACAGTAGTACCTTTACCACAGGTATTTTACACCTCATAGACATAGTCACTAATGCAGCTCTCCAGTCACTAATGCAGCTCTCCAGTCCCAGCATATCACCTCTGTTCAACCCAAAAGCTCTTCCAGCTCTCACTCCACTCTTGCCAATTATATTCTCCATATTACAAGTCTGCCTCATGGGGATTTCCTTGCCAGATTTAGGAAGGACCTAAATTCAGGTTTGACATTCAGTGCAGCATGGCACCTCTTCATCTGAAGATTTTTCTCCTAAACATCCCCCAGACAGATCACCTGGTGGGAGAAGGAAGGCCATCAGTATGCTCAATCCCTTTCCTGACTTTCAGTCAGGAAAATCTTCCTACTGGGAGCATTCTTCACTGTAAGCAGAAAGGAAAATCCTCCCACTCTTAGGTGGGAGTACCGGTTGCCTCTTGAATTAGCTATTATTAGCAGTCCACTGTTTATGTTTTGATAGTGGCCTTGACATAATTAGAAATAAATGAAGGCTTGATAGCTCCTGTTTGTTCTTCCTCTGAATTCAGTGCAGGCTGTGACAGGAGCTGGAAAAGGAAAGCAGCACCCTGGGAATACTCAGGAGTTGTCTACATACAGAAGTTGCAGTGCTGTAAATCTAACTCAACCCAGTCAGAGCAAGTCTTTTTTCAGGGATTCCCTAACATACAGTGATTTATAACTTTCTTCTTGCAGTAAATTTTTGCACTCATACTTCAAAGCATAAGTCAAAAGAAGCAATCCTAACTAAATCAGCGAAAAAAAACCCCTACTTTTCACTCCACTGATGAAACTTGGACACAGACCTGTATTAACATGGATTAGATATGACTCAAGAAGTTCACAGCTTCTTGCAGTCATTAAAACATTCAAGGCTGTACCATTTCATACACTTGGTATTATCTACTGTATGCAGCTTGTCAGTAGCCATATTTTATTTTTGAGGAGTCTTAAAAGATATTAAGCTGCTCTTTTGGGGAGTCACAATAATCTTTTGCCTTAAAACAAAGTATCAGACGGTAACCAGACAAGTTGCAAGATCTTCTGGGACTTTCTGTTCCATCAAAACGGGCAAAGACTTCCTCAGCTCTTTTTTAATTCAAATTTTAGTCGAAAGGCAAGAGTGCAACAGCAGAACTCTGCAGCCTATATAAACACAATGAACTCACATGACACCAATACACAGTCACAACACCACTCCAAAAATCAAGGGCAAACAAGAACAGAGAGATAAATGAACCCAAGGGTTTTCAGGGTAAATGTGGTGGATATTTAACAGTGGTGTTTGCACTGCAATCCCTGCGTGCAGCAATACAGTATGACCCAGCAGGGGCCCAGTCTGGGATCTTTTTGGAGATCTACACTGCAAACCCACCCACCACAGCATTTCTGAACCAGCAGGATTTGGTTAGGCAGCACACAAACACTTGTTCAGTTGGCATTCTTACCTCTGCAGCCAAGTAGTTACCAGTTGCCAAATGCTTAAATCTAAACAAGCTATTCCACTGTCCTGCCCCTCCCCGGCAAGGGTCATGGTGGACAACCTAAAAGAAGAATTTAGATCTTAATAATGCTCCTCAAGATCATACTTCAGATCACAGACATTTCCTGCAGCTCACTCCAAATAAAAATATGCAAACTACACCATTACAGCCTGCCAAGAGAGGAGTTTTGTGCTTACACGAAGCTCACCATGGATAACAACTACTTACGTTTACTTTTTGCCCAGTGCCAGGAAATACTCATTTTATTACTTTCCATGCTTTCATTAATCTATTCCCTGCAAACATGATGAGCCAAATTTTGCTTAAGTGACATGGTGTGAATCTGCAGCTCAAGAAAGTAAGGAGAGCTGTTCTACATACTAGGCACTACTTAGAAGCAAAATTCAAACCATCTTACATTATTTTACCAATTATACTAGCTCTATTTTTGACAATACTAGGGGCTTCTGAAAAATTTTCATTCAAGCGATATCTCCTCGTATCATCTGAAATATCCCAGGTTATTTATTTTTCCCTTGACTGAGCTGTAGGTCATTTGCTTTCTTCAAATCTAGCAGTGTCTGTCTCTTTTAAGGAGGAATCTCCAATAACTACAAGTGCAATGCACTCTACTCCATTCAATCCTTACCCAGACAAAAATCAACAATTTTTCTGAAAATTCTATTCTAAATGCACAAAGTTTGTTTGTCACACAAGAACTTTTGGGTAGAGGAGTTACATTATTGTAACAGCAAGGATTTGAGACCTACCAATTGCCAATGTTTCTCACCTGAACAAAAATATGTTTGCTAATTCTCTTCCCAAAATCATCCCCATTCACAACACCACCTTTATCCAGGTTAACTTTAAACAAATGTTGATGGGTTGTGTGATGTTTGAGAGATTTCCTGTCAGCCATGGACTTCCATTTCTTATACTGTACATGAAGTTAAACGTAAACACTCAAAACTCAGGATAGATGAGTGTCCTTTGATTGGCTTTGATAAAATCACACCATTTACGTCAAGTCTGAATTTGAAATTTGACTCTTCCTCATTTTAATGCAGGTAAATATAGTAAGACAGCCTCCTCTCTCCACACACACAGAGCAATAAAGCAGCTCTCCAGGGTTCATCCTACACAAACCACTTCATGAAACAATAATAGTTACAGGGAGGTGTGTGATGATATCAGGAGCCTATGAATGACTCATGTTGTGGTGAAGTCTTTTCACTGAACCCTGGCCTTCAGGTCTTAAAATATTTATAAAAAGAAGAAAAAAAATACCTCTATTTCCCACAGTGCTTTAGAACTTGTTGCAGACGTGGCTGACTGACGCAATGTAGTGCGGAGGAAAATGTGTTGTTTCTTCTCATATTCATCACAGGTCAGAAACTTCTCTTGCTCTGCATGAAACAGCCTCACAACATCTCCCTAAAGAAATATGAAAAAGAAGCACTGTTAACTGGTAGGCAAAGCCACCAGACTCATTTGCTATTTGTAACAGCTCCAGTGATGCCAGCAGAGCTGATGGGAAGAAAACGCTTCTGAGTTTCCTATTGCTGGAGCAGGTACCAAGTGAAGAGCATTCAGTCTGCAAATCAAATGGGATAATTCATCCTTGCAAGAGACCCATGGCCTTTTGGGAAAGCAGAACTTGTTTCAGAGCATCACAATGAACAGCGGGCAAGCAACAATTAAACTAAAGATGATTTTTAATTCTAGTTAACTTTACTAACTTGATTTTTTTTCATTTATAATCTCTCTTACTATTTAGGGAAAGTGAAGAGATTTATCTAACATGATATTATCTCATCTCTTCTACTCTGCCATCAACATCAACACCCGTCTCTATTACTTCTGCTGGAATAATTTTGTTTCCTTCTGCCTCTCCCCAAGACTTGAAACACGATCCCTAAATGGGTCTATACAAACATACCATTTTCCCTTTCAAATTCTTCCTCTAAAAGTGCTGGTCACTTAACACCTACTGAAAAATAGCCAGTTGATTATGATTTATTAAGGTACATGTGAGGACAAATTAAACTTATCTTTAAAATGAAAATGTAAATTATCTCAGACCTTAATCTACAGGCATGAAACTATGCAATACCTCAGCATGTAAAGCTACATTGTCTTATTACAGCTATTGTCATCTGTAAGCCTGTAATACCACTTTGAACATCTCCACAAAGTCCTTATTTCTTCTTTTATTCACCAGGTAATATTTCCCTACGGTCAAATATAGTAAGACTTTTTGGATTCAAAAGACAATTTAAAAATCATACTTACTCCTTTCAGTACATCATCTCGGTAACTACTGAATTTCATGAACAAAGTTATTTTCCAGCTTGTGTTACAGTTGACAGCATTTACCTTTAGGAAAAAAAACAAACAACAAAACAAGAAAAAGACCCCCAATTATAGTATTAGGGGATGTTCTGTTCTTTTTGAGACATCCCCTTCTTCTGAAAGACCACACCACATCTAGGATGGCAGGGGACATGGCTTAGCTACATATCTGTACAGTTCCTAACACGGGTCCTGAAGCTCTCAGGTGTTAATGATGGTGATGTTGGAGAAGACTGAGTGGGCAAAATGCTGCTCTGTTTGCTGACAGCTCACCAAGAACACCCTAAAGGGATGCTGAGTGAGGACTTACTCTCACATCACTCAGAGTTTGAGATAGTCAAGCAAACCTCACTGAGTTTTCAGTGCCAGGCATCACTGCAGCAAGATTATTTCATCTTGTGTTTTTGAGGCTAAGCTGGAACCAGTGTTTAATGCTGGCTTTGAGCCCATGGTGGGCTCATGGTGGGTTCTGGTCACCAGTAAAGAACAACATATCACAGAATGGCCTGGGTTGGAAGAGATGTTACAGATCACACAGTTCCACCCCCTGCCATGGGCAGGGACACCTTCCACTATCCCAGCTTGCTCAGAGCCCCATCCAACCTGGCCTTGGACACTGCCAGGGATGGGGCAGCCACAGCTTCTCTGGGCAACCTGTGCCAGTGCCTAACCACCCTCACAGGGAACAATTTCTTCCTCATATCCACTCTAACCCTCCTCTCTGTCAGTTTGAAGCCATTCCCCCTTGTCCTGTCACTCCCTTGCCAAGAGTCTCTCTCCATCTTTCCTGAGGGCTCCCTTCAGGCACTGCAAGGCCACAATGAGGTCACCCCAAAGCCTTCCCTTCTCCAGGCTGAACAATCCCAATTCTCTCAAGCTTTCTATAACATAGATCAGCAGTTACCTCTCCTGCCCCCCTGAACTCACCTCTTTGCAGCCAGGGTTATCTAGAAGCTCAATGTTGCTGGCATGCAGAGGCTGTCCTGCATTGACTGGCATGAGAACAACTTTATCTCCCACCACAACCTGGAAGTCAGAAATAAAATCTCATTTAGACCTACGCAGTTATCCAATAAAATGAAGTAATGTAGTGTATTTAGAAAATTACTCAAATGCATGCTCTAGGAATGGCACTCGGTGAATTTATTGGCAGACAATCCACACAGCAGCTCTGTTCACCCACAATCCGCAATTGCTTCAGTTCAAGATTTCCCACTAATGAATCCTCACATTCCCAATAAGCATGTCCTCTGGTTCAGCAGAAACTTCAGACCATGAAATAGATATGAATCTACGAATTCCAAGAGCAGCTCAGTTCATCTACAAGTTACATTAAGTTCTCTTTATCCCAGAGAAAACTTAGAAAGTAATCATGAGCCCCAGCTCTGTGGACCATCTGCTGGCAAATATCCTGAACAGGCTCAGGAGTTCTGTGATTCAGATTGTTTGACTGCAATCTAGAAAGGCACAGAAATCACTGGAAATTCGGAGAGAGATGAACACACTCCGTCCCCTCTGCTGTTGCTCCCTAAATGGTGTTTGAGCTCAGAATAGGCAGCAGGTACAACAGCTGAGAGACCTTCTCTCTACAAGAGGAATTCCTGGCTTGCTCCCTGCAAGCAAATTCCCATGCCCTTGCAATTCTTTACAATATACAAAACAATATGCAAAATAAAATTTAACCTAAAAACTGCTTGAGACATGCATATGGAGAATTCAATTCATGTCTGGAAGGGGGAAAATAATAAATAATTTAAAAAATCAATCCACATAGATTGGCTGGCACTGGGTCCTGATTTGCTTATATTTTTCACAGCAGTTTTAAGCACACACAGACACGAAGACAAGTGGCTACATGTGATTTTTTACTATATGAAATGCTGCACAAGCCATGCTTTCTTTTGGAAGACAAATAAACAAAAACACTTTCTGCACTGATCAGCACATTTCCTATGAAAAAGCTGAGCCCAGTTCAGCCTTATGCAACTTTAATGCAGGTGAATTTGGCCCACTCATCGCAGAGGTGAAAAGGAAGGTTTGCCTGTTCTTTACCAACACAGCTAAAATAAACAGTAACATAAAACAGCATCACCATGCTCAGATCACACACAGAAATCCTACTTGATCCAAGTCAGGGGAACAAGTTTACTAACAGAACCAAAATAATGACAAGATGCCTGTAAGACACATTTCTTATGCCATACATTCCTGCATGCCATGCTTCACACAGACATTACTTACAGCCTGTTTTAAGAAGTTATGACCACACAATTCCTTAACCAAAATACCACCAGGTTTGCATCCTGCAAAGTGGAATCAGGACTTCAAAATCGTTGCGCATACACCAGGACTATCACAGCTTAATTCGTAAGAGAGCTCATCATTAAGCATCTTATTTAAAAAGAAAAAACTCACTAAAATGGCAGATAACTGCAATGCAATCCACACAGCACCAATCCTGCTATCAGGGCATATTTTGCTGTTCAGTCCATCTGGAACCAGATCTAGCCTTAATCAGTCCTATCTTCCATTGAAGAACAGCTTCAAAAATAATGAAGAATTAATAAAAGTCTGCAGAAAATATTGCAGTTATGGCAATTACTGTAAATTTTCAGTCATATTATTTCATTACTTTCATTGACTTGCAAAATTAATCAGTTGCTAATAAAGCTAAGCTAACCTTCTTTCAAAAAACTAAGTCGTAAAATATTTCACAAGGCTAAAAAACTGTGATCACTTACCAGAAGAGTCACACACATGAATTCCTGTATCAGATTCCCAGATTCCTTTTCTTTTAGGACATATGGCATATTTAGGTCTACCTTGCCTGTATTAACTGACACAGTAGCAACCATCTAAGCAGTAATTCAATACTCACTTCTATTGTTTAAAAGACTTCTAAAACATGTTTTCTTAGGGAATTTCCTCATTATAACACAGAAATACAGTTTAAAAAAAACCAACAGTAAAGTTTCTAAGCAGAGTGCCTGATACACCAAGCTAACTCCATGAATTAAAAGGTTTCCATGTCTGGGAGTAACTGAAAAGGAAGGAGTGGGTACAAGGCTGGAGCCTCTCTCCATCTGTGAGAGGAAAATGAGGATTTCCCCCATCACTTGCTACTCCTGTCCTCTGTGAAACAGCTGCCTGGTTTGTGTATCTGTTGAAGAAGTACAAATGTACAAAAGCACTTATGAGAAAGCTATCAGAGGACTAATGTTTATCACTGGAAATTTGCAAAGAAAATTGTCGAATCCGTTTTGGCCTAGTAGAAACAAGAAACAACTTCCCTTTGTAAACTCCCTCTGTAAATTACAATGGCAAGTTGCCAGCTCTGATAAATTACAATGGCAAGTTGCCAGCTCTGAAAGGCAACCTGGTAACAGAAAATGAGCAGCAGGCCACTCCAGAGGAACTTAATCCATTGAGTTAGGAATAAGCCTAGGCCAGCTTGCCACAGGGCCCTCATGGCTCAGAGCCTGTCAGATAAATCCCCACAGGGAATGGACTAGGAAAGGGGTCTGTGGAATGGGATGTTACAGCCATCACTGCAATGATCTGCAATGTTTTTAGATCAGCAAATCTGCTTCCAAACCCTTATGTGTGCACAACAGTGGAAAATGGAATCAAAATCTCTCTAGTACTGAGGATGACTTTGAAGGCCTAGGATTGTTCTGCTGCTCTCAGCTGTAAGGGCTCACAGTGGCTTTGCAGATGACAGGCAGGAATCACAGGTCCTCCCTCTGGAGAGCATGACACGTACTTGTTTTCCAGGCATGACCAATTAAAAGATGCTGAACTGATGTTATTCTAAGAAATTAGGCCAAAACAATAAGCTTTTTTCTCTCCAAAGAAGGAAAATAAATACCAGGCTAATATTTGAGCCACGTTTGTTTTCCCCAGCTGAAAAGCCATGCAGAGGTCCCCCTGAGGGCTGTATTTGCTGTATTTCTCTGCAACAGGCTTTGGGGAAAAGGAGGATTTTCACATACCCTTTTGATCACTATGTGGAGCAGGGAAAGACTGTGACTTTAGGGATATTTGACCAGGAGCTGGGAATGCAATCCTTCTCCTCTCCACAACAGATTGCAAAAGGAGTTCCAAGCAACCACACTCATCATCCTGGATAGCATCCCAAGAGCTGGGTAACCACAAAATTAATGAGAGAAAATACATGAAAAAAGAGGCATTCCCTTCTACAATCCTGAGAAGGCTTTCACTGATTATGCACAGGGGAAAGCAGCCAAACATTCCCAGCCAGGTCTACAATATAAACCCACACAAGTTCATCATCGTGTGGCCTTCCCAGAGGCAGGTCTGGATTCTCCACAGCGGGCACTTAACCAAGCCACAGAACGAAGAAGGGAGTTGTGATCTCACAGCACAGCTCTCAGATCTGCAGCAAAGAGCTCTCCTGTGCATTCTTCCTCTCATCAATATGCAAGACTCCTGCTGAAACCTACCCAGAAAAGACTTTCCAGACAATCCAACCCAGCTCCAATCATAGATACCATTTTCACATCAGGAGGGAACACAAATTTAAAGAAATCTGATGCATTTCCTAGAGACATTCTTTACTGACCTCTTGAAAAAATGTTGCCCACAAAATTAAAAAAAACCCAAAACCTTTAAAAAAAATAGACTCTAGCATAAACTATGATTTCTTGCCAGCTTTGTAAATCTGCACACAGCAGGTAGACTTAGCAAAGATGCCCCAACAGAGAGGCTCAGTTGAATGTGGCAACACATCAGATTCCAGACCATATAATTTAGTAACACTTTCCAGTTACATGTGAAAGGTAATAGTCCCAATCACTCTTCTAATTTCTTCTTCCCTTAACTGAATCCATTATGAAATAGGCCTGCAGCAAAGAAATTATGTCTCTTGGAAATCTTCTACTTTCTCCTTCTTAACACATTCAGTATTTCCTATTACATTGTCCCCTTCACTCCTCAGTTTCCAGAACGGCTGGATATAAAACCAGGAGCCCTCATTCCCTGCAGCATCCAGGGACACCCGCATAGCGTTCTTCTCTAGCAGAGCTGGCAATCTCTTGTTGACTGTGAGGTACTTGTTGCTTTTTATGTGCAGTAGCTGGGAACAAAAAATAATTTTAAAAAATTAGTACAGCTTTTAGTTGCTTTTTCTCCCTCCAGTCAAAAGAGGAGGTGCAGGCTTTCACACTGCAGAGATTTTCTATAATAAATATAAATACAAAATAAAACTAGAAGGCAGTTATCAAAGTTTGCTGCAGTTTAGGAAAAGAGATGATCTATCTCAGATTGAGAGAAATGTGTCAGGGATCAATTTTACAGCAGAGCAAGGGCCATTGAAGTGTTCCCTTCAGGAATTACATCCATTACAGAAAAGTTGTACTGCACTTAAGAACTTAGCTCCTGTCTCATTTATATGTCATGAAATACAGATTACTTCAGTGATTTAAAAGGAGCTGCACAGCACCACTATAGCACGGTTTTGAAATAAATCTTGAAAATAAAAGACACATATTTATGTTCAGATTCTAAACTGCAGCACCAAGAAAAACACATAGAATTTTTATTATGACATATTATTTAAACAGGAATATGCAGCACTTCTGGTAGGCTTTGAAACAGACAGAAAAGCACAATATTGTAAACTTCACCACGTTCTGTTTACCTGACCCTTGACAATCCAGATTACAGCAGGTAGTTAGTTTCATTTTCACTGTAACCTTGAAATGAAACAACTGTTTCCTTTCCAACACTGAGAAGGCTGATGGATTTCAATAGGTTTACCTGGATGACGTTGCTGTATTTTACAATTTCGCCCAACAGCTTTCTGTTTTCGCTTTCATTCTGCTTTTGTTCCAGTTCTGCTGCATGCTGCAAGAGAATGATTATTTCTTTAGACTCTACAAAAGAAGTAACTGAAACACACAGTGCAAAAGGGATACGGCATCATATTTAAATCCTGCAACCTACAAGCATTCCTGTACGAAAATATTAGCACCCAAATCCTGATGCTGATTCTGATTCTTTTATTACCCAAAATAGAGACTCTGTCACAATTTATGGGTCACACCTGAGATAGATGCTATTTTAAAAAAATTCAAGCCCAAAAAGTAATTCCAGGTGTTTTATTTCATCCTGGAGAGAATAAAAAAGGGGTCTGTGATTAGTTTCTCACTGTCACCACTCCTTTTACTTGTTGGGGTTTAATTGCATGTGAACACATGGACTTTATAACAAAACAAAAACAGTAGGTCACACATGGCAACATCAAGATTAAACACAATAGTCTGGGTCAAACACAGCCACAGAGCAAACTCTCAGCTCCTAGCACTCACTAACTGCTGTGTAACTCTGGCCTCACACCACGTGCCTTCCTTGCTGTTTTTATCTGGAAGTACTGGTGACCTCTCCACTGCCCACAAAAGTGTCATCCAGGTTTGACAGGACCTTGTTTTCACTTAATCTCATGCGTTCAGTTATAACATCAGGCCAGCTGTTTTTCAGAGACAGAGGAGTTGCTCCATCCACACTGTATTTGAGGCAAAACAGAATCTGCAAAAGGGTTTGCAAAGGAATCACCTAGACTGATGGCAAGGACAAACACAATTCTGAGGAATTTCCCTGCTAAAGCATTGAGGACATCTCTTTGTCCACTCTTCTGCCTAATTCCTGGTGAAAATTTCCAGCATTATTTAAACCAGGGCTCCGTCCTGATTTTAACAACTCCATCTTTACTTTATAAAACTTCTGAAAGCACTATATTGCTTACAGCAAAGGCAAAACCCCCAGCCTGAAGTGAGATTAACACCAGGCCAGGGGCTATAAATGCCAGTCAGGAGGTAGGAGAGCTAAGGAGAATATAGAGTTGCTATGGTGGCATAATAATACCCATCACAGTGGTTCCCAAGGCACTTGTTATTATTCTTTCTGGTGCTATTGTAATTCTACAGCCTGCAGATTGAGATAAGATTACAAATACAGCTGTCTCTTACTTGAAGTTTCTTCAGCAGTGCTGCTTCGGTATGGTTTCCTTGTTTGGCTTGCTTGGCTTTCCAGTACTGCTTCTGGGCTGAATATCTGTTCATAGGACACACCTTGAAAAGGCAGTCTGGAGAAAGATTGAAAGAATTACTGCTAAGTCATGTTGACAGACATTTCCTTCATTTGTAAGTATGCTTTGGTTAGGTTTTCTCATCCAGAAACGTCCAGATACCAGTGTTTAAATGTAGCCACCAAATCAGCTTGGTGGCAATGATACCACAAACAGGGTGGCTAGAGTTGAAGTGGTTAGAGTAGGTGGTTAGAGTTGAACCTAAAGCTTTTAAAGCCCAACACGTTCCCACTTTGTGCAACCTCTGCAAGAGCCCCAGGCTGTGATCCTGCCATATCTGCCTGCTGCTTTATTAGCACCCCAACATCACAGATGCACTGCTTGAAGGCATGTGAAACCTTGGAAGAATGGTCCTGCTGTCTGTATGCCACACACCTGGCTTGCCCAGCTCCTGCTGGCACTGCTGAACCCAGTGATGGCTGGGGCATTCAGCTGCCAGCCAGCCAGCAGGTGCACACAGAGTTTGGGTCTCCACATGCCTTCACTGAGTTGTTTCTACTGTTAGGGTTTTTTAATCAAAGTGACACAAGCTGAACATCACCACTGTCCAACAGACCAGGAAAAAAGCAGGTGAGGAGAGAGGAGCCACCTGAGCAGGGTGGCTGTGCAAGTGAGAGAAGAGGACAAGGAGGAGGAAAAGAAGGAGAAGACTGCAGCCAATGCTGAGATGCTGAATAAGAAATGAGGAGCAACAAAGGAAGGAGAATCTCAACACACCAACCCTCACCCCATCCCCACCACCTCCCCACGTGGGGTAAGGGGGCTGCAGATCAAGAAAGGGGAGAGATGTCTGGAATGAAGCCAAGGGGTACTTCCATAAATGCTTGTCCAATTATTCATCTTTATTTCCCAATACCATAATCAGTAATTGAAAGTAAATGTTAATTGGCAAGAAACTGAATTTTGTGAAATTCCCTGACTCAAGAGTTTTTGGGTTGGTTTTTTTTGTCCAGTAGCAGTCCTATAAACTGGAAATAGAGGCTCGTGATTCATCCAAAGCCAATTACTTTTAGAATTATAAGCATCTAGCCTTGCACGGTCACAACCATCAACTGCTCTAAAGGCAGCAAGACTTGACAGACATTTCACGTGGTGAACGTTGGTAATTGTCCTTTCACACGCCACGTGTATTAACAGGCAAGAAGAGGGAAGCATTCTGCTGTGGGAGTAGTAAGGACACCCAGGACTGCCCGAGTGCTGTAGGGTGAAACTCTCCCCCAACATGGGCCGGCAGTCTGTGGGTGTCAAAGGAAGGTCTGTCCCAAGCTATGAGCCCTCCAGATTTCACTGGCACAGATGGCCAAGCGCTGCCTGAGGACTGACCCAGCCCCTACTCAAGCAGCAAAGCTTGTTCGTACAAAATTGCCCCCAGTGGAAGAACTTTCCTTGGCACTGACCCAAAGTGCTCACGGATTTGCCCCCTCCCCACAGACCTGAGTTCCTGTTCCAAGGAGAAAGTTCTGCAAATCCTTATCAAAGCAAATCCAGCCACTCTGCAAAGGTGTTTGCTTTCATTTCACATTTATAATGGGAATTATATCACACAACCTAGAGTACACAACTCCCAGGTAATTTTTACAATATCCTGGAAACGAAGAAGGTGGAAAAAAAACCCCAAGTGCTGTGTACCATTAAATCATACCGTATATTATAGGATATTTTACCTGAAGTATCAGGATTTTGGCTCATAAGACAAAAAGTCTGCTATTATTTTCTGTCACAATCTATAATTAACGTGCCTTCTCAGAAGACTTCATGAAATATTTATTTCTCTGAAGTAACAATACCTTCTTTTTATAGGACCAGTCTTCATTTCTCAGTTACTCCCCACACATCCTGCTACTTTGAGTAAACACAGTGCTTCCCCATCCTCCTGCAGAGTCTCAGAGCAGGGTGCTACCACTCTGCAGAGGACCTTTTTCAAATCAGTATTACTTCAATTGTATTTCCCTCAATTTACAGACTTTTTAAAAAATCACATTATTTGTTCCCAGACAAGTTTTTTTTCCTTTCATATTTTACTTTTTAGGATTCTAGATACATTGAAACCAGGTCATCTCATAGTTTTTCTCTGGGGTTTTTTTTCCATTTATTTTATTAGAGTAACAAAATGATGTAAATTCAAGCTTCATTATCCTAAACATCGCGAGGGGGTGGAACAGTGCCTGCCCTAGAGATGCTAAAGTTCAAATAAACAGGAAAAAAAGAGAAACTGAGGCATAAGATTATAAAGCAACTTTCCACCACAGAGCAGATCAAAAAGCCATTCCCTCCCGGAGGTCAGTCTAGCAACCCACTCATGAGACAGAATGTCTCTTCTGACTTCTCCAGACATTCCCAGATAGTCCTAGTTCCCAATCCATTACTTTATGAAGTTTTACATAAATGCTTCTCTTCCTGAGGACTAATTAAGGAGGCAATATCAAAGGTAAGCAAATAGCACCTTCACTCAGGAAGTCTGAAAAGGAAAATAACTCATATTATGCCCTTTAAATGTTTCTTGATATTGGATAAAGATGATTTAGAACAATATTTGTCAGATGCTTTCTCTCCCTGCCCTCTCTTGGGTTTTTTTTTTTAAAGTGTTAGAAATTCAACTCTTGCCCATCGTGGAAGATTTCTTTGGTTTACAGAACTAGAGAAATTATCACATGGCTTTACTAAAACCAAAGAAATGAGTAAGTGGAAGTGACAGGGCTATAAAGTCACAGTATGTACAAATGTATTTGTTTTGGGAAAAAAATAGACAGAAAGGTAGAAAAGAACTATTGTGAAAATGAAAAGGGAAAAATGTGAGGGAGCAAGGAGTGGGGCAATGAAGAGTCCTAGGCAGGACAACAAAAAAGCTATCAGGAGTCTGAGAAGCAAATAAAGCAATTACAGAACTGAGAGAAACAAGAAAAAAATAAAAGGGTAAACCAAAATTATGTATAAGGCAAGTAAAAAGAAAAATGGCAGATGGAAGAGGAAAGGGTGGGAGGAGGAAAGGAGAGAGTGCAGAGGAAGGTAAGGGAAGGGAGAGAAGACAAAAGAACAGTGTCAGAAAAACCTTAGATCAGACTAAAACCTGAAAGGCAAAGGGAGGATATTTAGGAATCCAAGCATCACTTTCACTGCAGAAGCCTCAAGAACAGAAAGGAATACAAGTTAAAAGTAAGGAAGTTTAGACCAGTTTAAAAACTTAAGTAATTTTACATTTAAAATAGGAGAGAGATATGTGCTCCTTTTCCAGAGCTGCTAAATCTGACCAACAAGCAGGTCTTATCTGTGCTATTTTACACCTTGGAAGCTGAAAGTGTTTCCTACTGGAGACAGGAGCATCAAGATGAAGTGTGTTTAGGGTCACAGACTACGGAAACCTGCCATTTCTGGGGCTCACGATGCAGCTTTTCTTCAGAGGTGCATGACTCCTGGCACACGCTGTTCTTCCCAACCTCTGTGAACCCAGCCCTACAGCACATTTCCATCACTACACTCATTGCCTTGGATCTCACCAGCTTCAGCTGGAATTAGGACAAGATGCACCTGGTTTGATCAGTCCCTTCAATTCAACTGCAATTCAGGAGATGTTTTGTGGGGTTTTTTCCACCAGGCTTCAGGAAACAGGTGTGGGACCAACTTCTGCCCTCCTCTGCAGTGATGCAAACCTGGATGTGCACCCTGGTGAACACAGAGCCACTCCAGGTTCATCCCAGTGTGACTGGGGGAGCAATGGGGAGCACAGCTTCTTCATATGGACACAACATGAGAAGCAACTGCATCTTTCCTTCGCTTAACAACACTCCGTGATGCAGGACATTCTGAAACAACCAGAATAGCAACCACCCACTCAAAAAAAAAAAAAAAAAAAGAAAAGAAAGTAAACACATAACAAAAACGAAACTGCTATTTTGAGCCACTTTACACAGGCTTCCAGTTCAGGCCAACAGCTCAGTACCTTAATTTTATCTCTGAGTGAACCCTGTAGAGGAGATACAAGCAGTTCAAAACCACAATCTTTCTTTTTGTCCCTCCCATTGGGGAAAGGGTTGATAAAGTATTACCAAAAAAGAGCAAACACAGTCCTCTGCGATATTAATTTTCAGAGTCAGTCCTTGAAATCTAAACATCTTGTTAGAAACATGTTTTTTCTCATACTTCTTTGACTCCCAGGTCGTGCTCTAACCTCAAATCAACGCCAGTTCAGCTATCAGTGATAAAAACATTGTAAACCATACAGACAGCAGTTCCTATTACTGAAGAGGCCCTGCTCATCCTGCTCTCAGATGCTCTTTTCAGTTGCTTATGTCTAATCATTCAATTAATCATTCATGCCTAAGTCTTGCTTTCATGTCAAGAATGTACTTAAAGCAGTTTTTGTTTGGTTTGTTAACTTTGCTGCTTTAATTGAAAGATATTTCCCAGAAGATTCTTGGGGAGAAAAATCTGGATTTTGCTTAGATTTCTTGGTTATAAGAACAATATTTAGCAACTCTTTTGCCTCAGGGCTCTGAGTAGAGCTAAGAAATTCAGCAAAGCATGGCAGAGATGTGCTTTTGGTTGCTCTCATGGTAGAGGCACTTCCATAGTACAAGGCACTAAATCTCAATCAGACAGCAAGTTTCTGCTGGGCTCTCAGCACAGCTCCTGCTATTCCCACACTTAGAATTTGACTTAAAGGATGAAGGAGATTTATCTTTCGTGCAGCCATCCTCCTGAACACACATTGATTATGAATACTTGAAGCAGCAGGAAAATGTTAGTCAATGCAGCCCCTAACATGATAGCCATGCTGTTATAGAAGGGTGGCTTGCATAAATTAATGTGACAAAACGTACTTTTCCACTAATTTAGTTTTGTCTACAGGTGTTAGAGACCTTATAGCACCTTCAGTACCTAAAGGAGACTTACAAGAAAGTTGGATGGAGAAGGACTTTTAAAAGGGCATGGCGTGATAGGAGAAGGGAGAATGGCTTCAAACTGAAAAAGGGTAGATTTAGGTTGGATATGAGGAAGAAATTCTTCCATGTGAGGGTGGGGAGGCCCTGGCACAGGTTGCCCAGAGAAGCTGTGGCTGCCCCATCCCTGGAATCGTCCAAGGCCAGGCTGGATGGGGCTCAGAGCAACCTGTGGAAGGTGTCCTTGCCCATGGCAGGGGACAGGAACGAGATGGGCTTCAAGGTCCTTTCCAATCCAAATCATTCTGTGTTGCAGCTCATCCAAATTTGCACGCTACCACCATGTCAACAGTCCCAGAATTAAGTCAGCTGTGGGTGCACTATAAAGTAGAGAGAACTAAGGAGTGACTGGAAGAAAGGCTGCAAAGGGAGCTAAGCAGCAGGGAGGAGGTGGAGGAGGAGAGTAGCTACTAAAAAGTTTTGGGGCAAGGAGGGAGAGGGAGAAAAGGGAATCCCCAAAAAGAGGAAGATCTGAGTTACAGGAAAGGAAAGGTTTGATGCTGTGGAGAAGAGGGAGCAGAGGCTACTGGAGATAAAGGGTGTGTTAGGCAAGCAACAGACAGAGGCTACAATAAGAGATAGAGCCAAAACTGTCCACAACTAACAGAAACCATTCCCCTACAGAAGCTGGGATGTAACTCAGGATACAGCCCTTGCTTTCCCCAGCAGCAGAAAACAGCTGTGCATTTGTCAGTGTCCCAGCCCCCTCTGACATCTGCTCCACATGTGCTGCCACCACTTACGGCAAATCATTAGTGCTGGGAGTTCAGTCAGCTTCCACCCTGCATCAAAGTGCCCAAATCATCAACACAGAAACCTACCACCTTTTCTTTCTTTGCCTTTTGAAAACAGAAATGAACAACACACAGCTGCAAGAAAAGAACTCTAATGTACTGAAGATATAAAATCAAGCCCTCAAACACCAGACAGTGAAAAAATTATGGTTGTCTTTTTAATCTCTGTTGAGACTCTTAATTGTAGGCATTTGGGTGTATTCTGCAGTTTTCCTACCACAGATCTTTCCCAGTGACCTTGATCTCATCTAGAAACCTGGATATGCTCAACTTTAGAAACACATCGGGGTAGTCCAGTGACAGAAATGTTGTCCAAAGAATCCCCACCTGAAGTTTTGTGCAACCTGGAAACTGTGAATTACACATGTACTTGCAGGCAGTGGGAGGGTGAAATCACAGTCAAGTAGCCTGAAAGCCACACTAGATGCTACCCTCAGCTCTGCTTTAAAGCTATTCAGTCACACAAGAGACTGAAATTTATTATTGTTAGTTTCTAAGTATGCATCCTCACTTTCTCAGTTTTCAGTATCTGCCAGTGTGCTGAATGCTTACAGCTGGAAATGGAACCCACTGCTGATGTTTCCTGAATATAATGGAAAAAAGTATTGAATTTTCTGGGAAAGCAGAACTTTGCTTTCCCAATGTTTTAAATGCTTTATTTTTTGCAATAGTAGTGTATACATAAACACTGGAAATAAAATATTAAGTTTAAGCACATCAGTGCAACCCCTCAAAATCATAGAATGGTTTGGGTTGGAAGAGACCTTAAAGATTATTGAAAATAGATACAAACAGCCATGAAACGTGTTTCTCTTGCTGTAAATCAGGCAAAATATACTCTCTTTGTCTCAGAATCTGTGTTAATCCAAACCCTTTTAATCCAAAAGAGGCCTGGATCAGGCTAGTAAGGCTCTGCTCTAGCACAGCTAGGAGCACTTTTTTAGCACTCAAGAAGTAAAAACTACATGTTGTCAGTGCATTGTTATTTTTTTCCAATAAGCAAAACAGCAGAATTATCCAAATCTACAAGATCAAGCTGAAAAAAATCAGATATAGTTTTAAGCAAAACAAAAAGCTGGCAAAATATTTGGGGGTATTCCTTAAAATGGTATATTACCTTGAAAAAAAAATAAACAATCCATCAGCTCAAGTAGCTTTTTTCTTTCCCATTTGCAGTAAGAGCAGGGCTGGAGCAAAGAAGTTTGTCACATGGCAGGGGATCGGTGTTCAGTGTACAGAACAGAGGAAGTAACTCTCAGACTACAGGAAAATCAGTCCTTTTTTTCCTCATTTTCCACCTGCCTCTCATGCCTTTGCAAATTTTGTATTTAGTTCTCAAAACCTGCCATTCATGTTCCAGTTTGAAAGTTCGTCCCTGTGTCCACAAACCCTCTGGGAAGTTACATGACAAAAGTGCCCAAGGAGTTAGAACAGCATCAGTTGGTCATTAAAGAGAAATGATCCCCAGTTACTGACCTCGGAACTTCTTTGGAGGATTAGCAAGGTCACCTGCCTCTGGCTGGACCACACACCGGTCATCCACTAACCTAGAAAAACAAAAGTTATCACACTCACTAAAACATGCCATCAGTGTACATAAATGCAGAAACACACCTGCCACACCAGAGATACAGAAGCTTCCACATTTCTCCAATGTAATGCAAAAAATACCTTAGAAACTCTTATTCAGTTACTAACCATAGCCAGGAAAAGTCTACATTTTCCTTCCAGAGAGAGGATTTCCTCTATTGCACTAAATTATGGCCTGTGTTTCAGATCCCACTTCATTTAAATCCAGTTAAAATTCCTTTTGTTACACCACATACACTGATGTTACATGTAAAATTTATGCTTTCCTTCATTACAGCCATTAACTCTCAATCAGAAACAGGTTGTTTCTCTGCAGCTGTCAGATTTTCTTCTTCACCATTTCCAATCTTTTTCCTCTGAGGAGGCATGTGGAATTAAGGTTCAGCTCTGATCAAAATGCCCAAGACCACATATTCCTGTGCTAAAATGAATAAGCATTTCTTTAATCCACAGCAGAAAACCTAGATGACAAATCTAATATATTTCTTGCAATATTTTAGAAGTTAAATAAACAATAAAATTTAAAAGTATGAATTGTTAAACTTATCTCAGAACTTCCTAAACATAAATTCAGCTTCCTTTCAGGAAGCATGCTGTAAACAATTTGCCCATTTCAAACAATTATTCAGGAAAATCATGTTTAAGGACACACTACTGCCCTGCCACTTCACAGCAACATTCTTAGCAGTATTTTTGTTGGAAATTGCCAGAAAAAGCACAAATTGGCTTCAGCCAAGTTACACAATAGACGCATTCAGCTTTCACTCAAGCTGGTGAAGGCTTTGCCTCCAGCCACGAGCTCAGCGAGGCCGATCCCCCAGCACATCCATGAATTTTCTACTGCTAGCAAGATGACCAAGTGTCCACTGTGGCTGCAGCTCCCCAAAGCAAAAATGACAAAGAATTTTGGAAGTCAGCAGTTCCAATCTCATAACAGGCATGGATGCAAACATGAGGTGTCAATGAGGAAGGAGAATTGAAGAAACAGCTTCAGGAGCAAGCAGGGAGCCTTAGGGAGTTGTGTTTCTTCACAGTCTAGGTAAGGCCAGGCTTAACAAGATCAGAGCGAGGTTTGGAAAGCAGGACTCAGAAAGAGCCTTGCAGGCATCCTGAGCTCTGTCCATGTTCTAATAGGCCAAAGCTTCCTATAAACAGCACCTAAAACCTGGAATCATGGGGAGCTGACTGGAAAGGACTACCTTAACAGAAGCTGTGCCAAAGGAATTTAATGCCAAGGAGTACTTCTCACTCTCAACAAAATCCCTCAATTGTTTTTTAAGGAGGAACCCATAAGGTTTGACCTTAAGCACTGTCAGGATGGAGGCATATTGAAAAGCCAACCATAACTCACAAGGAACCTCGTGTGTTTCTTGGTGACAACTCCTGCACCCTTGTGACAACTACAACTGTAGGTGAAACACAAAACTTTCACCATGGCAGGTCACTGTAGCAAAAGCCAGATAGAAAAGAAGGTGTTGGTGCTGAGAAAAACAAATTAGATCCTGCACACTCTCTGAGCCAGCCAGCTGCAGTGCTCAAACACACTGGCCTTGCAGAGAACAGACATTAAACAATTAATATCAATCACCTGCCGTTGAGCATTCTCTAAAGGCACAGAGATAAGGACCATAAATGAGTTCTGCAGCCATCAGGAACGAAACACACCAGAGAAGACGAAGGAGAAAGGAACTGGTGCTGCTCCCATCCTCTGGACACAAAATGAGAGCACAGAAAGGTTGATTGACATGTGGCAGGGCAGTGGCATGACAGAGCAGGAACATCATCTCCTGAGCCCTTGCTCAGCACCTCAGCTTCTCACACCTTTGCTTCTTATAACACAGGACAAAAATCTGAGGAAAGTATTGTTTTGTTTATTTTGCAGTTATTAAGTTAACAATTTAATCCCCAGAATTTCCACATAATGCCATTCATCCTGTATTCCAGCTGCATGACCTTCAGAGAGTCTAGCAGCTCCGTGTTTACTCTGGAGGTGCTTGTTACGGTGCCGTAGGCAGAGCTGAGCTGCACATTGCACATGATGCAAGACTTCAGCCCGCTCTGTGCATGGGAACAGAAGAGGCTCTTCAAACACAGACCACTTCCTCTGATACACAATTCAAAATATTCAAATCCCACTTTTATAGCGAGCCAAAAGCAGCTGCTGGTTTGTTACTGACACCTGCGAGGTGGCTGCGTTAAACAACCAGCAATTCAAGACCTTTGTAACCTGCAAACAAATCCATTTGAGATGTGTGAAACCAAACAACAGGCTTGGCTGCAAAAGGTCCTGGGCGCCTGCAGTCACTGTCAGACCACACCACAGCAGGTTTTAAGATCACTTGCTTGTAGGTTTCAATAGGAGACCAAAGTGCACCAGACCACGCTTTTCAGATAAAGGCAGAATTTATTTTATTATATTTATTGTATTATACCATAATATGTGCGAGCTATGTAAACACTGATCCAAATTACGGCGCCAATATTCAAGCCACTTAACCATGGTACTATCGCAGAAGCTTTGACAAACTTCAAGGGGTTTAATTCCTCAGCTGGACTGCAGACAATACTGCTTTGTGCTCTCTGCTGTCATTCAGCACCTGGCACACACAACACAATTGCATTTCAGTTTTCCATATGCTAGCAGCACATAAATGACAAAGGAGATCCCTGCACATGTATGATACAATTTTTAGCTGGGCAAGTTCTTCCCTAAACACAATAAACACCTGGGTTTTGCACAATCCTTCTAAGTAACTGCTGTAATTAAGCTGTTCATTGGTGGTGCCTAAGATAAACCATCAGGAGAGTCAAAGCAGTAATTACAGCCCTGGACTTTACGCACAGCCCTTTGTATTCAGTAATTGCAGAATTAGGGGCTGAACGCAACAACGCTCATGGGATTGCTTGTCATGGATGCCCAGTCATTCTCCCACTGAAGCCGGTGGAAGTTTTCCACTCGCTGCAGGGGAAGCAAGGGCAATTCCCCATCATAGTGCCACAGGCAGCCAACCTCACAGACCAGCAGGTGTTCAGCCATTAAGGCCTCACAGTGTAGAGAAGTGTACACAGCCACAGTGTACAAAGGCTCGTTAAACAAGAATTGGAGATCCTAAAGCAATGCCTAGGAGATAAGGTGTGCTTCTCCACAGAGGCAGGGGGCAAAGTAAAGGCAGTTTCAACTCTCCACTATCATCACAGAATCCCAGGATGGGTCAGGCTGGAAGGGGCCACAGTGGGGCAGCTGGTGCCACCTCCCTGCTCCAGTAGGGCCATCCCAGAGCACAGAGGACAGGACTGTGCCCAGACAGTGCTGGAATATCCCCAGTGAGGAGACTCCTCACCCTCTCTGGACAATCTGTTCAAGGCTCAGTCCCTGCACAGGAAAAAAGTTCTGCCTCATATCAAGTGAACCTGTAGAGTTCTGCACCTCTCTTCCTCTCCTTTCATTCTCCCCCACCACCTGGTGGAGTTAAAGCTGTCCCTTCTCTGGTGAAATGGGAGGAAGGACACAGGGATGGGAGGAGCAGGACTGAGCAGCAGCAGTATAAGTGATAAGCAAGGTCTGTTGGCAGAAAAGTCTAATGGTGCCTGGCTTCATAGATAGGAATCATATTTGCTGTGCAAGTCTTTGTGTCCTGTAAGCTCCCCGATTACCTAACACAGGCTAAAGGTAAATACACCACAGGTTTCTAGGAACTTGCAGATGTAGTGCAAGAGTCAAGGAACAGCTGAACAGCTATAATCCTAGAAGGACCTTTCCCAGTGATGAGTTATTTTAAATTTGCTACTGAGATACAGTTGCATTCTGAAAGAACAAAAACCAACGTAAGAAAATTATAGGAAAGGAATTGTGGTGGGTTTTGTGAATGTTAGGTCTCTTTCATAATATAAGATGCTTTTTAGATTGTCAAAGAAAGCAGCCACATAATATCATTTATCTTAGCTTTGTGCCTTGAGTTTCAAAAATACCATCCTGAAATGTATTTTGTCTCTTCCTACCAACAGACTTCCACCCAATAATCATAGCCAATATTATTAAGTACAAAAATACCTGAACAAAGACATGAGTGCACAGACTCTCTCATACACGGAAGTGCACATGTGTGTGTAACTTGTTAAAAAATACATGACCCAGCTGCTGATGTCTATTACACACTGGGTACTATTTATACATCTATTGAGTATTTTACTCCCAAAAAGCTGAATAAATTAGGCTAGAGGCGATGTCTTCAAGCTAAGACACTCAAGTTGCTCAGCTTTTACTCTCTTAATGATATCATCATTTCACTGTGTTTTTGAGCAGCACAAGGCCTGGGCAGCAGCAGGAAGAGGGACAACATTGGTGACAGGCATCAGCAAGAGAAGCTGGACATTTTAACTGCCAGTGGAGCCCAGAAACTTCTTTCTTCACAGAGCATGCTGAGGGTACATCCCAAAACCACATAATCCCGACATCCCCTCATGAACAAAGGAGCAGCCCCCAAAGCCTCCCTCCCTTTGCTCCTCAGATGTCCCTTCACACAACCTCCTCCACAGAAACGTTCCTCCAGAGCACCTGCCACCCAGGACACTTCTCTCCTCCCAAACTGCAGCACGAAGCCTCTCCCATGCTCCACACATCCCAGCAACCACTCGGGAAGAGAGGTGCAAGTCATACCACCAAGAAACCAACCAATAACGAACAATAGGTGATTAAAATTTTGCTGCCCTGGAAATCAAACATCAAATACTTAAGTGCCAAAACAATCAGGTCCACCTAGTTCTTCTCCAAGTCCACCCACTTTTCATTTCATTGAGCCTGTTATCAGGCATCTAGGTCAGCCCACTTCTTGTGTGCTTCAAGCAGTCTCCTGCCAAAAATCTACAGTCATCCTACCTCACCCTTCCCAAAATGTGAGTTCATACTCCTTTCTGACTTTCTGCTTCAAATGATTTACAGCTCTATGATTTAGCTACCCTGTATGAAATGTGTCCTTTTTCCTGTCTCTTCCCAAGGCCAAATTTTTCACCATCATCTTTTCACATCTTTTAGGGTTGCCTACATTAATCCCAGCTCGCACAGAAAACAAAAAGGCTCTTCCTTGCACTTATAGCAAGGCTATTAAATATCTGTACCATTTAGGAAGATTCCGTGCTAAAAAGCCCTTTTGACAAATGGGAGGACAGCAGAACACAATATTTAGAGAACTTCACTTCATGGCAGTGAGGTACAGCAGCACAGAGACAAGAAAGTCTGGCTCCTGCCTGCCTCATACTTTATACTTTCCTTTCTGAACAAATTTTAATTGCCACAAACACAAAGCATAAAACAGGCTGAAAGGAACTGTTTAATAAATACCCTTATTCTGGGAAAGCAAACTTCTATGCATCTAAAACACTCCAAACTCCTCAAGGTGTCTAAAACAGCAGACAAATTTCACCATGCACCACCACCTGAAACAAGGATGTGGTGCATTTTATCTCAGCTACACAGAGCGGGAACGCTCAGCCATTCCCACCATCCCAAAAAATGCTTGCCTGGGTCACTTTGAATTGTATTATCAAACTGTGTGGAGACACATGGTCAGAAAGCACAATCCCAAGCACATACTGGAGAAAAAAAACACCACCATGCAAGCAGGCAGCTCCACATTTGCACTAATAGCTGCACGAATAATTAGCCCTAAAGTTCTTCCCTCACGTGATAGTGCATTCATACATTCTTGTAACTGTACCTGCAGGCTTGCATGTCAAAAGGGGGACAAGTGGAATAAAAGCAGAAGTTTTTCTGCTCAATTAAGTAATCCAGCTATAAATCCTGAATGTCATTTTGTTATTCTGTTGTATTGTGTTATATCCAGTCATGCTTTTAGCTTGCAAAAGCTTCTGTTCAGTAGAACTTGTTTATTCCTTTTTATAGCTATATTTACATTTAAAACATTGTGCAATTTCAATTAAATTATAAGAACAGAGTTAAAATAAATTATTGCAAAGGAATAAAATGTTATTTGGAGGTTACAAAGGAAAGGAGAAAACAAGGTTCTTAGATTTTAGTCTCAGTTTTGCAATTTTCTTGGCCTGCATAATAGGTAAGCCATTAATGCACCAAATAAATGGTACTGAGTTTTGCTTGGACATACTCATCTTTGCCAAGTAAATGAACATTTGCACAGTATTTCAAGACCCTCACATCAATACAACATACATCAAGTCATTTTCAGTGGTGCCAGGCACACCTATTTTCTGCTGTCAAAAGGGGATCGGGAATTGTCACAGTCCCAAGGCTGACAGAGCTCAAGAACTGTTTGGACAATGCTCCCAGGCACAGGGTGATTCTTGAGGCTGTGCTGTGCAGGACCAGGAGTTGGACTCAATGATCCTTGCAGGTCCTTCCTGTGTGGATATTCTGTGATTCCACGGGGAATTGGCAATGGGAGGAGGTGTGCCAGCCTATCCCACCCAGCTCTCTCCCCAGGCACACAGGGCCCTGCTGCACTTCTCCACAGCACTGGTGTTGTGCTCCCAGGCAGGTTTTGGCTTCAGTCTGTCTCAGTGCCTTTGATAAACAAATTACATTCCCATAAACCCAAGGAAATGGTTGATTTCTTCCTTTGTTTCTTTTCTATTTTTTTTTTTTAATATTAAAAGTAAGAGTCTATCATACAAGGATGTTGCGACAGCCTAAAGGCATTTAATTGGAAAACACTTCTGCTACCCACTTCCACAGGCAAACTTCTTTTGGATGAAAGTTGTATTAAAGCTAAAAAAATGGAAATTATAAAATGAGTATTAGGAAAAATTTCTGAAGGCAGCAGTGGCTTGCACAACACAGACCCAGTAATAATGCACATCACCTGGAGGACTGGACAATTTTTCCATTACTAACATTTCCCTTTTAGGTAAAATCTTGGCTCTCTTTGAATGGACAAAATTTCCACTGATGTCTCTGAGGCCAGGATTTCACCCCCATCATCCCTGCTTCCCAAAAGTGCACTGGGGGATGAAGTTTAAAGAAGCAGTGTCAGCACCTCACACTGAGGGTCATTCATCAAAGTTTTTAATTACAATCTAACCTCTGCAGCATTTCCACTTAATTCTTATTCCAGCTAGCTGCATATGGAATGCAAACACTCTAACAAGTCCAGGATTTGGCCCAAAGCAAACACACCACTTACTTAGAAGTAAATCAGAAAATCAAGATTACACATGTGGCTTTAACTCTGCTTGCTCACACCTTACAACCACCCATAACAGGTCTGCAACTCAGCTCTCTCAATGTAAGAAAGCGCAGATAAAGTAGAATTATTAGCTATATCAACCTAACATACATCTGAAACACTGACACTGGGACCACTGTAAACTAAAAGTGAGGATGTCAGAGGCAACCCTGCATCTTTATGTGACTTTTAGGCACGTAGCTCACTAACCAGTCCCTATCAGACTAAGCAGTTTAAATTTCCATGGTACACAGTGACTTCACAAAAGATATCCTAGTACCAGCATCATTGCTCCCAAAATCAAGCAGAACTCATTGCATAGTTACCTATTCAGCCAGAGACAGCAAAGCTAAGCCAGCAGCATAGAGAAAATAATCACACTCAAAAGAAATTCTGTTTAGTTTACAACAGAAGAATTTGTGCAAGATTTACCCAGAGAAATACTGTTGAGAAATGCCAATATCTGTCCAGTGATCAAAAAGTGACTTCATCCCTGTAATGAAGCCAGTCACACCTACTCATCAAAATGGCAACACTTACTTTAGAAAGGAAGCATAAGCAAAGGGAGAAAATTAGGAAACTTTGCTGAAATAGCACAATGTAAAAATATTGTTGTTTAAGCGGACAAACCAGCCTCAAATGCTTCTGTAAGGCCTATAATGAACCTCAGCGTCTGGAACAACAACATGTGTATAGGCAAACACATACATACAAAATTATATACATCCACAGATATGCATGAACAAATTATCAATCCTGCAAACACAGGTTGGAATGTAAATCCTGGAAAACAAACCAAGTTCTTTCTTCCTTTTGTAACAAAAACAGCAATAATCCAGCAGACCAACCCATGTCACGCTACGTAAAAATGTGAATGGAAAACATTGCTCAACCAAAATGCTGACATTTTACACATTCTGCAGTGCTTATTTCACACAGGAGAGGCAAATTTTACGTGCCTAATTTTTTGCTTAAGTTAAAAAAAAAAAAAGTTTTCAGACAGTACAGATAGCATGTTATAAACCCTGTTATATGTCAGGGTACCAAGCAAAGAAAGGGCTCACCTCATTTCAGAGGCCAACAATGGGGACAAGTCGCAAGCTAGAGTGAACATGTGGAATTCCACTGAAATTAGTCAAACAGCCCTTTTCTGCAGTAACTCAGCACCTGACCCGGCGCTTTTCACATCCTTCCTTTAGTGCACCTTCCTTCAGAAACTGTCCTCAAGGCCAAGCGCACTCACACAACACATCCTGAGCTCCCCAGCCACAGCCCCTTTCCATGAGATGTGCAATATCCTGGCACTGGGTGCAAACCTGGGCCTTACACCGGGAACATGAACCTTTCCTGACCATCCCCTTGCCAAGGCAGAGCTCTGGAATTACAGTGCTGCCTGGTTTTGCCTTCAGATAAAAGGATACAGCTCTCAGGTTGAACAACATAACCACCAATAAACTTGTACCCAGCATGCAATCCAGCTCTCAAAATCCTGCTGCTGGTTTCAGCCTTTACTTCTGCCCCCAGGGACAATGACTTTGGCTGGCAGGAATTCCCTGAACGAGGTCTGCTCACCCTTTGAGGTGTCCAGCTCTCACCGGTGGCAATGAGAATTGTGCACAGGAGATACCTCCACATCAACATGTGCTCCAATTCTCTCAACAAAGGATTGTATGATTTTTATTTTCATTTTGCAACAATAAATGTTTACAAATTTTTGCAGCTGGGCCAGGTATTTTTGCATATTCTCTTTGCTCTTCTCTTTCTTCAGCAGCAAGTTTAAAAAAAAACCCTTCCAAACAAAAAACAGCTGAGAAATCACACTGACTCTATTTACTTGTTTTAAAACTGAACAGAGCCAGTTTCCTACGGGGAGAGATCATTTTGGGAGCTGTTCCAGATTGTCTCAGAGCTGCTTTCCCAGTTGCTGGGAGCAGCTCTTGGAGCCCTTTGCCACACCTACCCCCAACCTGTACACACTCGCTTGAGAGAGTCCCACGTAGCAGCCCAAAGCAGAAAGAAGGAAGAACTTCCTGAAGAGGAAATGCCTGGGAATGCTCCTGCCACAGCAGAAGGAGCTGGGAGGTAGGAGAGTCACGAAACAGCAGCCACAAACAGGGTGGCAAAACAGTCACTTCCATGCAGGTAGACAGGTGTGAAGCTAAAGGTGGAAAAGGAGCCCATTCTACTCATGTGAACTTTTCGTAACGATCATTTTAAAGCAGGAAAATGATGTAACAAGAAGGTTCACACCTCAAAACTCCTGCAGACTTTCTCAAACTGACCACCAGGCAGGCTGGCATCTCCTCTGGCTTTTAACAGAGCGAGGCTACACTCACAACAGCCAATCTCACGTGCCCAAGGACTCTCCAGGGCTGTGAGGCACAGAAAACCCCACATCTGCTCTGCAGAGCTCAGCATTCAAGCCAGGGTGGTTGCCCACTCCAGGAGGAGCTTCCAGGACCCCTCCAGCCCCATCCCTGCACAGGGTCTGGGGACAGCATTAGTGGCAAAAATCACTCCAGGAAGCATTTATAGCAGTACAGGCTATTGCATCCCAGCACCCCAGAGCACATGAGAGAGATTATTTATTAATACAGATTTTTTTGGTCCACCTGAGCTCTCAGCAGTGACTCTGCTGAGCACCAAGGAGCTCTGACTCTGGCTGTGCTGTCAGCTGTCAGTCAGATCACCTTTTAAGGTGTGTTGTAACAACAAGCTCTGTTACAGAGAAATGAGTTTGGCCTTTTACCTTCAGGCCCTCCAGTTCAGCAGCATTCTTTTCAGCTGAAGGAAATGCTTCCAGGTCTCCTCGCACAGCTTATCCTGACACCGTAACAGAGGAAAAACGCCTAATCACTTTCTACTGGGAAAACTGGAGTCTTTTATCACTTACATACATTTACTGGGAATTAACTGGCAGAGAAACAAAGAAATCAAGTTTTCTAGAAAAGTCTGCACTTGGTGATACGATAAGAGGAACAATGATATCCACTTCATTTTTCCTTTCTAAGTGCAATCCTGCTGTACACACATACACTTATCAACACTCATGCTACAAATCCCACAGAATCGAATCCATGGGTTTTAAAGATGCAGACTGTGTTTGACCTGGGAAAAATGAGCATGGTTCCTCCTTCTGATCAGTCTCAAACACAATCCAGGCACACACAATGCACCTTCTCCCTCCTGTGCCAAAGTATATACCTCACAAAGCAAAGGCAAACCAGCCCCAGGGTTCATTCTACCCCCTGTTGCAAAAGCTCTTCAAGCCAAAGCAATCAATTCTAGAAGAACTGTGATGCTATCACAGATTTTATTCCAAACCTTGTGATCTTTGGTATCTTTTCTATCGGTCTCCTTCCTGATGCTGCATTGAGAGATATTAAAAACCCCTCTACTTTCACTGGAAAGGAAAAGAGTGTGTGTTCCTTGCTGTCACCACTGCCCCGAAAAATGTGAAAAATGGCCTCCAGCTCTGAGAGCTCAAAAACCAGAAGACCAAGAGAACAGATACATGCATGATTACTTTTTTTAAATCTCACCATTTTTCAAACCCCTCTCTTTTGTTTCTGGGGGATCTGACTCATAATTTTCAGAAGCAAACAGGAAGCACTGCAGACATCTCCAAGTATTTCCTCTCTCCACCCTCCCACCCACCCCTCTTGTCTTTTACATAATTTCTGGAGAGTTTATTATTCCTTTTGCTATATTAGCAATGAAATAGCACTTCCCTACACCAGCTCCAGTGTGCCAAGGTGCAAGAGACCCTCCTTTGCCCAGTTCCAAGGGAGAGATGTCCTTCATCCCCTCAACAGGACAAAGCAGGGCTTTCCCTGCCTGAGGAAGCCAGGCCTTGGGGGCTGGCAGGAGCCAGCTGTGGGGAATTCAGTCCCACTCCCCACAGCAGAGTGGGACCTGGAGCAGAGAAACAGGATGAAGAAGTGTTACAAGGTAATGTGCCGGGAAAGCCTTTTTACCTCACTCCATTTATTACAGTGCTTCCTTTCATTGTATACATGGGAAAAAATAACATTTCCCCTTCTCCACTCAGCGGCAGGACCTGTCAGAGCGCCGGGCAAGCAGCTGCCTGGCAGGCTGGGCAGGAGGTATGGCAGAAGGACAGACTTGGGATCAGCTCCTCCACACCCAGAGCAGAGCCCTGGCCGCAGCATGGGGGGTTGTAGCTTGTCCTGCAAGAAGTTCTTGATGCCCTCAAGCAAGAGGTGGGTGGGGAAGGGGCAGAATCCAAGGTGTGGGAAAGGCTGGCGATGGCATGGCACGTGGCTCCAAGGCTCCAGGGAGGGGGACAGAAACAATAAGAGGGATGACAGGAGAAAAGAAATTACCTGGTTTGAAGAAGACCATGCAGCTCCCACAAGGAACGGGAGCAAGGTGAGAATGTGACGGGTGATGGAGTAAGTAGCCACTATTCCTTACTCCTGCATGACCAACTCTCGACCAGCATGGTGGGGACCACGCAGAAATGCCATGGAAAGCCACCTGTTTCCCTTTTTAGAGATAGCTCTCTCAGGCCACTCTTTTTTATTTCCTTAATGGAAAATTATAAGTAAATGGGATACGCTTTAGCAGCTCTTCTCAGGAAGAAGGTGTTCTGCCTTTCAGGGTGCTTTGTGTATTCCATCTCTTTGTGTCAGTGCAAGGTCTTAAATGCAGTTACAGGCAAGCCTGAGATCCTGAGGTTTAAATCCATGACATGCCAGTTCCCATAGAGATTCTAGCAGCAACTGCTACTGCACACTCTCCCTGCAAAGCGGACCTGGGCACAAGAACGAGCATACCAAAACTCACATCTAGTTTCAAGTTAAACTAATTGGTACAAACAACCCCCATTTTAAAAGTTCTAATCTAACATTGTGCAATAATATTTAGCACAGTAAAACTATTCTAACCTTTTCCTTATCACTCCACAAAGCTCTCGGACACATTATCACAAGAGCTTAACCCACTGCCTGGCACATTAAGATTAAAAACCTGCCCACTGCCTCACTTACTATTCCCTATTCACTTGTGCATAGTAAATAATACTCCGCAGCTACAAGCTGATCTGAAAAGATAGCCAAGCACCCCGCCCAAAAATCAGCTCCATTTTTATCACCTCCCCAGATTTTATGGCCTAATCAAAAAGCCAATTGTCTATCGCTGTGGTGCAGCTTTGCATACGGTTACATAGTTCCTTCTCCAAGTCAAACAGCACCACATTGTCTGGGATAATCTCATCCACTCACATAAACAATTAGTCTGCTATATTTTGATTAACACTTCCGTTTAAGAGGACATTGAGACGCTTCAGCCTGAGTGGCAGAAGGTCTGGCCTCCTGCTAAAACAGACATGCTCTTCCCAAACTTCCTCCCTGCCAGCCTTGCCCAAGGCACCTCTCTGGACTAGAATTCTCCATTATTTTCTGATTTGACAGATGGAGATAGAACAGCATACCTGACACTCCTTTGAGTTACAAAACCCCTAGATCACAACGTTCAATAAAAGAACTAAGTTGACCCAAACGCAGGCAAGGGCAAAAGTAAACATTAATCTGGGTCATTCATTTCACATTACAACTTTTGAGAGCCTGAGGGTCTCTAAGCAACAGCCAACCCCATTAGCACAAATCATGTACTAAATAGCTTAAGTATATGAGCTCATATTGCTTAGAGAGGGCTGAGAAACACTCACATAAACTATTTTGATGGGGAGCAGTAATGTGAAACCACTGATAAAAACAGCTTGCAGAGTTAAGTGTACATCCACAGCCTCAGTGGTTTGAAAAACTATTCACCAAGGCAAAAGACACAATCATCTCTGATACCACAGTTTACTCGCATATAAATTCTTCCATCAGTATAGTGCCCTAAATAAGACATCAGAAGTTAACTGCTCTCTTATGATCCATTAAGACAGAAACAGATATTGGTTAAACTAAATATTATCATATTTCTTAGAAAAACTGAAGCAGAGACAAGGATTTATTCCACAGCATGTATTTGCTGTGTGCTATTCTGGTTACTTAAAAGGACTACAAATTATTCCTGTACCTCACAATGTGCTGTTCATCTGGCTGGACTGCAGCTTTGTGTCAGCAGTTATGCGAGTTGGAAGTGAACTTGAGGCTTTGTTCTTTCTTTTTTCTAACCTTTAATCTGAAAAGGTTTTAGAACATGTTTTTGTTTATTTTCACCTTTCAAGTTTAATTTTTGTCATAGGAAAAGAGCACCAAAAATAACTATTTGTTTGTGTTTAAAGCTCTGTGTTTACACAACAGAAAAGCTTGTCTCTAACTTGTCATCCTGAAATTAGAAAAAAGTATCACAGCACTTAACTCACCAAAGTTCTGCAAAGTTCCTGCCAACTAACTTTGAAGAGATCTTGTCATAGCTGTAGAGCAGACGTTCAATGCCATTTAAATCATATAATCTGCTGATTTACTCTGGCAACACAGTGCCCAGAAAACAGCTGACCAGCAAGTGCTCAGTTCTCCTTCTGCAAGGGGTGGCACAAATATCCCACCTCCCCTCCTCTCAGCACTCTGTACCCAAGGTGGAAGAAGTAAAATGAGACTTCACAGCACTGCCTGCACTTCCTCTAGGCAAGACCCATTTGAAAGCAGCTGCTGCCACACTAGGGCTAATATGAATCAGAAAAACAGACACACAGAAATTCATCTGGACACCCAGGTGCCAGTTTAATGTGGGAACAGCAGCCTCCAAAGAGAATATCCCTCATCCCCAGACTGGGACCACACCACACGGAAAGAGCTACTTCACAATGCACAGGAAAATCCTCCTCCTCCTCTTCAACTAGACTAAATAACCTACACATCACTGCATTCACAATAATTCAGTCCCGTTTTATATGGAGAAGGACTGAGAACTCACAGAAGGTATTTAAGGTCCCCCCTAAAAACAGATCCATATTTCATTTTGGCTGCAAAAGTCACGGAGAAAAAAGCTGCAATGAGTGCCTTCAACAATCCCTAGAAAACAAGTACTCAGATTTGATCCCTCAAGCTACCAGCACAAAAAACAACAAAAACCCAGCCAAAACATAGAAATTCCAAAGCTCCTTCAATGGGTAACATCATCCACCAACACAGATACCCACAGCCAAGGTGTAGAGACCACTCTGACAACATTTGGAGATACTTTAAGACATTTCATCATTCAGGCAAGCCTGTGAATACAATATCTTCGTTATCCTCAGAGAACTGAAGTCATTGAAAAGAAGAGCTGACAAGATATTTTCAGTCCTTTCAGGCTAAAGGGATAAAATTCCTTTAGTTCTTCTATGACTCTGCTAAACTGAGATAATAGATGAAAAGCAGCTACCGAAAAAATGCCTTCTTTCACCTCAGCTTGTTGGAAATCTTTCTTGATCTGGACATGAACTTGGTCTTCTTAGTCTATGAACTTGTCACTACAAGGGTAGACTATTTTAACATATTTCAACCACATATTTCAACTACATAGGAAAAGGAGGCACAAAGTGCAATTGGGACTGAATTTTCCTTGATTCATTATGTCTCACTCACATCCAGTCAATCCCTGGACTTCATAAGCTCTCCTGTAAAATTTCATCCAAGAGATGTTCATGTTACCGAACAGGCTGGAACAAGCTTTTCCAGCCCAGTGTTTGAACTTCTACACAGTTCACATCATCCCAAAATTTCTTCATAATACAGAGATCTGCTTTACATTGAAACAAAATAACTTCTGGAGTATAATTCATATTCCCATCCAGTCCTGTTTTAAATTCCTCAAAAGCAGTGGGACACAGTGCCCTAATTTCCTTGCATCTATAAAATAAGAGAATTGAAGGTAGAAGTCCATAATGATCCTTTCTACCCACACCCATCAGCCTGTGGGCACATTGAGATAGGGCGTCTTTCCTGGAAGCCTGCAGTCTCAAAGACTTCGCAAAATACTTGGAATTCCAAATTCTCCTTTGATCCATAGATGGTTTACTCTTGTTTCTACATCTACAAAAGTCGTTCAGCCTGGTTTCTCCTATTTGCAGTGCCCTTTGGTGCCTGACTTCACAAGCACCAGGTGATTTTGTGAAATGAATCATGACTGTGTCAGTGGACAGTCGTTAGTAACAATTCACTGGCAGTAAAAACCCTCAGCTCTTCAGCCACACACTCCAGTGATGCCTCCATAAGACACAGTTGAGCTGGGGCTCTCTCTCTTTTAGCTGTCTTGCTGTCACATTTCCTGCACCATTTTCCACTTCCTGCTTACACGTCACCAAATCATACATTTTGCAAATCAGCCATGACTCTTCCAGCACCCCCAATTTCGAGCAGTTTCAAAGCCATGATACAATTTCTGAATTAACAAAACCACCTGTGTACCACCTCATTTCTAAATTTCAAACTTGCCTGATGAGATCAGAAAACCTTGATCTTGCTGCTTTGAGGGGATACTACGCTTTCAAATGATTGTAAGAGCCCAAATGGTCTCCTGTGAAAGCTTTTGGATGATCTGAAATCTGTTTCAGGAGCAATACATTCATCAGGTGAGTGATTCAGGAGATTTTGCACCTTATTCAGAAGGTTTTGCAAGTTATGGAACTTTTTTTTGCAAGGTAAGGAAAGAACAGGCGATGCCTTTTTCAGCAGTCATTCCTTGAAATAGTTCCTTGATCTTCTGCCTAAGGCATAATCTGCAAAGAGTTAATTTGGGTGAGGCATCAAGGGGACCCCAGAGCTCCCAGATCTGTGAGCACCCGTGAGAGCACAGCCCTATTGATTCCTACAGCTAAATGTGTAACCTGCTCTTGAGATGCCTCAGCATAGTACTGACCATGTACTTCTTCCTCAGATAAATTAAAATGAAAACATCTGACATTTTAAGCACCAAGATGAGTTCTCCCCAAAGAGGTCAAAATTTTCTGTCCTACTTTGTCACCTTCTAAGCTGCCCTTTGCCTTCTCGTACCTGTGCTTCCACAGCTGAATAACTGATCTGAGGTCATTCCTAGAGTCAACTCTCTGCTGAGGCTCAAACACAAAGCAATCCAAAGCTTTCCTCACCTATATTTTGTGGAAAAATAGATCAGAACCATAGCAAATATATTTTTGACCAACTCAGTGACCCCACCCTGCTGTTTGAGAGTGGCTTTATTTGCTGCTCATTTCCCTGGCTTGCCTGGACAGTTTTTAATTGCTGCCCATAAAAGTTTTCACTTTCACCTGCAAATCATCACTCGAAGTGTCACTAGGAAACCTCTTTGCTCAGACTTCTACTGATGCACCCAGCTCTTTTTCCAGATGGCATTTTTATTATTGCTTTAATTCTACCCCAAAGGCTTCCAGTTCTTGTATTAGAAATAATACCAATTCTCTCCAGTCTCTCTTCTCTTCTGTGATTGCTTCTTGCACCATGGATCCACACGAATACCAGTCACAAATTTACACTTTGGGAGTTGGATCCGTTCCACGATACCAGATTATTTTTAGTCAGAAGCAGTTATGTCAATTCTGAAGACTTAAGGGCTGTTTCTGCCATAAAGAAAAGTTTGAGATGGTGTCCGGTATTTTCTTGATCAGTCATTTGGAAATAGATTTATATAATTATAGAATCATTTAAGTTGGCAAACACCTCTAAGATCATTGAGTCCAATGAGTCTGAGAATTTGTGAATTCTTGTTTTCCTGAACCCAGGACATATCAAACAGCAGGAGTTTCTTTGATAGCAGTTTTCAGAGAGAGGAGTGCTCAGTGGCACACTCATTTATTTGCTCTTGGGTCAACAGATTTTGTTGTCTATGACTGATGTTTCTGTGTCATGTTCTCTGTACTCACTCAGCCCTGTACACCTTGCCCTGATGATGCTGAATTTCTTTCTAAGAAGCTTCTTGGGTAACACAGCCCAGCTTTTACTCAGCTTTACCAAGCATAAGTGCTTTGGGTGGTGGCTTCTATTGCTCCAGTTACCAGGTTGAAGAAAGGAAGCAGGATTTTCTCCTTCAGCCTCCATTACAGATGAAGAACATTAATTACACTCATCAGTCAACAAGGTTCCCCCCAAAGGGTGAGCATAACAATAATGCTAGCAAGTGTAAAACTCTCTTCAGCACACAGTTTTCTTGAAATTATAAATTCTGCATCTTTAGACACATACTTAAAATAAAACAACACGACTTCTGACACATGGAAACCTTACTGAACTAATTAGCTTTGTCACAACGGGCTTACCCCCAGGTAAGCCCAGTTACCGTGAGATAAACCCATATAAAACAATTTATGCATTGAACAGCTCACCAGATCAATGCTTATAAGAGGGCACTGGCCTAGAACTTGGGAGTCTTTGGTTGTATTCCACAATTTGTCAACAACCTTGTGGAAGTGACTCCTCTGCTCATGTCCCACCCCTTAATCCACTGTTTCCCTTCAAACATACTTTAGGTTCATGGTTGAGAACTCAAACCAGCACTGTCCCACTTCCAGCTCTGCTCACAGAAAACAGTTCCATTAAGAGCAGCCTAATCAAAGGGGAGAGTTTAATCTGACACAGAAAGGAAATGGATCAGATGAATTGGAGAGTTTGACTCCACCAGCCCAATGCACAGCACAGCCTCAAATAAGCTGTTATGACCAAACTTTACATACTATGGTTTTACTGTATCCTAGATATTACAGGGGAAGGGGGTGTGGGACATTCATTGGTCCTTGCCTTCAGTGGCAGAAAAACCTGTTCAACTACAAAAGTTAATACAGACAAGACTTAATTGCCTGCCAGGTCCTGACCTTGTTTTGTTTCTGCAAGAAAAGCCACTGCTAACACAAACTGAGCAAGCCTCTAAGCCAGACCCTGCAGCTGCCCAGGGACCACAGCAGCGCCCTCTCTGAACAGCCAGGTGTCTGCCTCTGAGGGGTTTCTTGATCCAATCCTAATTTCCCTTTTAGTACTCCCGAAGATCTAGCCAGGGAAGTAAAAAATATGAACTTGGATCCTATTCAACAGGTTCTTTTAAAAACTTGTCTCGTGACATCTTTGCAGTTTAAGTCTACAAATTTGCAGGTGTATGACCTACATCTTAAATCACTTATACAGGAAATAATGTCATGAAACTTTGGTACGATTTTGTGAGTTTAGTTTATCTGAGGAAAAGAACATATAATATCATAGAATGGCCTGGATTGGAAGGGTCCCTAAAAATCATCTCGTTCCAACCCCCTGCCATGGGCAGGGACACCTTCCACTCTCCCAGGTTGCTCAGAGCCCCATCCAGCCTGGCCTTGGACACTTCCAGGGATGGGGCAGCCACAGCTTCTCTGGGCAACCTGTGCCAGGGCCCCCCCACCCTCACAGGGAACAATTTCTTCCTCATACCCAATCTAAACCTACCCTTAGTCTGAAGCCATTTCCCCTTGTTCTGTCACTCCAGGCCCTTGTCAGGAGTCTCTCCTCATCTTTCCTGCAGGCTCCCTTCAGCCTGATTGATCCCAATTTTCTCACCCTTCCCTCACAGGGGAGGTGCTCCATCCCTTTAATCGGCTTGGCCAGCCTGACACAAATAAACTGTTACCTCCTCACCACCAAAATAGAAAATTCATTAATTTTTCTGTATGTTATTTTGTACTTTTATGATTTAAAGGCAAGGTTATTCTTTATAAATAACATGCTACAATGATATGTAAGGATATCTACAGAGATACCTGAAAATCTTATTTGAAACTTGGACTTCTTGTATTTAGGGAAGTAATCAGCTTTACAGTTCTCACAGCAACACTAAAATCCAAAATTTATACATCAGTTCAGGACTTAGGAAATCTGTTTGACAGTAAAGTTTGACTTACTTAGGTCTGTCTTCAACCTGGGAAGCATTATACATGTTGCCCTACCTGATTTTTATATTGGCAAGCCTGATGGAAAACGTCATTTTCCTCCATTGAAATTCCACAAAACTCTCCACTAAACCCTGAATTTCAGCTCTCTGTAAAGAGCCAAGCTCACTGAGCGCTGTCAGATTTGGAACAGGAGTTTATGGATTGGCACCCTCACCAGTGCCAGACAGCAAAGCAAGGACAGTGCATTCAGCTGAAACTGAGACCACCTTAGCAAAACATGGTAATCTAAAAACATTGTCCAAAACGTCATAGAAAACACTACTAACAGGCAGTTAACCTTTTTCACTCCACACAGTTTGTTGGTTTGGGTTTTTTTCAAATAATGGGTTTTTAAAAAAACCCAACTGTCTAGGAAGGCTTTAAACTTTCATTCTTCAACCAGAAGAATGAAACTTGCTTAGTGATGCATTTGAACATTTTTCAGCATTCACAACTGAACAAAGATCTGCTCTCAGCCTTTTCAAAAGTGATATCCAGTCTTTCCTAATACATTGGTTTGCTTCCTCTCTTTATGTATTGTTTCTGAACAATAAAAAAATATTAGCCAGACTGAAAAGGTGACTGAGAATATTTTAGCAAAGCACACGTGGGATAAGCTGAGGATATCCAAAAGTAATAGAGCTGTAGGTGTCAGGATTTTACAAATAAAGTCAGGTACTGCGAGATTCAGGGCAAGACTATACTGCTCACATCCAGCTTTGCTGCCCTCTAAAGCTGCCAAGTTAAATTTTCCACAGCACAGTGCTCAACATGACACAACTACCCAAAATTTACTCTTAAGAACCAGATTACTGTCTTTTAACTGTAGGAAGCAGGTATAAAAAAATCTGGGGCTTACTAAGAGTTTAAGCAGTTGTTTCCCTAATTCTGCGTCCTTTCAACTGCCCCTGCAGCACTGATTAACTTGTGTGTGTCAAGTGCAGGGAATAAAAAAGCTGTTTGAAATTCAAACAAGCCTCTAAGAGAAAATCAAGATAAGAAACCCAAGCATTGGATCGCAAGAAGCTTCTGTATTTTGAGATTCATATAAAGAGCCTCGTTTCAGGGTTTGTTTGTTGATTTTCTTTTTAAATGACATTGATTTTTATCTGCCAGAGGTCAAAGAACAAAAACTTGACTACTGTTTTAATATCATACAGAAAAGAGCTGTAGGAAGCTTAACTTGGTGTCAAATCACAGAATCACAGAGCAAGCTGAGTTGGAAGGGACCCACAGTGATAACCCCCACACTTGGATATGCTCTTCCAGCCTCCTCCTGCCAAGTATTTTCACATAAATTTCAACCCTATACCTTCACTCATGCAGCAGCAATGACCTAAAGGGACATTTCAAATTAATTGCCCAGACTTTATTATATAAGAAGATTACCAAGTAGCGCAATTTGTTATGTATAACTTTTGTTGTTACAAAAAATACCACAGGCCATCTTAAAACTGCAATTTCTTTCTGAGGTACTGGCATTTTACCTCAGACTGTCTCTTGGAGAAAGTGATATAAAACATTCATTTTCCTGAACAAAGCCAAAAACCCTCAGAACAAAAAACAAACGCATATTCAAGTATTTGAAACCATACCAGCCTTAGTACAGGCCTCAATCATTTGAAATATCAAAGTAAACAGTGGCAATACCAAGCTGACTCCTTCCCTTTGAAAAGAACGACATTTGTCAGTAGCTTTCAGAGCTCTTTTCTCTCAGCAGCGGCTGCAGATCTCTTGGTAACTGTCCAGCTCCTGCTCCTCTTCAGCCCCTCTTCCCTTCTAACACTTGCTCTGCTCATTTCTCATCCTAAATTCATCAACACATCTTTCTTCCTCCTCTTCATCATCCAGCAATGGAGCACTGGAAGGACAGGGGAGGCTGTTTTCCTCACATTCTTTTCTGCAGCCTGTAGCCCACTCTTCAGGGTCCTCTTTCCTTTATTACTAAGCAATGAATAAGAATTGTTTTTAAATCACACGCTTTGGACAATGCTGTGTTTCTATTCTACAGCAATCAAAACATGCAAACGAATGAGAATAAGAGGTAGACAGAGACTGAGGCATAGGAAGAGTCACAAAACCAGCAATAAGAGCAACAAGACCATTCCTGACACAACCTTTTGGCTATCCTAGCCAAAACAGCCCCTCAAAACCTCAAGCAGTACTTAGCATCCGACATGAATTAGTACATTTTAACCCTGTGATTTTCTTGTTTAACTCTGTTTCCAAAACCTTACCTTGCAAGAATGTAATTTCTCGGTTTGTTTCGTGTTTGACATGAACTGAGGCACTAAAACCAGAAATTATTTTTACTTCTCCAGAGACAGGGAACACAAAGCAGATGGACAACTGAAGCTTTCCTGTGATCACCCAGGAAAGGAATCTGGAAATCCTGGGAATTGGGATTCACCTCCCACACAGCTGCAGGTCAGGTCGAGGGCTCTTGGTGCCCAGTGTGTCAGCAGAAAGGAGAAGCTGACCCTGCCAGGTAAAACTGCTGCCCTCCAGCAAGAGGCAGGTATCACGACAGCCCACAAAGTGTTAGGGTGAAACACTTCCTCAACTTACACCTGCCAAACCTGGGCAAAACACAGGGGCAGAGAAAGAAAAGCCCTCCGTGCTGGAGAAGTGGGGCTGGAGAGAGCACTGCAGCTCAGGAAGATTCTTGACACACATCTGCAAGATCCTTGGGGTTTTTTAAAAAACAGGGATAACATCCTTTTTTGTTTGGTTTGGTGCTTGTTTGGGGTTTTTTTGTGAAACCTATTCTCAGAAAGGCCATTTTACTTGAAACTTTCCACAGCAAAACATTCAGCTCTGGGCATCTACCCTGGGTCCAAAACATCAAGGTTTAGCACCATAAACAGCTGAAACCAGAATCTGTGTCAGGAAGTGCCTACACATCTACATAGTGGTGGAACTGCTGGTTCAAGTAATTAGATGGAATCAGATTTACAAATAACAAATGAAGGTTTAAAGGAATCAGTCATAAGGGGAATTGTGTCCTTTAACAGAATTAAAATATGCATCTCTGACCAAGTGACAAAACACAGCCTAGACAAGGTAAAAAGTAAACCTTGAACTACTGTTTGTTTTCTTTTCTCCGTTTTGATACCAAGTGTATCAAAGTGATGGAACTTCACCCACATCCCTTTTCTGCTTCAAGCAGTAGCAGGCCTTTCAAAGCAAGCAGAAACCAGAGTTTGAAGTGCAGAGGACACGGCTTTGTGCTGTTGCCCAACAAACAGGCTCAGGCTCCAGCCGAGCAGCACCGGCAGTGGAGGGTTCCGAAGACCTTGCTGTGCTGTGAAACACCCGGCTAAGCCAAGGTCCCTGTGCCCCTTGGGAAACAATCTTCCAGGCTGGGGAAGTCAGAGATTGACTGACTTCTTCCTCTGCAGTACTTGTTAAATACAGGGTAACTGTGGTTTCCAGTGAACAAGAACCACGTAAAGGTGGTCTAGTTTAATCCCCTCATTATGTAAAAGCAAGATAAAAAAGACTTCAGGACATGCAGGTCAAACAATCTCTCCTCTCTTTCCTGACTACTCCCCACATCACCCACGGCCCAGCTGAGAAATACAGAAGTTGTATGTCCTGTCTCAATTCAAAACCCAAGTCCTCTTTTATTTCCAGTTACCACCACGCAGCTTATGGGTAAACTCACTTCCACATCAATCAATCAGTTATTTCCCCAACGCCCATTTTTCCCTCCAATTCTGTTTGATAATGAGCCCTTTGAACCGAGGATGTTATGTTTAAGCATACAGCCTCATAAATCATACTGCTGTAATTAAGTCTAATGTTATGTTCCCTCACACCCAGGCTGTGCTCTGTGTACAAGTAAAAATTCTGAAACAAACCAGCTTCCCCCGGGGCTCATGGCCTGCTGCATTCCCCTGAGGCTGCTTTGTGGAAAGCTTTGTCTCATTGTTTATTTAAAGATGGCACTGCTGTTAGAGTATTTGAAACAAGCATCAAAATAAGGTTGATATAAAAGCTGGAGCAGTGCCTAATTGCTAGTGAGAGTGGATAATTACAGAGGATATGAGCTTTGATACATGGATTGAATAGCAAGGTATGCGAGATACAGAGGTATATTTATGTGCCTACATCTCCACTTACATGGCATTTATTGTAAGATCAATGAAAGTAGTTAACAATGCATCTAATCGAGCTTATTAGTTATCACAGAAAGGAAATACAGCGTGTAGCTGAAAAGTGTACATCACCATACATTCAAAGCAGCTGCAGAATTCAGACCAGGGCTGCTGCATTAGAAAGACAACCAAGAGAACATATTCCTGGAAATGCCAATCCTACACAGTATTAAAAAAAAAAAAAATTAGAATCACACAATCAAAACTGTCAAATTTCTTTGGTTCTATCAGTCTAGAGGATAAAATACCTAGGAAACAAAACATACCAGTACTTTCTCCCACAGAAAAGCTGAAATTCATATTCCCTTTTCTCTTTTAGGTATTATTTGATTCTCTATGTGTCAGAATCAAATTATGAGTAATTCTAGCTATGCCACTCTCACTTTCTTCAGGCTTTTTATTCTTTCCTGACTAATTACCTTTTTCCAGCTGGCATATGAAAGAAAAATTTGCTATTAATTACAGGATGGATACTCTGTTCCTTAAGCATAGCTTACACTTACAGACAGCAGGAGAGAAAGGTTGAAAAAAGGAGTGCACTGATGAAAACACTACATTGGTGTCTTGGAAGCATCATCAGTCTCTACATCTTTTCTCTTAGCACCATTCCTGAAGCCACCAAGATGACATATTTTAGCCTTTGTTATACTAGCAACATTTTGATTTATGCTACTCCTTAACCACTTTCTACTTAATCTTGACTCTTCACAGAGTATGATTGACTCAACCCCTGTGTGAAGTCCAAGTTCAACGAGACAGTTAATTCACAAAACCCAGGGAAGAAGCTTGAATAAATCTGGGATATTTCAAGTAAGAAAGTTCCAGCAAGCACTTCCACAAATTAAGAGAAGTTGTTCAAGAAAAATCAACATTACATGCAAGGAAATGAGTGCAAAACATTTTACAACCCAATTTTTGCTGCTAAATAGAAGTAAGTCTCAGTACCCCTCATCATCCAGGGCCATCTATCACAGAGCAGGCAGGTGGTGCTGCATGCTCCATTAATTATGTTCCAGATCTCTGGCTGCACATTTATGGAGGTGAGACTGGAATGCAGCTCCCCATGGTGACTAACAGGCCCATCGTCAAACTTTCCTACAGCTGATCCCGGCCATTGTCATTACTTACTTTTTTTTTTTCCCACCCCTCCAATCCAGAATATTTTCTTCCCTTCATTGTACTGATAGGTGATTAATGCAGTATTAATTGCCACCATGCATCATTGAGAGCATTCACAGCCAAAATACTGGGAAAGGTGATCTCAACACCAGCCTAGGACAACGTGAGATCACTGGATTCATTGCCTGGTCCTGCCACTTATCTCCTGTGGGACACAAGGCCCCCCAGTGTGCAGAGGCCAAAACACTCTAAAAGCTAAAGAAATAAGGGAAAGCCCTACAGTATTAGCACAGTTCAGTAATCCAGTATCAAACATATCTTGCAATGACAGAATGCTGCCAGTGGATGTAAATTGCTTTTCCCAAACATTTCCTCGACTATCAGCTCATACATTCAAAAGCACTCTCATTTTTTAAAAGGAAGGAGGGCAGGTAAAGAAGCTCAGAGAGCTTTGAGGTTGGAAAAGCCAGACTACACATCATCAGCACCTCAAAGCAGCATCCAAACCCAGAGTAAGCCCAAAGCCAAGCAGAAAAAAAGAGCAGGGAATTGCTTGAGCTCTCAGTACCTCAAGAATCCAAGGCTGCAGTAGCCAGCTGGGAATGCTGAGGCCTGAAACCCTCTCCTATACCATGATCCTGAGGTGCCCCTCTCCTTGTGGGATCCACAGGCTGGAACATTCTCCTGGAGAAAGATGGTTATACCTCTTCTTCCAAAAACAAGCAAAACTGCTCTCTTTTAAAATACAGACCTGGGAGCAAGAATTGGAGCAGCAGTGTCCAACTTCCCTGCTCCCATCCCACCCTACAGCACAAACCCAAGATGCAGAAGAGAGGTTCAGTTTCCTCTTCTGACTAAGCAGGATCAAAGCTGAAAGCAGAGCCTTCATGCTCACATCCAACAGCTGTTAATAGCAATGAAACCATTCAGAGACAAGGAGGGCAAGAACACAGGCTTCTTCCAGCTGCAAGAAGTGCTCCAAGCCTTTGGGACTCACAGAATGTTGTTCCAGCAATTCTCAAACCCTCTTTGTAGAGGGAGGTGTAGAAAGGCACTCCTGCCCTTACCTAGCACCTCTCAGCATGCTCACCTGCACACAGGGCCATGGATCCTCTGTCTCCTAAAAAGAGGTGGTTTACACCTCCTAAACCACACCAGAAGAAGATTTCAGCACTCAGGTTATAGTAGATATTAACTTGGCCCAACACATGATCGGCTCAGGACGGCTCAGCTACATCTTCCTCTCAGTTTTTAGTTTTCTGGGAATACCGAGCATGTGAAAATTTCTGCCCTAGCAAGGGAGGAAAAAATACTCCCAAATTCAAGAAACAGCCTATGCTTAGAAATCTTCCTCAAAACTCATGTGTTGAGCTGGATCCTTCAAGGAGTGAGGTCCACTGACCTGACAGACTTGCCCTGCTTGGAGAGGTGCTGTGCATTTTTTTTACCTTATTTATAGAATGGCCTCGCTCATGCTTTGTTTAAGAAACAATTGGCCTTTGGCAGCTTAAAATAAACAGGACTCTCTCCTTGATGTACAGTCAGTAGTCCTGAGCTGGATTTGAAGCTTTTGAAACAGCATGAGACTCCCCAATGGGCTCAGTGGTGTAAGAGAGGTGCTGGGCAAGATAACCTTTCAGAACAGCACCCTGAGCAATGCAAGCAAGGGTAATCAATCAAATCAATCAAATCAATCAATCAAATCAATGCAAGCAAGGGTTCACATCAGTCAAATGAAGCAAGTAATCATTCCCAATCCTACCCCACTTTGTCCTCACCAACTAGAGGCACCTCTGGAAGGTGAGGCCTCCTCTTTCCAGAGATTTGCAGAGAACCTGCAGGAATGCAGAAGGTGCAGGAGTTCAGCAATGGTTGCACACCAAAAGTGCAGCTGGGCAAGCTTTTTCTCTGAACATAAGAGGTTTTTCTTCCTCTTGTGTTGCTGCAGCCAGTCCAAAGGCAGCAATTGCAATAGCTGGCCCAGATAATGTCACTTGGCATCACAACTTTAAATTTCAGTCCAAGCTCTTGTACCACCAGCAGAGGGGTCAGCATGCCCATTGAGTAGCCATGGGAGTTTTCCACTGGTGACTTCAAGCTTCCCAGAGCTCCTCCACTCCAGCCTCCTGGTTCTGCAGCTGCCTTTACCGTGCCAGGGAGCAGGGCACAAAAAAGCTGTACTGAAAAGCCAACAGAGGTACATCAGTATTCTTGAACTCTTGTCGCATCCCAGGTAGTTTTCTTGAGCTGGGTTTTCTGGCTAAAAGAGAGCCTGGATAGAGAGTGTTGGCTCGAGCTGACTTGTTTCTTCTAGTAAAGCTCCAATGTGCCCTAGGCAAGCCTGGATCTTGGCTTGTCCTCCATAAAACTGTGAGTAAACGTCCTGCCTTAACTCCGAGGGATCAGGGGAGGATCAGCAGTCTGAATCCTGTGACAGGGCAATGCCAACACGTATTCAAGTGACAGTTGTACAAGCCCCAGTCACGGCAGGAACATCCACGACATGAGCAGGTGTTCTCAGAAAGGAGGAACACAATGAAAAGCAAAAGCACGGCACACTCAGCTTCCTCCGGATAACAGAACCCAGCGATGAGACACAACAACACAACCAACCAACAACATACCGTGCCAACAAAAAGGAAGTGCTGGGATGAACAAGAATAAGGAACAATATCCAGCAATTAACAGCTGCAGAAAGCAAAAGTTTTCAGACAGGATTTAAAGTTGTAAGAGTCAGCAAAACAAAAGATGTGAGACAACATGGGGAGTCACGGAGAGCCGAGGCGCCAAATTAACAAATAGAGGAACAAACCGTGGAAAAACACTTGTCAACAGATCAAAAGAGTGAACAGCAAAGACTGGATGCAATAAGATTTCAAAGAATATAAAAGACCTTGAACACCAGCTCTTTTACAGTAGCAGCAGCACACCAAGTTAACTTAGACATTCATTGTTTCCATTTTCATACCAACAGTCCCCCCATCGCAGGGATCTCGGAACACAGGGAGCCTAACACAAACACAGGAGCGATACCAGGCACACATTAACTTGCCTTAGCAAGTTTCACTGCTACTCCGAGGGTACCACGAATGTTTAAGCAGATATTTACTAGAGTTTGACCTGCCGTGCCAATCGCGTCACTTACAACCATGCAGCGCAGGAGCTGTTTCCAGTGGCAAAGGTTTCAGGACATGCCACAAAGTCACTGAAACTCCTGCAGCTCTCCTACAAACAGCAAACGGAAACGCTGCACTCTCGGGACATGTCACTGCAACCGAACTACATGGTAGTTTTTTTAAAATGTATCAACATGAAGAAATGTATCAGTGTATCTCTCTCTTTCTGCGCTGAGGCGTTCCCTCCCGGATTCCAAAAGGACGATTTAAAGTGGTCACAGGTAATAAAAAATTGAAACAAGAAGAGGTTCACTGAAGTAGCCACAGCTAAAGTACATCTTTTCACCCCGCAAAGAGAAAGAGCTCACGGGAAAAGCATCCCCATGAAGCTAAACATCTGATCATAAATATCTCATCACTGACAACCAGACTGTGCTGGACACAAACCTGAAATAGAGGGATGCACATTTAACGAGCTGATTCCGACGATCAGCAAGAAAGCAAAGGTTTTGCCTTTCACGTCTTTGTCAAAAATTCTCGGACGGGCAATTAAACCTAATTAATTAATTAATTAAAAGGTCAGCTATACATAAAGACCGTCCGAAGGCGTTTGGGCAGGGCAGAGAGCGGGCTCTGGTGCTGCGCTCGGGGCCGGCGCGGGGGCGCAGCCCCGGCAGGAGCCGAGCGGGGATCCCGGCACCGCCGCCGGCACCGCGGCCGCCCGGGCCCCGCTCGGGAACTTCTCTCATGCCTTGCCGCTCCCCATCACTTCCTACTTTCCCCGCTCCGCCGAGCAGCGCTGCCGCCCCTTCCTGTGCCGCTGCCGCCGGCGCTGCCCGCGGGCCGGCTCCGCGCAGCGCGCCC
>VZRO01006319.1:500341-540874 GCA_013397915.1 Daphoenositta chrysoptera
CCACAACATTAAGTGCACCAACCTTCTCCAACAGTCTGCCACACCAGGACTGGCATGTGGATGGTCTGCAGGGACTGATGATTGTACCTCTCTGCTAATGCAGCTCAGAGGTGCAGAGTGAAGCCACAGAGAGGAACCACTCAGAGAACAAACCAAAGGCACGACAGGCTGCACATCTGCATGCCTCCTTCCCCTGGGAAACTGCCACAGCTTGTAGGACATCACAGGGAGAACAGACACCTTATCCAGCTGATGGATTCCCTGAACTGGCTGGAGGAATTGTCACTGCATACGTACCTGGTTCTTGTCTGCCCTCAGGCACCCATCCTTGGGTGCCATTTAACTTGTCATTTAATGCCATTTAACTTGTTTAGAAAGTCTAAGTTTATAAGGCAAGCTACAACAAGTTTGGCATGCAGCTTGCAAAGCAAGGATCACCACCACCGTCAGCTTACCGAAGGAAAAGCCAACCGAATTAAAACACACACACATCATATATCTAAATATAGATATAGATATATATACACATGGAGGGAGGGTCTCGTTGCTACTAATGGACAGAATTCTCCTTGGGATTTGTCCTCAGTCGCAACTGAAGCCTGGGAGGAAGCAGTCAAGCTCTGCAGTATTGTTGAACATTTTCACACAGTGGGATTCAGACTAGTTTGTAACCTGCATGCCAAATTTTACTCTCCATAATATCATGTCATCCTCTTGGTTTTCAGCTGGGTTGTCTCTTTGCTTAAAATTAAAATTGAGAAAATAAAATAGCAGAGCCTTCTCTGGGGCTTATTAAAGGTGGTGTCCTATTCCAAGCGTTGGACTTGAGCAAACACTGGAGCATCTTGTAATTTTCTGTAACACCACAAGCGAGAATTGAAGTGATGCCAAGGGCTGTGGCCTGTCAGCTCCTGAAGCAAAGCTGCAGCCTGGGGAGAACCACCTCAGGAATTTAGGACGTGTGTACCAAATGGATCTCTGAAAGCACAGCGATCCCCACCACCACTCCCAGCAAACCTGTCAGACAAAACTTCCCTTCACGCTTGAGTTGGAATTTAGCCGGAGCAAACAATGAATGAATCTCATTTCTTGTTGTTTGAGTAGAGAGAGACACGAGTGATACCTGGCAGGTCAAGTGTGCCTGCCCTGCCTGCTCCTGTGTCCCAGGAACCAGCTGCAGAGACAAGATGTTTTGCCCAGATCGTTCTCAGTAATTACTGAGACTCTCCTGTTTACCCTGGTGGAAACACCAGTATGTGGAGCGTGCACCTCTGTTTTACCTGCACTGGCAAAAACACACAGTGGAGATCAAGAGATTAAACAGAAAGCTTTTTCAGCTTTCTGGCTAGCTGCTCTGGAAACCCTAGGAATTTGGGAGCAAGGATGTGCATAGACAGGCCTGGTGCACTTCAAGCAGCTGTTGGCTTTGCCAGGTCACCTCCTTCTCTCAGCTTCCTTCTTCCACCAAGCCAAGAGTGAGGACAAGACATTGTCAGCCTCCTTTAAAAAAGGGGTGATGAAATGAAAAACAGTGTGGTTATCCCACCACAGAGCAGCCCCTCAACAAGCACAGCTCTTGAAAGCCTGTGCTGCAAATGGGGGATTGAGGGAATTGGGTTTTCTGACTTGAGTCAGGAGGGGCCCTTCCCTCACCCACCAGCAGGTTCTCTTGAAAGCTGTGAGCTGACACATCATTTTCAGCATAATTTCGTCCTATGAGCAGTGCCTGGATCAGCCTTGCTGCACACAGTTGTTTGCAGACCTGCTCTACCTCCAGTTATCCCCAGGGGATCACAGGGGTGGGCAACACCCCTGGTTTTGGGGTAGCACAAGTTTACAGTCCCCAGTATCTGCCCAGCAGCAGTAGGGCCTAGTGGAAGTATTTAGGATTTACATAGAATCATAGAACAATTTAGGTTGGAAAGGATCTTTAAAATCATCCAGTTCCACCCCCTGCCATGGGCAGGGACACCTTCCACTATCCCAGCTTGCTCAGAGCCCCATCCAGCCTGGCCTGGGACACTGCCAGGGATGGGGCAGCCACAGCTTCTCTGGGCAGCCTGTGCCAGGGCCTCAGCACCCTCACGGGACAATTTCTTCCATGCCTGGACTGAAGGTGGAGATTTCCTCTTGATTTTTCACATGCCTTTTGTGTGCTGGTGAGGCAGAGCTGCTGTGCTCACCCTGCCTGTTGTGGGGCCAACAATAATGCATATCAAGGAGACACAGATTTATACAGATTCTTTCATTCAAAACCAAAAATGCAGTCACCCAAACAGGCAAGACTCCAGCTCTTCTTCACCTGCCTGTACACAGGTGGGGGAAGGAAAGGGGAGCACAGGCACTTTTGTAAAAGCACAAAGGGAATTCTTACAAGATGATTTCTGAAGCTCAAAAACCAGCTTACTCTTACAAGGTGTTTTGCTCCCCAGTACTACTGAAATCTCTGTATACTTACAAAGAAAACACTCTTTTCTAGCTGAAGCCCAAGGTGTCTCTGGATAGAAGTCACAGAAGTACAGATGAGGACGTGGCCTCTCCTGTACCACTGCAATGTTTGACTCCTCCAGACTCTGTCCATTTTTCCTACACATTCTTACTGTGTTTTCCATGCTCTCATCACTTGCTGTTTTCCATCCTCTGTGACCACTGCAGTTTTCCTTCTCCACTCTCTGCTCCTGGGCTTGCTCCCGCACAGCCAAAACCAGCAGCCAGGCTGTGGCAGTCCCAGCTGTCAGTATTCAAACCAGCTCCAGAGCAGATAAAAGTAGTTTGCCTGTGCTCTGCTCACTGCTCAGGCAAGGCAAGGCCATTTTCTCACGTGGCACTTCATTGCAAGAGCCCTTGACAACACAACCCAGCAGAAAAACCTGACTCCTCTTACAACACCAGCTTCACTCTCTTTTGCCCTTCTCTAGCAAACCCCAGTTTGGAGACTCCAGTGCAATAAAAAAGAAAAGAAGTCTTCAAGGATAAGTCCAGCACAAAGCCTGCAGCAGCACCTTAAGCTCTCAAAATAAAGGCTTTTTTGCTTACAGGTGTCAAGTTCCCAAGGACAAATATCCATCTCACTTTAAATTTAATTTCCTGAGCTGTAATTTATCTACTGAAAACAGGACTGATTAATCCACATGTGTATCAACTCTTCAAAAAAAATTGTTTTCCCCCTTCTTCTCGAAGAGAACAACCAATACCAAGGATTTCAGGTTCTGTTTTTTCACCCATGGTGAAAAACAAACCCTCAGATCTGAAGACCAGAAGGCTCTAAGGAAAGGTATTTGGTTACCAACATTGCATCTAAGGCAACTCTTAAAACCTTTCTGAGGGAGCACACCCAACACCAGTATTTTCCTTTTTTTGACACAGATAATCCCATACAGCCACAAATAAATGCTTATTTTTCCCTCTTTTCAAGAGAGATGCCTCACACAGGAATTCATTACAGAAATTGGGGGGTTTTAAGCATATTCTCCCAAGCTGACACCACCTTGGTGACCCCAGGACTCAAGCCCCTTGCTGTTCCTGGCAAAACAAGCAGTTTACAATAAATCTTCCTTGCTTGAGGCCAGACTGGGCTGGGTTTTAGGGCTTGACCATCTCAGAAGAAAAATAAATTTTGATGTTGCTCTAGTCATCGAGTAAAATACTAAGGAGGGGTAGATTAAAAAATAATAATACTTTCAACAGAAGTAAAGCCGGTCCATGACACACTCATCAAATATTTGTAACCACCCATCTCCAATGCCTCTCCACAGCCACTTAGAGTTTGCTGTAAAAACGTTCTGAGGGAGAGGACCAAAAAAAAAAAAGTTATCGGCAGGAATTCTGTTAATTGTCACCGCAAGGCTTTCGCTGGATCATTTCCTGTGCCCTGGATCCAGCTGGAAGTGCTCTCCATTGGGAAGGCCGGCACACAATCGCCCGACCCTGCCACTCGCTGCTGGACAAAAGGAGGAAACTGCAGCCTATCATAAATCTGTCAGTCATGGACCAAATGGGCATCACGAGGGCTGGGCTTCTCTTCCCCCCAATTATCACTTGGCAGACACACAGACACGGAGCTGGGAGTTAAATGGCTTTTTTCAGTGGCCTGGTCCCACAAACTCAGCTTAGAACCAAAGAATGGCCTGGGTTGGAAGGGACCTTAAAAATCATCTTGTTCCAGCCCCCCCTGCTGTGGGCAGGGACACCTGCCACCATGCCAGGTTTCTCTGAGCCCTGGTCCAACCTGGCCTTGGACACTGCCAGGGATGGGGCAGCCACAGCTTCTCTGGGCAACCTGTGCCAGGGCCTCCCCACCCTCACAGGGAACAATTTCTTCCATACATCTGGCCCAAATTCTCCCTCTTTCCATTTGTACCCATTACTCCTTGTCCTGTCATTCCAGCTCCTGGTGCAGAGTCCCTCTCCACCTTCCTTGTGTGCCCCTTCAGATACTGGAAAGTGCTGTGAGGTCTCCACACAACCTTCTCTTCTCCAGGCTGAACAGCCCCAACTTCTCTCAGACCCAAAGCCAGAGCAGTGAGAGAGGCTGATCCATCGAGCAGTGGGATCAGAGGGAGCTAAGGAGACCTGCCTGCAGTCCTGATCTCCAGACCTTAAAACATTTATCCTTTAAAGAACAACAAACAAACAATCAACAACCAAAAAACACCCCCCCCTAAAAAAACCCAAAAAAACCCCCAAAACACACCAATCAAAACCCCAAAAAACAAACCAACAAAAAATGCAAATCCTAGCAAAACCAAGACCAACCCTTCTCTTAAGGTGCTTTCAGTGGATGAGCTAAAGATAATGATGTCAAGCAGTATTAAGTTAATTTATTTAATGCAAGCTGATCATCGCTGTTTTGACATGTCCCGGCATATTTGAGAAATAGGAAAGTAGGTAGAAACACAATAAACAAAGAAAACATCTGTGAGTTTCAGAAGAACCATCCTGAGATTCCTTTCTCCAAGCAGCTGGTCCTGAATAAAGTCAACATTTGCCCAACGGACTGGTGGCAATTACAGATCTACAGAGGTAAAGCCACAATGACAACCAGTTCTGAAGCCAACGGGGCAAACCTGGGGTCAGAAGGGAAATAGAGACACCAAGAGGCAAATGGCGGGAGCTACAGAGGAATTTGGGGGAAGCAGGGAGGCCTGGAGTCCCTCTGGGATGTGAGCAAGGGGAGTCGGGGTCAGGGGTGGACAGCGAGGTGTGAGGAAATCCCTAGGATGTGGGAAGAGTCCTTTAAGTAAATGTTGTGGATGCCAGAGGTTGCTAGGCAGGGACTGGGTGGCTGCCCAAATAACAGGCACACAAACAAAGAAATCAATAATAAATAAATAAATAAAACCACTGAAACGCTTTGCTGGTTCCTGCCAAGGGCACCTCGGGCAAAGGCAGATGCCAGCAGAGCCAAGGCAGGATGGAATCCAGCTCTGCTGTCTCCCGGTCCAGCACCCAGCCAGGAGGTCGAGGTGCCACTCTCACCCTGCTTTCAAATGGAAGCAACAGGCAAAGCTGTTACCCTGGCAACTTTCAGAGCAGGGACTGTTGCAAGAACAAACATTATGTATGCAAATAAAAGCATCCAGGCACAACAGCCTGGAAAAAAAAGCAAATAGCCAGGCTAATATTTGCAGAAATAAGTGCCTGAAGTAAGGCTTCTAGATCCAGAGCTAAGACTTTAAATAGATAATTTAGTTTCCAGAAGCTCTGAAGGACTGTAAGAAAAGAGTTTGAACTTTTCCTAAAAGCTTAGCTAGTTTATCAAATGCCTTATTGCAGCAACAAAACCTGCTGTTGAGACCTGGCTGTGAAAACACAGCCCCACAAAATCCTCTGCTGTCTTTTATAAGAGCAGCTATAGAGCTCAGCTCAAGGCTTTTTGCATTATTTCATGCATAATTTCATTTCAGGCACATGGCATCCATACAAACTAAATTGGATTGATTTTCTCCATCCCCCAAGTTCAACACAATTTATAGCTCCTTCACTTTCCCTCTGTTAAACTCACTCAAAACCTCAAGAGCTGCCTTTCCACCCCTCTTTTTTTCTCCCTATTATACCGATAAGCCTCCATAAACACCCTTGAGCACCTCAACATGAGTCATGCACATACTTACCAGGGCCTTGGAGCAAGTCTCAACCCACTCTAAAATCTGACAAATTGGTTGTCTTTAATTCTCGCATATTAAATATTTAGGGATTAATTTCAATCCCCTATCAAAGATCTGGCTTCATCACTGATAAGTCATGTAATTCCTGAAAGACATGAAAGCAGAGTCACAGCTGCCTCTCTGCAGAGGCCTCAATCATTGCTTTCATGCACAGGCCAACACTTCCCCTGAGTTGTGGTTTTCTGGTCAACACTTAATTTCACCTACAAAAGGACAATTGGCATAAACTGAAAAAAATAGAGGCAGAAACTGAATCCTACTCATAACTCTGGGCAACCCACTCAAAAGGAAGCTGTAAACATTGTCAAGAGTGAATATAAACTCTACTTTTACTGTAACTATCATAGAGACTCTTTTATTTTAAAGTGATATCATGTTTTCTTCCCCTCTTTTTATTGCTCCTTTGCAAGTGAGGCAGCCCAGCCTCAAGTGCTTTTCTGAGGAGACGGATTTTTATTCTGCTCAAGTGCTTTTAGCAATAGCAGGAGCAGCTCGCCCAGGCAGTTCCAAGGGATGCAGAAAACAACTGGCCTTTGTACAAAACAGGTTTCCAGGGACTGACTTCCACCTCGGTGCCATGAGGAAACAAAGCTTGTGCAATTGCAGCCTGTCCCCTCCAAGAACCCAGTCCTCTCCCCAGCCAGAAATGCCTGATCCCGTTATTAGCCACTTTAGAGCATTGGAGGGGGAGGGATCTTATGGATGCCTTGAAAATTATGTTATTTCAAGATTTTTTTGAGAATTAGAGGTTGGCTAAAGAACAGAAATTCAAAACCATGTCCCCACTGAGGGGGGGAAAAGCCAAAAGCAGCCCTGCTCAGCTTCTGGCTGCCCTTCCCCATGGAAAATATGGCAGAGGATGAAGCTGAGATCATTAAGTCAGAAGAAAGAGAACTGCAAAAAAACCTGAAGGAAACCAGACTCCATCAGCTGCACCACTCTGACAGCAATTTGTTTAGTCAATTGCCAAAGTAAAACAAACATCGAAAGAAAAACATCTGGGAGGAAAAATTGGTGAGAGGGTTCTGGCTGTAAATTTCATTCCTTTCCCCCATCAGTCAACAGCCTCTCAGCTTCTGCCACACAGAAAGGCATGGGGGCTCCGCTGTTATTGCCTTTTTGGAGAGAGCTTTCGGACTGGCTTTACAAAACAAGCAGAGGCGAAGGAGGGAGAGCAGCCCGATTGCCCAGTTCTCAGCACCTCTGAAGTGCCTGAGGGGGAAGGAGGTGCTCTGCACACCACGCACCCAGCCAGCCTCTCACCCCTGGGCAGGGCTGCCATCTCCTCTGCAGCCTCCCCATCACTTCCAGCCACAGCTGAGTTCACTCTCTTTGTGGGAAGATGTGGAGGACGGTCGGCGATGGAAGAGACGGGGCAGATTGCTTGGATGCAATAAGCTGATTTTATTGATACAGAGCTGAGTATTGATACCTTTCCAGCAGTAACTAAAAATAGATCCTTGTACAAGCAGTAATCACTATAACAACTATATCTATGTTTCTTAGTAGTATTGCAAAACCAAAAGCTAGCACTGACCAGCAGAGGTACATACCAAGCCTGCCTTCTCCTTGTGCTAGTTATTTCATGGTAGGCCGCAGTGCCTGCCACGGTTTGTGGCCTAGCACCGTTAGCACGTCCACTTCTGAAATGAGTTTAGCAGTGCTCCCACTTCTGCTTTCTAGCTGTGTCCCCACAGGAAGAGCCACAGCTGATCACGTGGAAATGTGATTTTTTTCTTTCTTCTTTCCAGCAGAGAAGATAGAAACCATCTCATACAAAGACAGAGCAATGGCAGCAGCAACTGTGTCGGTGGAGGTACAGCGCTGGGTTTAGCAGAGAGCTGTGAGCCAGATTTGGGGCTGGTGTCAGGGGAAGGGAGCTCTATCCCAAACTGTCACATCAGCTAAGAGTGAGGCGAAACTGAGCCCATTGAGTGACACACAGACCATTTCAGGGTTATTACAGCAACTGGTTTGAGAGCCTGCTGTGGGAAGGCAGCAACGCCAGCTGAATGCAAAAGCTGGGCCTGGGAGCAGCAGCAGGCACCATAAATAAGGTCCTGTCATCCTGGCTGATATAAACCTCATGCTCCTTGCTTGGTACGTATCCCACCCCCTTCTGAAAAATCACACAAGGCTGGAACTTGGCACACCAGCCTCCATCCTGCCCTGGGGTTTGTGCAAACCTCAGCTCTGCTCAGACTCCTCCATTGGACCAAAAAAAGGGCAGAAGGAAAAAAAAATCAAAACAACAACGAAGACTTTGCCAGAAGACTTCAGCCAATAGCTCTTTTTGCCATGCAGGACAGCTCAGAGTGGTATCAGCTGATAGGATTTTTAAAAACCCTTTTGAAGTGACAGCCCATGTTGGTATTAACAGCTGGAGAGAGATGCAGTTTTAATGAGGTTTTAAAGGTTTGCAGGTCTCCCAATGAATTAAACAGGTGTAAAGGCAAAAGTCTTGCTTTATGAGCAGCTCTAGCACCTTCTCCCATCTCCCTTCCCACAGAGCACAGTGTTACAAGCAAAACCTTCCTACAACAGAGCATCATTATTCAGGCCAATCTAGTGATCTTTCCCTTAAAGGAATTATTAAATAACTAGTAACTTTGAAAAGGCCAAAATTTAATATTAATTCAAAGTTTACAAAAATATGATCTTTTATTTAAAAAGAAAAAAAGATTTTGAATTTAACCTGTTTTCCTCATTTTCAAAGAAGCTGAAATGGAAGACAAAAAGATGGCGCTTTAGAAAGTGAAATCATTGAAGTAAATTCTTTCTTCTCACTTTTTAGCTCTCCCTAGGAAAAAAACCCCAACCAACAGCTAAGATGAAACAGTGAGGGCTTGTCTGAGCAGGAAAGCTTTATCTGCTAGATATGTAGCTGTAACTCTATAAGTGCCTGAGTCATTTTGGTACAACCTTTTCCAACTCAGTTTAATCAGTTTACTATGTTGTAAACTGAGCTTTAAAGAGGAAAAGAAAACCATAATTTGGGGGAAAAATGCTTGTAGCAAAACAACAGTGTTCACATGGGTAGTTAAAACAAAATTTAACCTTGGTATAAGGGCATCCCTTGACTCTCATGTTTAAACTTTCCCACGTAGACAATTTCACAAAGGAAACATAAGGGTTTGGGTGGGAAGTGGGGTGGGAAGTGAAAATACTTTCCCAGTGCTAAGCAGAATAAGAAGTAGAAGCAAGTAAGACAAGGTTTAAGAAGCAGCTTTCCCTCAGATGTTGTTCCTTTGTCCTTTCCACTCTTTCTTCCATTTGTTTTAAAATAAGAGAAGAAGAAATAAAACCTGAGGCAGCCTCTTAAGGATAAAACACCAGTATGATTAAAATTAATAAAATTGGGGAGGGGGGGTGTACATCACTATTTGGAAGACAAGGCATGAAAAGAAACCCAACCCAACCCTTTTTCTGACACTTATCCCAGATACCAAAACCTTGACTTTCTAATTAATTTGCATTTGGCAACACAGGAGTAACATGGTTGAGACACACAGGTTGTAACATACAGGCTCCTTTCTTCCACCATATTAATTTCTGCCTTTCCTAACACCCAGCTTCCAGGATCCTGCCTTCCAGAAACAGGCAATGTGTTAATTTCAACAGTCTAAGCAAAAACATCTCCCACATTTTGCATGAGACTCAATGCACCAACAGTCAATTTGCAGGCATATCTCCACAGGTTTCTAGGCAACTCCAACACAGGAGGCTTTTCCTGGAATTTAATGGAAGTCAAAGGTGGAAAACTCATACTGGACAATTCAGCAGAAAATGTGCTACTAGCAGGCTTCCTGTTATGTCCACACAAACAGCTCTGAAACTGCCTGGCAAGTTATCAATGCATGGATCCCAGGGCTGCCAGCACTGCCAGCTTCAAACATTGCAAAAATAATGAATCAGACCACCAAAATACTGTTCTGAAGTCACCTTCTGCTTGCTGAATTTTCTGGGGCCGCTGGGAAAAGATCTAGGTTTCCTTTGCAGCAGAAAAGGGGGCTGGAATATCAAAGAGACTTGAAAGGAAGTTAAAATTGCCAAGCAATTCCTTGATTCCAGGTGCTGGGGATTTAATAGATACAAAAAACAACCTCATTAAAAAAGCATTACCTTTGTATTCTGTGCTGTAAAGTTGAACCATTCCAGGCTATTTGGGATGTTGCAGGAGACCCTAAACCCTGCTAAGCAGGCTTGCTAAACATGGACAGAGAAGTATTGGACATTTGTTCCCCATTTCCTCTAAGGAGTGACAAGAGAGTGCCTCAGGCAGAGGCAGCACAGGGAAACAAGACAGTCACAATTTCCAGTTCACAAGATCACCCAAAAAGAAAACAGAAGTTAGTGTATCCTTCAGTTGTGTCCTTTGGTGTTTCAGATGAGGATTAAGGGGTGTTTCTTTCCCAGTTTCAGCATCAAATTCGTATAAATGTAGCACACACTTGTAGGAAAAAATGTCTAAAGGTAGAAGTGAAGCAAAATAATTAAGTTATTTTTGTCTCTACAAGTATATACAGGTGCCCCAAAAAGATCCTGTTTGATTCAGGTGAGGTTTGGATTACAGTTCCCCACCTTCATCTCTGCACCCTGGTCATGAAATCACATGAGAATGAAGTTATTCCATAAAACTTCTGCTATTTCTTGTTTCTGTGTGGGAAGTAAATACCTCAAGCCGGTAGTCCTTGTTTCTGGATTAGCTACATTTGTTCCCAAGTTTCCCTGTGTTTAGACAGAGAGTGACGTTTGAGATAGTTTCAAAGAATCATAAATAGCCTGGGTTGGAAGGGACCTTAAAGCCCATCCAGTTCCACTCCCTGCCATGGGCAGGGACACCTTCCACTCTCCCAGGTTGCTCAGAGCCCCATCCAGCCTGGCCTTGGACACTGCCAGGGATGGGGCAGCCACAGCTTCTCTGGGCAACCTGTGCCAGGGCCTCCCCACCCTCACAGGGAACAATTTCTCCCTCATATCCAATCTAAACCCACCCTCTCGCAGCTTGAAGCCATTCCCCCCGGTCCTGTTACTACGTGCTCTTGTATGAAGTGTCTCTCCCACTCTCTCATTTTTGTTTTTATCAAAAGGCATTCACCCAACAGACTGCCACATGCCTCTGTTGCAATTTAGCAAGAACAATTCATTATGAGCTCAGTAATTATACAACAGTGAGGATTACAGGGAGGGTCCAGAGTAATTTTAAAAATCTAGGTTTTTTAAGCCCTTGTACAGTCACATGAGGTTTCAGTAAATTTATACCCAGAACATCATGACAGCAAGGCGTGTGAAAATATTCTGCCTCACCTGACACTACAGAGTAGATACATGATGTCTGCTGCTGTCAAAGCCAGGGGGGCAAATGTTACTAAGGAGGGACAGGACCCAAACAGGTGAAACACTCACTGGCATTCCCTCACCCGAAGCACAGGTGTGTCCACAGGCTTTGGATCCCTGCTCTGGGCAGATGTTGCCCTTCCAGGGGTGGTTTGGACTCCTGTCAGCTCACAGCAACCAAGAGATCTCAGAGTATTCCCATCATTTCAGAGCATGCTGATGATTCATGCATGGTAACATGGCAATATTTACTCAGCTCTCAGGAGGCAAATTCACAAGGAGGGATTAGTCAGCTGCCAAGCACCCATTCCCTTGCCTAAGAATGATATGCCCTAAATAAAAGTCCTCATCTCCAACTTGAACTCCTGCCCCACCACCTATTCCCTTTTTTCATAAGGGGTGAATGAGGACTTGTCATTGTTTTCAGGGATTGCAGGAGAAAGGAACACGGGAGACATTGACAGTGAAAAATGGAGAGGTGAGTGTAGCAACTTGTTTCTCAGCACAGCTGAGCATAATCAAAGAAACACAAACTTTTGATTTATTCAGAGCCAATCATGAAGGGAAACAGACTTTGCTGGATAAAGATTCATCTTTAGCCAAAAGCAGACAACAACATCAAGCACTGCACACCTATCAGTAGGGTAAATGGGTTTCTGTTTTTCTCAGTATAGGCACACACTGCAGGCTCTAGCAAACCATTGTCTTCTGGTAGATATCACACAATTTTGCATCACCATTTCTTGTTCTATCCAAAGCCCGTTCCACTCGTGGCTAAAATGGAAGGGATCTGCGCAACGGAGCACAACAGAAAGCTTGGCAACTACTGCAAACACATCCACAAACAGAAGGAAGAAAATACTTGTTAAAAACCAGCAGAGCAAAACTTGATTCCTTGATAAATGGCCACTGGATTTGTAGGGCCAAAGCAAAGCAGACTGTGGTTTTCAAGCCATCCTGTTATCAGAGCCACACCAAGAAAGGAGCACTCCCTGCCCTGCTGCTGCAGCCATCTGGCTCCCAAACATCATGCATGCTTTCTCAGTTGTATCATTTGGGCTAGTAAATGTTATTTTCTTATTGTATGCTTTCAAATAAAGCTGTCCTAAGCAGAGCGGACCAAGCATGTTGTATGCACTGCTCATCTAAAAACTGGAAGCCACTCAAGTTTATGAGAGCCCTTATTTCTGCTTTTATCCTCTCTTGAAGAAGCAGCATCAAACGAAGCAAATCAAATTCCAGCCCTTGATGTTACAGAGCAAAGGACAATGAGCCTCAGCCTGCCTTTGTCCCCGTGATCAGTGCTATTTGCCATACTCACCTTTCCCTTTGCCACCACTACACCACAAAATCCTGGCGGGTCAGGTTACTGCGCTGTTCACCTGGCTCTGCCCTGAGCCATATGTTGGAGGCCCCTCTGATGAGGCCCTAGTGTAGCATTTCACCTCTGAGTGGGCTTTTATCACAACAGAAAGAGAGGGTAGCAACAGCAAGACTGAAGGCAACTGGGTTAAAAAGCATCATGAACCAGCTTCGTGTTATGTGTTGTTTCCCCATGGAAATCCTCTCGGTGGACAGAGCAGTGATGGTGAGTACCGAGGCTTCTTAAAGCCCAGAGCCCTCCCCAAGCGTCACTGTGGCCCAAAGAGACCAGCAGGGCTGTAACCTATGCAGTGAGAAGCCTCAGACATTGGGCAGTGTTCTGCTTCCCCGGGAGATGGGGCTGGCTGATCTGAGGAGCATGTGCCTGTGGGTTTGGGTTTTCTCTTTCCCCTACAGCTCCGGTAGCAGCACCCGGCTGCCAGCGGCGCTGGATGAGGATGGATGATGCCTGCAGGGGCCCAGGGCACACCCAGCACAGCTCTCCTGCCTCGGGGACCCCTGTGCTCCCAGGGCTGAGATGCTTGCCCCTGCTCCCTCTTCTCTCTGTGCTGCTGTCTGTCTGTGTGAGCTCTCCTGCTGAGGTTGCCAAGGGATTGAATAACAGACGGGAAGAAACAAGGAGCCTGCAAGGAATAATCCCAGATGCAACTGTCCTCATGGGAAAAATATTCTATTATCCAGTGCCAGCACTTGCCTTTCAGGGAACGGCAACTCAGTACAAGGTAAAGCTATTCAATACATTTCCTGGTACAATCCTGCAGCAAAGACATTCACTTTACGTTTAAAATGAACTCGCTAAAAATCTCCTTCTAGAAAGTGCCTCAAATGTATTAGAAACGGGTGGAACTGATGGCAAAAATCTCACCATCATTCACTGCCAGTGCAGCACTTCCCTACTGAGCAAATAAAGAACCTATATACACGTTTTAGCTACCTGCAGTCTAAAGAATGCAGGGTCTTGGAAATGGACAATAAGTGTTGCCACTATGCTAAAAAACACCCAAAACAAGCACTATGTGAAAAACCAAGGCACTGTAGTTTCTGAGATTTTCAAATGGATCAGTTGTGGCTGTTTCTGAACTTTTGTCCAGCTAGAGCTTACAGTATGTAAAACTGGAGTAGTAACACCATTCCCTATCACTAATTCTGTTTCTCTGCCATACTCTTACGGAGCAGGTCACTGTAGCCAGTGGTGCAGATTTGCCAAAATGGTTGGAATTCAACCCTGAAACAAACATGCTGCAAGGGCTGCCAATGGCAGGGGAGGGAGGAGTGTACCTGCTCAACATTGCTGCCTCTGGAGGGGAGCCTGCCCAGGAAACACCAAGGGCTGCTGGAAATTTCACCATCCACGTGCAGGACAGCAGTTTATCCTTGGAAATGAAAAACTTGAACCGCATGCCAAACAGCTACTGGTGAGTACTGCTGGCCTCCATGGCTTCTGCCCTAATCAGTGAGGGGAGAGGAAAACGATTTCTAAAAAAGAGATGGGTGCTTTCTAATTGACACAGGGTGGGTTTTTTCCTGCCGTGGAAATGTAACATCAGGGAACCAAAGCCAAACCCCACACAATATTGGACAAGCACGTGTTGAATATAAAAGCCGGAGGCTTTGTTGTTTCAGAGCAACAGTGCACAGCAAACATGGGCACGAAGACTGCAAGCCCAGCAGCACAGGGACACTGATTCTCCATTGTACAGGTGACATCCAGCCTCCCTGCTCCAATTTCTAACTCTTCTGTGAGCAGGGAGAGAGGCAGGCTCCCAGTGAGGCTCCAAATTGCCTCCACATGACACTCTTTGTTACTGGTGGTTTGTTACTGGTGGTACTTTCTCAGTGTAAGTACCTACATTTGATGTCTAATGGGCTGGGAATATCTCTGAAGTGAATTACTTCCATAATGAGGACAGCCTTTGGGAAATTCAGACCATGCTGCTGTGTTCTGCACAAGCAGTGGGATCAGACTTAGTGATCAGTGAAGTTAGTGGAATGGGAAACATTCATATATTCAAGGAGAAGGCAGTTTTGGATTAAGAGGTAAAATTTTGAACAATGATTGACTAAATTCAAACAGGGATCTTCACAAAAATGGGGAGGGGTAAAAAGAATTACTCTTATCCACTCTAATTCTGGACTCTCAATGTCAGGTGTGGGGAGGAAGCTCCCATCACTTCTGCTGAAATCATTCTCTCTGCTGGAGCAGAAACTCTGGACGTCCGGGAGCGCCTGTCCCTGGTGTGCAGGATGGCGGAGTACCTGCACCTGGACAGCTCCCTGCTGACCCTGCTGCAGCACACAGGCCCAGCAGCCAGGGGCTCACACGTCCTGGCTGAGGACACCAGGCACATCCACCTCACTGCCAGCCACTACGTGGGGCTCTCCTGGCCGGTGACCTGTGGAGGCTTTGCCCTGCTCCATGAATTCATCCAAGTCCTGCAGCACAACGTGAACTCACATCACCTCTCACAGCTGCTAGGGTATGAAATGGCAGGCTGGAGAATACTCAGGAGAGGAGATTATGAAAGAAAGTCCCCAAGACTACAACACAGGCAATTAATGATCACACCAACACCTGAATTAAAACCAACTAGAATCACCCAGAGACCCGCTGCAGGAGAGAATTCCAGGCCCTTGTTGTTTACTGTGCCAAGCCAGTTACTCACACCACTTGTGCTATCACCTACTCAGAGCTTGTCAACTTTCTGTGCAGAAAGTATAACCATGGCAAGTTACAAGATGCAGAATAATATCCACCTTGCAAGTCAAGAAAGCTTGGCCACCTTAGAAATGGACTCAGCACAGGACATGCCAACTAACCCCTCAGTATTTATTACGTTTGCAGACTCTCATTGCCCAGATCTTTCACCTTCACTGATGACTGAAACGAGGCTTCTCTTCTCTGAACTGGAAGTGCTGCCTGCTAGAGCTTCTGGTACATCCTTGCTGTCAGAGCAGCCAGAGCCTCACGTGCCTGAGACAGACTCATATTTCCTTTCCAGTAAATCAGAGATATCCACAGACCATCTCCCACAGGACATCACTTCAGGCACAGAGCAGTTTTCCAGGCCGTGGGTGATAAACACTCTTCAGGAACGGCCTCACAGCTCAGCAGTGGCATTTCCTCCCAAGACAGAATTACACCCATTTTTGCCAGGAGCAATGTCAGTATCAGAAGTGCCAGATTACATCAGTGAGGCAAAAAGCCACTTTCCAGAACTTGAAAAGCTTTCTGGTGCATCCCTCTCTCCAGAAGCACTCGCTTCACTATTCCAAAAAGATTCAGTAAGGGCCACAACTTTGTCTGGCTTCACATCTCCCATCGATGACACATTCCCAGCTGTCGTAGCAGGGAGCAGTCTGAGCCAAGTCTTCACTAATGGCTGTGAACCTCAACCTAAGCCTTCTATGATTATCCCACAGCCCGGTGGCTTTTCATCTGCTGGAGGGAAAAGCACAGCTTCTGTAGCCCAAAGAGAAACACAGACCCTCTATTCCAAACTTATTTTCAGTCCTGAAGCCTCAGCCGGCTTTCCTCACACATTAACCAGTGCTGTCCCTGGTAAAGCTGAAGCACCTCATGAACCAAATCGGATCACTCTGTCGCACCCTGACACCACTCCAGTTCTTACTGTGGCAGAACGCTTTTCTGCCTTTCACATGTCCAGGTTGTCCAGACCAACAAATAGATTCCCTCCTTCTTGCAGCAGCAGCATGCTCAGAACAGAGCCACAACCCACAAGGATTTTATCCAGTGGCACAAAGGAATTGCTTTCAGGCAAAGTTCTGGGAACAAGTGGGATCTTGCCACATGTCACGGACCCTACCTTGGAGTCACACAACATCTCAGGCATCAAGCCAGATGCTGTAGAAGCACCTCTGGTGACTTTATTTAATGCCATTTCTCACCTGCCCAGCAGCATACCAGGTATGTTTAAGATTTGAGTTTCCTTTTGTCCTCTTTCCTGCCCCGAGTCCTGCCAGAATGGTTCAATACAGTTTCTTGTGCAAAAGCACAACTTCCCTGCACTAGGGAGGTGCCAGCAGCAGTCTTCCCAATAAGGGAACGCAATTTTTTTGCTCAGCTGGGAGCAGATAACAGCTCTGCTGAATGATCAGGCCCAGCTTTGGCCGTCCTATCTAAGGAAAGATGTGGACCCTTAAAAATGCTCCAAAGGAACACAAGGATGGTCAGAGGTCTAGAAAACATGTCATACTGAAATAATTAGTCTGGAAGACTGAGAAAACACATAGGTTTATATAATATTCTGTTTAAAAGATGAAAGAAACATTCTCAGAATCTCCTGGGAACTAACACAGCACTAATGACCTTCAAGTGCAGTTAAGATGATTTAAGTTAGACATTAGATAAACTTTCTCACAGTAAGGATAATAAAACATTTAAAAGGGTGCTTGGGGAACATTGTGGAGGGTTTTTAAGCACTGAACAATAAATATTTATGAAAAATGATTCAGAAGTAGTTGAGTGTCTTGTAGAGTAAAGAATTAGGCCAGACACACTTTTCAGTCTGCCTTCTCCTTCAACTGCATGAATCTGTGACTCAGGCTGAAGTGTATACTAGACAGCAGAGATGGGTTGTTTGTAGTGCCAGTTGGGTAAATTTGTGGGATTATGCCTGAACCACCTTACATTAAATCTATAAAAATGTACACATGGGAGATTTTAAACAGCTACAAAGTGCAGAATTCTGAGCCTTGTTAATGCCCTTCAGAGCCATCTTATTTGTAAAATTTTATTAGACCTACATTAAGTCTATACCCAAAGCCTAAGACTGTAGTGTGAGGTATTTAGGTTTCCAATCAGGTGTCCCAGCAAGCAGCATTTGGAGAGAGACTATTTTATAAGAGAAGTGGGGTGTGACAGGACAAGGGGGAATGGCTTCACACTGACAGAGAGGAGGTTTAGATTGGGTATTGGGAAGAAATTTTTCCCTGTGAGGGTGGGGAGGCCCTGGCACAGGTTGCCCAGGGAAGCTGTGGCTGCCCCATCCCTGGCAGTGTCCAAGGCCAGGTTGGACGGGGCTCAGAGCAACCTGGGATAGTGGACGGTGTCCCTGCCCGTGGCAGGAGGGGTGGCACTGGATGAACTTTAAGATCCTTTTCAACCCAGGCCATTTTTGATTCTATGATCTGTCAAAGCCCACAGATGGAGAATACAGCCCTAACACAATACTGTTATTAGCACTCTTGCAAGCACAGGCCATGTAGAAATATTAAAAAAGAATCTTCTCCAGAGATAGAAGCCACTTGCATTCACTCACTTTTTAAAGGGGAGGTTGAACTCCAGCCTGCTTCCCATGGTCCTTCCTGTGCTGGCAGAAACTGGCAAAGGTCTTCAATCACATGCCATAAAAGCTTTTGAACTGTATTCCCAACCCTGTGACACATTATTGACATAAGATTCCTTTTACATAGATCTAAATAATCTCTCACCTTGAACTATACTGATGTCACTTTCACAGAGGTGGGTGAGACACTGCTGCCATCACACCTGGATCCAAGCACCCGGCTGTTTCCCTCATCTGGAGGACTACAGTTTGTGGAAAGTACATGGATTCTTCCTCCGTTTGCTGCTTCACAAGAACTGCAGACTGTAACCCAAGGTAAAAACAAGTTTACTTTTCTGTTCCTGCTTCTGAACAGAGCTGCCATCAACTTTTTCATCCACCCTGCAAGGTGTCTCTGGTTTCCTGTACTAGAACCCATGCAGTCCTCAGACTATCATGACCTAAATATTCATGTCCTGAATTAATCCCTCCCTAATATTTACATTAGGTAATATATAAGGAGAGGATAATATGGCATGATTTTATGAGTCCTTACCATAAAGTGTAGAAAGCACAAATACACAAGATCCAGAAATGGCAAGAAGAAAGGACCATTTTTGTCACAAGCTGCAGGAGCTCTGTGTCATGATCCTTCACTCCTTGAGCCTGGCAATAAACTTCATCTGAGAGTCACAGAGAGGAGATTTCCTTTCAGATTTGTCCCCACACTTTATCATCCTCCAGCTTACCTGGAGTCCACTTCCAAATTCTCTGGAACTCTTCAAACCAGGCAGATGTGCAGCACTCACAGCAATCCCGGCCCAGGCACCCATACTCTCATAAAATCCCCAAACAAAAAAATCCATGATTAATGTTGGAAATAGAAGATGAAACAATACCATGTTGAGGTATTTCTGTGTAGAAGTTACTAGAATTAGATGTTATTGTTTGGGAAGGGGCTATACAAGACCTGACAAATATTTTGGCCTAGACAAAACATTGTTGAGGATATTCACAGCTCTTAAAATAAACAGCTATCTAAATATGCTTAACAAATGAGGTTAAGATGTGATAAAGGACAAGACTTTACTGTTTTAAGTTTCAGCACACTCCACAATCCTGAGGCTGACAAGTTTACTTTGCCATCACTCAGCAAGAGGTAGCAATTTTTTCCTCCTAATTCTTTCCCTCCCTTTTCTCCCTCCTCTCTAAAGGGCAAGCAAACTCTTCCCCAAAGCTTGTTCATTCCATTAAATTTCTAACAGCAACCATCGGATGCCTGTTCTTTTTCCCTGTACCTGCCAACACATTTTATGATGAGGAAGATGGCAACTCCACTCAGTTATCCCTACAAATCCTCCCAGCTGATGGCTCTCCATCAGGATCCCAGAGCTGGCTGCAGTTTGACACCTCCCGGCAGGCCATGCATGGCTATCCCCTGGAGATCGACTTCCAGTATTCCCCTCAGGAATTTGTGCTGTCTGCCACGGATTCCGGAGGTCTGACAGCCTGGGAATCCTTCACCATCGAGCTCCTGAAGCCCCCTGAGGTACCGTGCCACCTTTTCACCGTGCGGACCAAGAACAGCTACTCCTCTTTCCTGAGGGAGAGGAAAAGGGTGGGTTTGTTCCTGGAGAAGCTCTCCCTCTTCCTGAACTCCAGCAGCCCCAAAGACATCGCGCTGACAGCTCTCCAGCCCGGCTCCACAGTCATCTCCTGGTACAACAGCTCGCTGTGTGCAAGTGCCAACAGATCTTCCAGCTGGTGCGGGAAAGACGGAATCCAGCAGGCTCTGGAGAAACTGAGAGTGCCAGCGGGGTCTGTGAGCCCACGCTTCGTCCAGGCAATGCTGCCGGAGTACAGAATTGATGTGACTTTCAGCATTTCCTACAGTGAGGACTGCCCTGCCAGCACACAGCCGCTCCCCGGGCCTTGCAGCAGCACCGGGCCGACACCCCAAGCCAAGAACGACTCCAGGATGAGGAGGAGCCCACGGGCCTTACTGAGCAGCGTTTGTGCCACTGCTGCTGTGGTGCTGGCAATAGTGGTCTGCTGGCTTTGCAGGGGTCCCAGGAGGATCCCTGGACGACAGCCTGTGATGTTTCAGACGAACTCCCAGCTGAGCCATGCTGATGTGGAACTGGATGCCCTGAGACCTCGCAAAGCCCCTGTACACGAGTGCAGGGCTTCACCTTCACCTCCCTTATGGATCCCACCTTCAGGACCACTTCCCTCGCACGGGCAGTGTCCCAGGCCAATCCCTCACATCACACCACCTTTCCAACCACCAAAATACCAACTCCCTCCCCACTATCCAGAGGCTCTGACCACCCACCATTACCACGGCAGCACCCAGAGGCTGAAGTTTTAAAAACTTTAAAATGGTATTACCATCAAATCCACAAAACCACAAATTGCATTACAACGTGCTATCCTTAATACTCAGAAAAAAACATAAACAGGCAGTTAGTGATTTTTACAATGTTTCAATTAGAACAGAACATATTTGGCCTACACCTGACAAAGAGGCAGTGGGAAAGCAGAACCCAAGTGAAGCAGGCAAAGGGATCTCCTGACAAAGGGGTAGAATTACAACCCTGTAAAAGGCAAAACAAGAAAATACACATCAAGTTGATGCCAGCGGGAATGAGGGGTCACAGTCAGTGCTGAGCAAATCTCACTCCATTATGTGTCCCTGATTCATAAATACACATTTTACATAGAAGAGGCAGAACTGTCACAGAAGGGCCACCACAAAACGTGATGTTTCAGTTGAAATTCAGAAGTGCTACGACTCTGGACCCTCTAGGCCATCTTGGAATTTTTAAGTTATCAAAAAATGCCTGACATTGTCTCTGTCCTTTCAAATCTTTCAAAACTTTTTTTAGTGTTGCTATAAATACATCATATGTAGCATTTCTAAAGGCAATGGTAGCTACTGAACTCTTCCTGTTGGGTAATTTGGTGCAATGTACCTTTAAAGATACATTTTAAAGTTCCAGGCTTGCCTTCTTTACAGTGAAATTGTCTCATCTGCTTCCACTTGGGACAGTTCAAGCAGATAATGCCTAAAATTCTGCAAAATAATTTTTAAGGACTTTTCAAACATTTTGAAATCCTTCCAGTTTAATAGATTATAATATACAAAATACAATTCATAACTTAATTATGAACTGCATTTTGCAATTACATAATCATGGATTAAACTACTTAATCCGTAACTTCCAATTTTAATCTGTAAACTCTCCTTAGAGCTGACAAAACCTTCGCTAAACCTGAAAGCACAATGTGAAATAGGAGCAGAGCAGCACCAGTGCCACTGTGCAGGGCAGGAGTATGGAATGCCCCTTCCAGAACTGCAAAGATCAGCCCTTGCAGTCTCTTTGTGTCCCTGTAAGACTCTTCAAGTACGTAAAATACAGACCCACAGTCACCAGGCCCTGCTCATTTCATCACCAGTCTGACCTGGCAGATGCTCCAAATGTGGAGAGCAGAGTTAGTAAACAATCTAAAATACGTATTTTAATAACAGGTGCTATTAAATTTTCTCTTCCGCTAATGAAGTGTTTAATTCCTGTGCATATTTTCAAGGAGTGCAGCTGAATAGTAATGGCACATGAGGAGATGTAACACACAATTCCAAAGGCACAGGATGAGCTTTCCAGCTCTAACTCTCCAGCCTAGCAAATTGCAGAGCTGACATTTACATGCTCACCAGCTTCCAGACTTAAAAACTCCTCTAGTAAACAAGAGAAACATCCAGAGTGATGTGCAGTAAAATCTCATTGAAACAACCCAGAAAGTTATGAGAAGCAAGAATTTTGTGGCAGTTTTCTCCATCAGAACATTTCAGATAGTATATCACGAGATGTGGTGATACAGGACATTCTGTTTTCAATGAAGTAATAAAAATAAAAGCAATAAGTCTTCAGACTAGGATCTCCAAGAGTTATACATTGCTTCTGTAAAAGCTACAAATATTTCACAATATGACAGAAAATATTACCATGCTAGTACTATTTAATCACTCTGTAAAAATGGTTCTGCAATCATTTAACAGAAAACACACCTGCATCACACTGGCTGAATAATCACCTTGAAATTATTCATGGTACTTCAGCACAGCTGAAAAAAGGATTTCACTACAAATGTTAAGAATGTTTGTGTTCAGATCTATACATCAGGAGCTATAGTATTTAAAGTTGCAGGTGAATATGAATATATTCATTTACTTTTAGAAAATCTCAAAGATGTGTCTCAAGTCAACTGTAAGATATCCAAACCTGTGAGCCCTTCAGTTGCTTACAGAAGCCAGATGCAGATCAGAGAAAGGCTGACACACTTGGAGAGCTCAGTTATTCTTCTTTCCTTAGTCCATGTGGAAGACTACCCTAAATCTTACAAGGGATCAGGTCACAGACACTGAGTTTTCCCAGTTGAGAATTCTACTCCCCAGTAAAGAGGCTCTACTCAAAGAAACTGAGGACAGATTACCTACTTTTTCATTTCACAGCCATTCATACCCAGTCTCTCAGACATATAACCACAATGTATCTTACAGAACACACTTCATCAAAAAAATAATTATTAGCAAAAAATTTTATTGTACTTTTGCCTACAAAGCCTTAATTCCAACACAACAACCTGAAAGGCTTTGCTTTCTAAAGACCATTTCCATTCCATTTTTAAAAAGTACTTAAACCAACAATTTTTATCTGTAAAACCCCTCACCCTCCCACCCCTCAGATGAAAACCAAGACTGGCTCTCTCAGCTCAGTGTCTGGGTACTCAGTGTGCGGTCTTTTCCATAATTCTGAACTCCTGAGGAACCCTCATATAAATAAAAAGTATTCATGAATCAAAATTAACCATGTTATCAGCTTATTATAAATTACTTGAATTTTTTTTTCTTTTTAGACAGTCATCACTGATTTTGAAATAGTATCCAATACTTCTGGGCAAGGACTTTAAGCTGACTAACATTTTTGATTACTTGATTTGCTCCATGGCAGCGGAGGTTTTCTTCATCCTAAAGCACAACTGGAGAACACTTCAGGACAGCTCCTATTTGCACACAGCTCATTTAACGTGATATGCAGATTTCAAACTTCATAGCAAAAATAGGACTAGAAAAATGTAAAAACCAATCAAACCAGAGCTATACAATTGTATTGAAACAGTACCAAGAGCAATTCCAGCATTAAATATTTTTGCAATTTGGCCAGGTTTTGTCCCGAGAAACAGAATTAATCCTCACTGCCGGCCCGCTTTTCCATTTTCTGCTGTTTCCATCCTGAAAGGCAAGACAACAATTGGTAAGGCTTACTGGAAGAACGATCAACAGTTAAAAAAAAAAAATCACATTTAAATGCTTTCATTATTTTTTTTTACTTCACTAACTGTCCTGTCTCTCCCTACCCCAACATACGCAATCTTATCTCCTCTTAATACTTCTTTAAGTAGCAATCAGTACATAAAGCAAAAGTTTCTGCAGAGATACATTTCAGCTGTGAAAAACCATCCATTATCAACCTCACCAAAAGACAAAATATTCATGTGACTGGAGGATATTCATGTAACTAGAGAATATATTTTGAAAACTTGAGCTTTGGCAATTTGTTTCAAGGACTTCATTTTCACCCCTCTTACACTGAGCGTTGTCTGCCATCATCTGATTTCCTTCAGAGAAGGCTGCTTTGGTTTTCCAGTATTTTTCGTAGAACATGGACTACTGTCAACTTCATTACAGCACAGCCTAAGATTCAACCACTTTATTACCAATATTTCTGTATCAGCCATTCCTTTGGAGACTAAAGCAAGTAAACACCTCAGCTACTGTTAAACCCCCTGAAGGTTAGTAAGAGTTGCTGCAAGGCCAATCCCTGAGGCACAGAGAAGCCCAGCTCTCAGCAGTCAGCCTCGCTCAGCACAGAGGCAATGAGAAGCAAACGCTGCTGTGGCTCTCTATCAATGCTAAGAAGCAAAGGAATGTATTTAGATATCTTAATCATCAAGAGAGTAATATCTAATGCTGCAAACTCCACACTGACTACTGCCAAGATATGGGTAGTGATGCATTTCCTGATACAAACCCATTTTCTTCTTTCAGATGTTGATACAGCTCAGCTTTGTTGTTGACAGAGTTCAGCCGACCAATAAATTCTTGGTGTTTCCTAGAGTTGGCAGTATTAATTCTGTTGCTCCATAAAGACAGCAAGGACATTGGCCCTAAAATTGTAAGGAAAAAGAGTCTAAGCGATGAAATCTTTGAATTAGCATTACATCATTTTAACATCTTAAAAGAATTGCAGATTATGCTAATACAGCATGTTAAAACTACTAATATTAGATAACCTTACAACAGGAGCTAAATAAATACCAAATATGCAAAGTGATAATGGCTGAGGAGTTGCTGCACGTGAGATGGACACTTCTTTAAATGCAGAATCTCAGCATCAGCTCAGCCACTGTGATAGAAAATAATTTGCACCAAGGAAGAGAAGTCAGTGAGAACTGCCCATTCTGACAACTGCACTGCTTAGGCAAGTTGATATTTATTAGCAGGAGATGGTGATTTCTGATACCTGCTCTCAAACAGCATTTCTCATATACAGTAGCTCAAACAGTACCAGGAGGAACTTGGCCAAAGCCCTGTCAACTCAAGAGTCTATCAGCAGACCCACACAGCCTCTTGGCATCTCTCTTTTTTCACAGACCTGGTGACGTTAACATATTTTTCAAGAATTTCTCAACATTTAGCATTTAATTAAACATGATCTTCACTGACTTAGCTTTAACTCCAAAATGATTCACCTCATTAGTTTAGAAAACACAGACTGATGCAACAATATCTACCTTTAAAGGAAATAATTAAATAATGTTACACTTGTTCTAGTTTACCTTTTGCCTTTTCAACTGTGGGCATTTCATCCATTGTAATGAGAGGCTTTTTGTTGGGGGGCTCAGGAGAATCAGGGGAGTCTTTGATAACTTCAGCTTCTGCCAGTTCTTCTTTCTCCCGATCCAAAAGACCTTTTAACCTTTTTGTCAGGGGAGGAAAAATATGCTTGAGCAGGACATAATCCTTGATACCATTCTGTACTCCTCAAAATTATACAGGATCCATAAAAATAAGAAAATTTCTTTTTGCCCCTTGGAACGGGTGACAAACCACACAGATTTCTAGACAAATAATCCTCTGGATAAAGCCTTACATAAAGAGAAGGTTCTTAATACATAGTTTTACTTCAGTTGTTGAGACAATTGATGTCTGAATTTTGAAGGAAAGACTAAATAAAAATAAATACATATAGAAATACCATACAATTTCCTATTATCTTTTCTAGGTGAATTCAGACCCATTCTACACCAAATCGCTTTTATCTCAGTCCCCATTTCTGTTCCACATGTGAAAGCAAAGTTGTAGCACAGATGATACACAGGAAGGCAAGGAAGGTCTTCAGCATGGTGACAGTAGTGTTGATGAAAAAGCCCTCCTATCCTAAATGATCCCAGCATGCACAAAACACATGCAAATTAAGCTTATTATCATGAGGTTTTGGGATCTCTTTAGAAAGTAGTTTGAAAGAAGGAAAACAGAACAGACTGACAGGTGCTTACCACTTAGACAAGCTACAATAACAACATGAATTACAGACAGGAGGGAAATGGACATTAATCCTGATGTTCAGCTGAAGAGAAAAGCCAAATCAAGCTGGGTTGTTTCATCAGCCTGAACACTATCTAGAACTATCTAGAGCTTAAAGGAAAACAACTGCTTGTCTCACATTTTCAGCCATGCTTTAGAATCCCATAAAGCAGTTAAATATCTAATAGGTGGTGTGGTTATGATAGAATCCAACAGCAGGAACTCCTCAAGCCAGAACACCCAGCTAAGTGGTCAACCACTGAGAACAAAAGTTATGCTACAGTTTGATTTCACTTTAGAAAACATACCTCTCTGACTCCTGCCATGGCTTATCTGATTCATAGTCTTTGCCCAACTTCTCTGACTTGTCCTCTTTGTCTTCTCTCTTTCTGCCTCGTTTCTTGCGCTCCTCCTCCTCAGGGGGTTTGCTCCTGCACGCCATGAGACACTCGAGGACTCGCTGGTGCTTGTCAGAGTTGTTTATGTGTGCTCGGACAAGGGTCTCCAGCTCGTTCCACATAATGCGGTACTGCTCATCTCTGAAAAGGCCAGGAAAAACACACCATGTGAAGGATTACCAAAGTCATTAAAACAGTGAATGAATGCAGACCATAAGAAACAAAAAAGAGCCCCCAAACCAAAAATATCTCCAAAGAGATTATCTGTCCTCCTGTACTGGAGGTCTCTCCACCTGGGATTACTCCATCCTTGAAACCACGTTAACGTTTCCCAGTTAATGCCTAGAGAGAAGTTTAAATTTAAATGGATTTTGTCCATTGAAATCATGTTGTTCCACAAGATCTCACTGCCAAAAGGCACTTGTGGAATCTCTCAGGTGCTTACTAACAATGCAATGTTAGAGGGCCACTCATGTACTGACACTGCAAAATTAATTATTACATTATTTCGGTTAAAAAAAAAGAGAAAGAATTGCACCACACTACTGTCAATAATTCCCAGTCATGTAGGCAAATCAGGAGCTGAATTTCTTTTCAACCGATTCTTGGAAAGGAACCCTGAGGTATTCCTAATGACTGAGGGATCAGGATATTCTATGCTTATTTTAAAGAAGCATCCCATATTTTAAAGAACTGTTTCAAAAGGATTTCACTATTCTAATATATCCCAGTTTTAAAGCACTGTTCGTTTATAATATACTTAAGTTTTCCTTTTTATTAATTTGAAATTATTCCACTTTATCTGTCCAATTTGTATCAATCTCTTACCTCTCCTGATGACTCTCTTTGATTCCATAATTCTTAACATCTTTAAATTCTTAGGCAATAAAATTAGAGGTTTTTTCCCCTAACATACAGCAGTATCAGTACTGTTATAGCCCCTAAATGATACATGTGAAGTATTCACAGCATTTGGGTTGTGCACATACAGAATTTAGTTTACTATGTATTATTTTTACCTATATTTCAAAAATTTGGTATGAAAACATTGTTAACAGAGTATTTCTGAAAACAGTCCAGCATCAACAAAGAGAAAGATGCATGTAACCTTTTTGGCCCCTTTCCTCTGGTACCAACTGTTGAAATTGGCAGTGGATCGTTCTTTCTCTCCATGTCTACCAAATTGTATATTGTTTTTTGACAATTCAGCACATCCTCATCAGTCATTGCTTCCTTTACAATCACACTGGCTAATGGCACTACCTGCAAGACAAACCAGAAATTAACAAGAAAAGGCGTGTATGTCACAGGAGAGCAACAAGAATAAAATCAAAGGCAATGGAATAACACAAAACAAACCCCCACCCTCTTATCCTCTATTTAGCACTAATTCCAAGCAGATGCTTTCTTTACCCAGCAGCACTGGAGCTGTCAGGTACAAATATTCCACCTTATTTAAATGGCATTCCAATCATCTACTGCATTAAATACAGAGTTACTCCAGAAAAAGAAAAAAAAAACAAAGCTGAAAATAAACTGATTTTGCAGCAAGGGATTTATCATCCAATAGAGTTGGAATTTCATCAAGTGAGAAGGGGAAACTTAATCTAGGAACAGAACAAAAAATTACACAGCCCAGGTTACTTACAGCTTGCATGTTGAAGATGGTGGTCTGAGAAATAATCATAGGCCAGTAACGAGTATGTTTCTCTAACTGATCTTTTGCACGTTCCAATGGAATTTCAAGACTTCCATCGATCTTATATCTGGGCTCTAGAAAAGGAGTTAATCGGTTTTCCCTCATAAATTCACCAAAATCCTAATGATAACCAAACAAGATACAATTAGGCATTTCTCTAACAAAGTAACTTTCAGTGAACGGGCTAAACAGCTTAGCCTTGCTTTTCACTAACTTTGTACCATCCCACTGCCACATCTGACCCTACCAACCACAGCCCTGTCTCTAGCTCTCAGATGGACATGCATTAACCAGGGGGAACACAAAAATGGGGGCATAGAAATACGGGGTAAAAGTCAATGTATGGGTTTTGATGAGGAGGACTTCCAGATCTGCAAGGTATTTCATGTATGGGAAGAGTTACATTTTTTCCAGAAGAAACTTCTGCTTGTTTACAAGAGATATCAAGGATATGTTGAAAAAAACAAAGGATAAACGAAATGCATGTCAGCTGATTGTCTGATATCAGGATTCAAAGCTGGCAACTTCATCATTTCTTTTCTATTTATTGTACAAACCACTCATGTGTAATCTATCCTTTGACAATAAACATGACACAGTCCTATGTGTATCCTATGCGTATCCAACCCACAGAAGAAACTTGCCAAGAAAAATGTTTTTCTAGAACCAGAACAAACTTTAAGCACTCCTAGTGCATTAAGGAGACATTCCTTGACACAGAAAGCATTTTATGAAGCAGGCATAACAATTAACAAATGTATTTTGTACTGAATATCTATCAAGGTATTTATTACAAAGGAAGTTGGACGATGCCATCCACTCCAACATTTCCTTCCCACATCTACTGCCCTGCATGTGTTGTCACGTGAGAGAAGGAGCAGTGCAGGACAGAAAGACCCTTACTGTGATCCTGTAGTCCGTGACCCTCCCGCCGCACCCCTCGCTAATCGAGGGGGGATCTTCCAGAATCGAGCGGGAGCTGCTCAGCACATGCAAGAAAATCTCTCCCCCGTGGCTGCTGAGCATGTGGCTGATGACTTTTGAGCCAGACTTGCGTGGCTGCTCCAACAACACAGAACGACCTGGTGGAAGGGAGATCAGTTTCATTCATTACTGTGTGCTGCAATTTTATAGAGCTGCATAAATACAGGTTGGTGCTCAGCCAAGAAGAATCTGAACCCACCGAGGTAATGTTTTCACCCAGCTGAATAAGAAACTGCCATCTCCTCATTGTCTTGACACAGAACAGCCTTAAAGTTTTACAAAGCAACACCAAAAGGCCTCTCCTAGACCAACCATTTTTTCTATAGGATATTATTGTTAGGAAAAAATACTTATTCATAAGGCATTCCAATGGCCCTGCTACAGAAACTCTCATTAAAAGCAACTTTCAAAAAGTAAAAAAACAACCTCTTGAGTATAAAGGTATCAGTTGATACCCCTTGCTAATGCTTAAAATGGATACTGTTCTTCAGACAGAGAAATAAAACTGCCTTTGTCTTATTTTCAGTAAAATACACCGAGCATAAAAGGGAGCATTCCCAAATAAGTTTCTTTTTACCAGGAAGCAAAAATAGCAAAAATCAGAAGAGTGTGCTTATCTGAAATACGCTACTAATTTTCATTCTAACCGTTTTTATTACTCAAAGGACATTTTCACTAAACAATCTCTTGGGAAAAATACACTTAAGATATAGTGTTTAATAAAACTACTGCATGTTTAAACAATCAAATGACTTGACCGAAGGAGACGTTCCATTAGGAGGATGTTTGTAATGCCATTTTGTTTGCAAACACACAAACCTCCATTTCAATACTTGTTCCTTCTTTACATCTTTCCTCCCATCTTTAAGTTCCAAAACACATTTGCCTTTGAGGACATTTAACAACCTTCTTCTCTTACTTACAGCACATGTTAAAATAAACTTAGCATTTTTACAGTCTATAGACATTACTGCTATACAAACCAAAATGTGCTAAGTGCTCTATTTACAAAATTTAAAATTAAAACATTGAATAATTAGCCAAGGACACAAATTTACCATTAAGGAGAAAGTTTGTAAGGCATGAAGAAGGTCTGCTATTTACATCTACTGGTGAAATTCTGTATGCTCCAGTGCAATAGTGCAGTTCTGAAAAATAAATGAGTAGAAATGTTGAGTGTAATTCCAGAGACAGAAAAAACAATCCACAAAATATAAGAATGGAAGAAGAGGCTAGTCCACAATGACCAGAACTAAAATGTCTAGATGCCTCTCAATCTAAAAGTCTGCTCCTCTCACCATGTCCTCACTGGGAGGATTCCCAAGCACCCATAGCTCTTGAGAATCTCATACATTCCCAAGCCCTATTTCCAGCAGGAACCGCAGTTTTTTATCTCCTGAATTACTTCACTGAACACTCAGTCTGCTCTTACTTCTCTTATCTGTATTTTCGGCCTGCTGGCTCAAAGAGTCAACATAAATTGCTAATATTTAAGAGGGTGCACGAGCTGAATGGCCAAATGATTCCCATGCTACCTCAGATCTTCCCTTTCTCTCCTATACTCAGATTTGTACAAGTTACCAACCAGTTCTGGAAGATTCCGCGTCACCTACCCACACTGTTGGTTCGAGGAGTGCACCATTTCAGTGTCACAGTTTCCTTAAATGTGCCTTCTCTGCTGTTGCCACTCATGTGATTATCACCTGCAGAGAAAGGCAGAAAAAGGGGGTGATCAACCAGTTTCTTTTTTACAGCAAAACAACTCTAAACTTTTAAGGTACAAAACGTATGTAACACGAACATATACACAATGTAATCTAAATTTAAAACTTAGATACCTAACTTTTTGATTTGACAATTAGAAAGTTCCACATATGTTTAGTTTTCTCAATAAAAGGCATTTTTTTCCTGCAAAAATGCTTAGGACTTTAAGACAGTATCTTTTTTTAAATTTTCCACACAGAAATCGGAACTCTTAAATGCTAGAGCTGACTGTTTCTTGTACACATTCCCAAAGTCAATTAAACTGATCTAAAGGCACATCTGACAAGTTTAGTTTCTTGGGGAGAAAAGTATTTGGTCTCATCATCCAGTCTCTTTGCCATGTCAGATTGAGCCTGAATTCTCTCAACGTGTTCTACTGACCACAGACGCTCTATTATTTAAATATTTTCATACAAGGTCACACTGGTCTTGCAAAAGCCACCTAAATGCCTTAAACCACGTATTATCAATACTCTTTTCCATTAAACTACATTTCTTCTATTGAGTTTTGAGAATCTTTATGAGCTTTGACTAACATTGTCTCAGAAAAGGATTAAATTAGTTCTGTGGGAAGTTTCAGAATTACAGCAGCACAGTCACTGAATATGCTCAGATGCCCAGTATTTGGGAGGAATTACACGGGTACATCAACATGCAACACTGCAATATGGCAGGGTTGAGTCTAATCTTACAACAAGTTTTATTTCATATCAAAGACATTTACTCATGAAGGATTTATTTGATGTGCTTATCAACCATGCAGGTAAACTTGCAATAGTTGGGGGGTTTTCCATTAAATTAACGGGAACAATTTTAGCAATTATCTCTCAGAATATCTAAAGGCCAAACTTATTTAATCTGAAAATTCCTTGGCAACACGTCAGAGAAATAAGACCAGCGTAACTGAATTCCTACCGTCCTAGCACCAGAGCTATTACAGCTGAAATACGTATTTAGAAACAAACGAAAAAACCCAAAATTTACAGCATCTAAGAAGAGACCTTTTCCTCTCAAAGTGCTGATGTGAAAAATGTGAAGAGGAAATGCAGTCAGTTTGCTTTTGTGTTTTCCTAGCAGACCTAATTCCTTGAGCCAACAGGTTTTACAAAACTGCTTCTGAGCCCTGGCAATAAAGCTTTAACATTTCAACATCAAAACACCAGTTCAGGTGAGGCCAAGGTCATTACCGCACCACCCAAAGCTTTTCATCAATCTTTAGTCATCCACTCCCCTAAAATTTGGAGCACAGCACTTGGAGATGACAAAGGAGTTACCTCCTCTTCCTCAAAAAAATGGAAAAAAAGTACAAACTCCCCAAAATGGCTACTTATGGATCATATTACATTTAATTCTACTAATACAGAAGTTATAAGCTGATTTTTAACTAAATTTTACATCAGGCAGCTTCCTCAACGAAACAGTTCTGCCTAAGGCTTAGTCCTGTGCTTTTCTAATTCGGTTGAGCTATTAAAATTCACCTCAGAAGAATAATAGGTAATAATTCCAAATTTACAAAAAAAAAAAGATAGTAGGTATTTCAAATACAACAAAAAAGCTCAACAGCAAAACAAGTCTTGTTTTTTCCAAGGCAATTATTGTCATGAACAGGCCTGTGGGATGTGATGCCAACTATTATTACTTAACAAAGTTCAATTGTGCAAGGCATAATTTTGCACAAATACCCACAAGACGGACATCATTTTGTAAAATCTCCCTGCACATCTGGTCTTTTGCCTGCATTTTACATCTCAGTAAGAAGCTGACGTGCCCTTCAAATCTCATAGCACTATCCTGAACATATGTTGAATTTGACCTGTTTTCTCATTGCTATATTCCTATTGCTGTACTAAAATATGTCAATGAGTAAAACTCTAATGCCAACATTACAAATGAAGTTTTTTGGCTTGCAAGGAATAACTGAAATATTTGCTACTTGAGCCTGACATTTACATGGATTTGAAGCTCACAATCTTTCTTTGTGGATATTCCCAAAGAAGCTGATCAAAAGCCACCTTCAGAGCACCATTTCTACTCACCACTCTTTAAAAAATCCACATGTGCCTCTTTGTGATGAAGCAGCTCCACATCATAGTTGGCTGATGTGTTAGCATGTTGTTCTTCCTTCAAAAGAGAAAGGTGGACAGAAACAGAATTATTTTAGCTAGAGGTTGCCATTTTCCTAAATGAATGATTCTAACATTTGCCTTTCAGTCCAGGAGAAAACAAAGTGTCTCCAAGTGCCTCAGACAACAACGGGATTGCAATGTTGAGGAAACTGTTTGCTCTCTGAGCAGTTTAAAGATGCAGCCAACTGCTTTTCCTCTAATTTTCTTTTTTTTAAACCCTATTCGTGTATATACAAGTGTCGTGACAGGGTGCAGAGTATCAAATACAGGTAAAAACTAGGCTTAACTACTTTGTTTAAATTAGTGAAGTTAAGAAAGCCTTCATAATGTTAAATAAACACCAGCAGTTACAACTTACTGAGCAGCAACAAAGGGTCACTGCAGGGTAGAGTGACAATTACTTTTCATAACCAAGAGTCAAGAATCCAAACCAAAGCACACACTTTAACTTGATTATTTGTTAAACTTAAGATAAGAAGTGCACTTGCAGCTGCAAGTTTATAACTAAAAAAATGGATTTTTGTGAAGAGGACACTGCATCTTTAAACAGCTGCAGGGGATTAGCAAAAACAGAACAGTAACTCTGATAATTTGCTCCAAGTTTAAAAAGAAAAACAATTAAAAACAAAGAAAAAAACCACAGAGAACCCAACATAGTCTATTACTATAAGGACAAAGGCAGAAGGGAGAGGCATACCAGCAGCACACAGGTCAGAAAGTTACAGACAAGGTATTTGCAAACTGAAGTCACATTTATGCCACGACCCATGTCAGACTCTCATAACAGCTGTGAAAGTTATTTTGATATCACGTTTTAACTTATAAAATCCATACAATATTGTTAGTTTTCAAAGATGCAATTAATGATTGACTGTGTTACAACTTAATGAATTTTTTATATCATGAAAGTTACCTGCCCCTGGCTCTTTTTGTTTGTTTGAATACTGACACTTCTGTCTCAATTGTTTCTTGCTGCCTGATCAGAAAACTACTGTCAACTTAATACCTGACATTCTCAACTGCACTGATTTCTCTTCAAGTAGCAGAAAAAATTAAAAATATGGACATAATTTCTACCACAAGATGCTTAATTATCTTCCTTAACTAGGTATATCCTCTCCTCATTTCATGTTTATGGATCTTCAGAGTAGAAAACCCACTGGAAAACCCTTGGTCAAAAAGCAGCTATTAGTTACAAACACCTTTACGTTGGGTGGGCATGATAATGAAACAGAGGAAAAAGAGACTCACTATGCCACTATAATGCACAAGGGTCAAGAATATCTAAACACAACTAGAAAAAGACAAAAGAATCACAGACAAATTGATCTGAGGTAAACAAGATTGTATTTATAAAAAGTAATACAAACAGAACTGAAATAACACTTGTATTGCTATATCAAAAATTGAGATTCAGCAATACAACGTTTTGTTCTGTGATCCTTCTTTATTTTTTTTCCCCTTCTTTATTTTTACTAACCTGGTCACAGACATTGAATGTGGGCTAATAAAAGAAAAAAAAAAAAAACAAAACAGAAAATATGATATGGAGAGAAAAACAATGTAAAAATTCAATTAAAATAAACATCAAAAGTTTTCAAACAAATTTAGAAGTGATGCAGCTGGTTAACACAGAGCTGTAGACACAATATTACCTTCATAGGGATGTTAGTTATTGTGGTTGAAGCCAGATCAAAATGTTGCTGTACCAAAAGATTCAGTTTTGTAGCCAGGTGCCTCCCTGCACGGACACTGTGCACTTCACTGGTTAGAACAGGGGAGAGCTGAAATAAATTGATATATGGAATTCATGGTGTAGGCTGTGGTATCATTCAACAGTACAGTCTGTTCAACTCTTAAATGAGCATTTATTCTCCTAAAACTACCACCCAAAAACCCACACCAGGGTAAACACCAAGGAAGAAGCAAAAACTATTTTCATGCTGAATTTTGAGCTTATGCCAGGTGCTATAGATGCAGCTCCTACAAAAAAAATTCCAAGTGTGCTATAAGATTTGAGTCACTAATTTTTAATAGGAAAAATTAGTATCACAACATGGGGAATAAGTATTAACAGCAGCTCTGGGCCTACTTTTTCATTCTTTTACCTGTTGAGTAACAGTAGCAAAGTAATTTTTAGATGTCTACCTGTAAGTGCATCATACATACACAAGGCAAATAAACACAAGCTAAAAGATGCATTTGCTTTTTCCCTAGCCAACAAAAACATTGGGTTTGGGCTCAAAAATCACGATAAAAAACCAAACCAATAAACAAACAAACCAACCCCAATCCCCCCACCAAAAAAAGTGAAAGAAACTAATACAAGAAAAATTAGAACAACAACAAAAATTCCCAAAAACCCCAAAACAAGTACCCCAATCACCAAAAAAAAAAAAAAATCCTAAGACCCAAACCCAGTGGCTGCCTTAGACAGGGAAGTAGTCAATTCCTTATCATCCATTGACAACTTTTCAGCACAACTACAGCAAAGTTCTGTAGAAATGACTCACATGAAGGTAGCCCTTTGTAGTCCTTTTTAGATATTAAATAATATGCAGGACTACGTGCCTTTCATGTTAAGACATTTTTCTGGTGTCTTTTCTTACAGACAGCACATTAAAATGCAGAGCAGACTGCTGCATAGCAGAATGTATCACAGATATTCTGTACGTACTTGGTTTCAAACAACCACCACGTGCTTTTGCTACAGAACAACTGAGAGTAACTTGCACTGTTTTCAGTCTGACATGGTTCCTAATCCTAGGATAAATTTTCTCATTTTTAACTCCTCACCTCTTTTTTAGGACGATCTGAAACAAGGCTGTCTTCACCAACTGGGTACGTGTGGATTAACACCAGTTCACATTTCTGAATCTGCATTAGACTTAAAAATAAAAACATTTTGCTTAGCCTACAGCGTGGCAGACTATCTCCTAAAATTGAATCAGCTGATATCTGGAACACAGAATTGCAACATACGTTAACAACATGTTGTTTCTGAAAGTGTGGTGCAGAAACTAGGTTACAGATACGATTTTCAAAAGCACAGACTTCAAAATAAGTTCTTACCAGAATAAAAATAAAAGCCTAACATTTCTTGCTCTTCAGATGCTATAGCACTGTCCTTTTTTTGGACACATCAATGGAGTAAGTCCTTAACTAGTGCAATCTGTTCAGCTTTATTCAGCTGAATATTGACACTACAGAGGATTTGCATCTCGAAGTGTAAGTATGAATCAGGGGATTCCAGGGAACATGAAAACAACTACCCCAACAGCATAGAGAAATGGGACATGTAATGGGATATATGCTGATATATGGATGTGGCTTGAAGTTTGGAGTGATACAGACATTGCACCACATCTCTACCTACAGGAATGAGACTTTCCTGTCTTTACAAGGAATTTAACACCCAGTTTCCCAGGCAGGATCCTCTGTACATCCATGAAACTGCAACTGCAGCAGCAAAAACTAGGAGACTGCTGCTTCTGCTATTGAAGTGCCTGAGGAGCAACCAGGAATAGGATCTCAATCTACTACAACTTCACAAGGCAACACAGTCCCATGGCCAAATACTTCAGAGTTTAATTAGACAAAACATATGGTGGAGAAAGACTTCTCAGACGAGATGCACTCTGTATTTCAAGATTCTTTATCTCAAGGGAAATGCCAGGCAATACAGTCTTTTAGAAACTAAATAAAACTAGTTTCAAATAAGTTAGCTGTTTTAGTCAAAGAAAGATGAACATAAAAGTAATACAGTATTATCAAGAAAAACTGCTTCAGATGAATCAGTGATTAAAAACACAGTGTATAACAAGGCACAATTACGTGTCTCATTTTGGAGCAGATGTAGAGGGTAACAACCTAAAGAAATCCTGTCCTATGAGGATGAAGGATGATACTGGAAAGATAATGATCATACCCCAGCTCTCAGCCAACAATACCATGATTTACCACCTGCTGCTTCACACAGATATTCATGCAAATAGTTCATCAGAGTGAGTTTTGTGACAAAAATACATCCACATTTCCTAGAGGATACAAGAAACCCTGTAAAAAACATACTCACTGGTCAGAGTTAGCTGCAAGCTTGTTGTGCTCATGAATGGTCTCCTGAACACAATCCTCCAGCATCCGAACATGGCTGTCACTACAAAGAAATGGTGGATTTATTTTAAAGCTGTATCATCCTGTTCAAAGGAACTGAATACTCTTCTATTTCAAGCGGGAAATCTCTGACACTTCTGGCTTTTTACTGTCAGACCCCATTAACAAGACCTTTGGTAAGTGCTCTAACAAGGCGCTGTGCAAAGCAGCTGCCTGCAAGCCTCGTGGGAATGCCTGGAGCAGCTCCGTGCGCAGGAGCCCCGCGCACGCACACAGACCCCCTCTCCCGCACCTCTTGGCGTTGGTGATGCAGATGATCCTGCCCCTGTTGCCCACGCGCTCGGCGTTCTCCATGAGCGTGGTGCGGGCCTCGTGCTGGTACTCGGTGATCTTGCAGAGCGCCTCCACGGCCGCCACCAGCCCGTGCAGGATGCTGCAGCACTCGGGGTCTGCCCGCGGGTTGGGCGGCCCCACGGCCGCCAGCGCCGCCATCAGCTGCGCACAACAAAGAGCTGTTACCCACAGGCACCTCCCACAGCGCTCAGACCACCAGCCAAAAGGCAGCCTTTGAACGCATCTGACACGCAAATTAACACTGCCGGCAGAAAAGCAAACGGAACGGTTAATGAGCGTTATTGTGTTGGCAGCCTTCTAGAAAACATTTGGCCCTAAATTATCCTTTGCAATTCAATTTATTCATTGTGACTAAATATTCTCATTTATTACAGAAAAATACCTGACCATAATAACAACTTATATCAAATACCTGAAAGGCATTCTAACATTGTTAGTTGCCTTCTGCTTTTATTTTCTGAGAATTTGGAAATGCGTTTCCTCCACAACGGAAATTTTTCAGAGAATGAGCCCTTTCAGTATGAAACAATATGACCACAAATTAATGTATTTAATAAAGGTTATCTGTCTCTCATGCAAAATATTTTTAGAAAGAACTTAAGTTCAAGAAGTAGCACCAAATTACAGAAGAAACACATAACTAGTTTCTTCATATAATTTAACTATTTAAGTCTATACTTAAAGACATCGGATTAGTTTCAAGCTTTGTCTATAGAATAATCCAAGCTCACAGGCAGCTACCTGAAATTCTGTTATACAACAAATTCAGACTAGATCCACCAACATTGCAATTAACCAGAGTTATTACATATCGAACACAATGTTTATTTCACAATGAAGTCAGAATTACAAATCAAAAGAACGGTTTAAAATTCTACCTCCTGCAAGTTCTGATCTTCTTGAGTCCAAGAATTCAACACATGAGCCCCAGAATCACTCACAATGAAATTCACCTACAAGGATCAAAAAAGCACATGAAGGTAACAGCCATCATATTGTTACTTTCCCGAATCCAATCAAATATGAATTGCACTGATTTTTTATCTTAATCAGGAGATAACATGCAATGACAAGCCAAACTCAAAATAACAAACCCACAAAAATCACACTCTCCTGCTATATTCAGTTCTCCCCTTAGTAATATGATTAACAACTTCTACTTACATTTGTACACCACAAAATCATTCTCTACGCCAAATAAGATTTTCAAAATATTAATATTTTAAGATATAGATCTTTTCAGTAGAAGAGCTACAAAATAAACTCTAATACTGTAAACTGCACATCATTCTCCAGAGTCTGTCACAGTGCATCATGGGGTAAATATCTACGAAGATTTAATACACGTCACAAAGAAATTATGGTTTTCTAAACAAGGAGCTGTGTGTGCCAGGAGGCTCTCTACTTTTCCAAACTGGTAGCTTCACAGTGATCCTACCTCTTGTTAAAGCCCAAAATTCCTTCAAAGATGATACCAAAACTGTTATGGAGAGCTACCATGTGTGTTTAGCAACAAAATTCAACTTGAGACAATACTTCACTCAAGCTTTTGTAGAGTCATAGCTCAGGAGAGCATAATAATAAATAAATAAGTTGCCTTAAAGCACCTCTCCATGTTTTGCACCACGTTGTAAAGTGATATTAAGACAACGAAAATTAAACATCTAATAAGATTCATACACCCCTAAAACCAATTAAAGGACTATAAAGTATATAAATAGCAGAAACAGATTTTAAAGTGATAAATTATATTTGATATTTTACTCTAAACAACACAAAGATATTAAACTTAAATAAAACATGAAAACATCCCTTATTGTATCAAGCAAGATATGCAGCATGGCTGGCAGAACTTACCAGCTTCTTGAAAGGGAAAATATCATACATTATTCTACAGTACTCCATGGATGACTCCACTGAGCAGGTCCACAGGGACTTGGAGATGGGTGCCAGAGGAATAATCCCCTGGGTGCGGTTCTTCACTAACATATCGAATTCCACGTGCTGCCTGCATGATTCTGCCATGTAGGGGCAGTGATCCACAACGAAAACAGTTTTGTGAGACTCAGAAAATATTTTCATTTTCTTCCTGAAACAGACAACGAAAGCAGAAAGAAATTGCACATGGTGAAAAAAACTCAAACAAAACACACTACAAAATGACTGTGCAATCTACACGTAACATCCTAGAAATATGCAAGTTTTAGAGTCCACATTTAGTAGACTACGTCCTAATCAGAATAAACTATTTTTTTCAGGAGGAAAAATACAGAGAAAAGTGGAATTATATTGCTGGAAAGGCAACAAAAATGAACAGTATTACTCTCCCCACTTCTCTATTTAAAACCAACTTTGAAGAAGCAGTACACAAACTGCTTCCTATTTAAAGCTTATTTCCTACAATAAGTAACACGGAGAAAAATAATTGATGATGAAGCTTTAAAGACCTATAAGTAGCGTAATCAGAATTTTAAGCCGATTTTCAGTCTTGTCGTTGCTAAATACATCTTTATTTTTGAACGAATAACTGCATCTGTACTTCAACATCTCACTGACAAATATACCAAGTGTGAAATTATAAGAATGACAGAACATTTAGGGCTGGAAGGAACCTCTGGAGATCAGCCGGTCCAAGCCCCTGCCAAGGCAGGGTGACCTAGAGCGGGTAATGCGTTCACGTGGGTTTGGAATATCTCCAGAGGGAGACTCCACTCCCTCCCCAGGCAGCTGCTCCAGGCCTCTGCCATCCTTAATGTACGGAAGTTCTTCCTCATGCTGAGGTGGAACTTCTTGTGTCTTAGTTTATGGCCACTGCTCCTCGTCCTGTCGCTGGGCACCACCGAAAACGGCAATTTCTAGCGTAGGGATTTGTTTTTCCACGTACTTCTGTTGAATTACAGAATACACAAAACCAAAAAATACATACAAGCTCATTAAAAAACCTAAAATATTAAAGCAACGAGGATCACAGAAGTCAGACGGCGGCTTCCTCGGAGGGAGGGAGAGGGGCAGGCTTGGGCCCCGTGCTCGGCTGCAGCTGCCGGGGCTCACCGCGGCCCCTTCGGCGTGAGCACCCTGTCCTCGGCGCGGCGGGGAGCCCGAGGCGCTGGAGAGCGCTAAGGGGACGGCAAGCGCTTCTCACCTGGGCCGGCTCCTCCTGTGGTGCAGCAGCCCCGGTCCCGCTCCTCGCCGCGCCCGGGCGCGGCCGCGGCCCCGCTCCGAGGAGGAGGAGGGACGAGGCCCGCGGGGCGCCCTAGACGGGGCCAGGCGCGGGC
>VZRO01006319.1:540987-568412 GCA_013397915.1 Daphoenositta chrysoptera
GTGCCCGGTCCCGCCCGGGCGCCGACGCCCCGCCCGTCCCTGCGCTCCCCGCACGGCGCGGGGAGGGGCCCGCGCTCTCGCGAGAGCAGGGGGCGCTCCGCGGGCGGGCTCCGGCGTGTTCTCGCGAGATCTGCGGGCGGCGCGCACAGCGAGGGCCGGGAGCTCCGCGCGTTGTTCCCGGTTCCGCGGTAATGCCGTGTTCGAATATACACAGAGCGGGACCTGGGGCAGTCCCGCGAAGGGCTCCTCCATCATCGAAACCTCACAGCATTTATACGTTTCAAGAAACAGAAGTATCAGCGTTCAACGGTTGCAAGTTGTGTAGTTGTCTGTTAATTAGTACTGAACCCCGTTTGCTGAGTGTATCTTTGGCTCCTCACGCACTTAGTGCGCAGCCGGAGTTCTCCTCTCCGTTTGAGCCTGGGGCCTGTTTTTAGTAGGGGGTCGGTGGTTGCGATCGCCGGCATTAACATTCCCCGGCCTGCCCCTTCCTGCGGACTTCATTCCTGATGGCTCTCAGCCACACAGCCCAGCAATTTTCAGATTGTCTCCCTTTTTTCTTAAAAGATGAGACAAGCATACAGTCATAGAATCACACAATGCACTGGCTTGGGAGGGACCCTAAAGCCCATACAGTAACACCCCCTGCCGTGGGCAGGGACACCTTCCACTATCCCAGCTTGCCCAGAGCCCCATCCAGCCTGGCCTTGGACACTGCCAGGGATGGGGCAGCCACAGCTTCTCTGGGCAACCTGTGCCAGGGCCTCACCGCCCTCACAGGGAACAATTTCTTCCTAATGTCCAATCTAACCTACTCACAATGCAATTCCTTAATCCTAAGTGTCCCGCTAGAGCTGCTGATGTATAATTTAACACAAATCCCGAGGCTTGGCTCAGAGCCCTGCTCAGGCCTGCAGGCCTCTGGACCTGTACGCGAGCGGGGCGTCCTCTCGCGAGAGCTGGGGCCGCTGGCCGCGGAGGGGCGTCCTCTCGCGAGAGCGGCGCGCGGCCGGTGCCGCCCCCGCCCCACGGCGCCCCCTGNGGGGGGCGCCGCTGTGGCCGTCGCTGGGCGATCGGGAGCGCGGCCGGACTCGCGTTGGGACGCCCCAGGGCCGGGGCGCCCTGAGGGGCGTGCAGGAGGAGGACAGCCCTTGCCCCCGCCTCAGCCCCGCGGGCCGGGGCGCGCCAGGGACCCCTCACGTGTTTCGGCTCGCGCCGGTGCCACGCCAGACGCTGGTGTCGCGCCTCAGCGTCGCGATGGGGCCGCGTTTTGGGGGGAGGAGGCGGCAGTACCCGCGGTGACACCCCCGGGACGCCCCTGTCACACCGGGAGTGCGGAGGGGACACCCCGGGATTTATCACACCGGGAGCGCGGCGGTGACATCCCCGGGATGCTCCTGTCACGCCGGGGGCGCGGCGGTGACATCCCCAGGATGCTCCTGTCACGCCGGGACCTTTGCACTAGCCTCAATTCCTTGGAATTCCTTGGGAATTGCGTTCTGGCTCGGCGCTGCCAAAGTGGTGACTGTGGTAACAAAACCCACAAGCTGTGGGAAAAGGTGGCTTCCAGTAAGGATTGAAAAAGAAAGAGGCAGAAAGTTAGAAGGCGGCGGCGGTCGCACAGAGATCTTTATTCTTTGGTGTTGTTTTCTGATTTTAATTTGGTAATGAAAGCCATTAGTGAATAGCAGGAAGTGACAGGCGGTGAGTGTGTAGTAGGGGTGTTGCTGGGGTGAGTTGTTGCTCTGCTACCTGTTGACAGGATTGCACTAACAAACATCTGTGCAGCTGGGCATCTCTGATCGGGCAGGGCTCGGGAATCATTAACTTCAGCTCCCACAGTCATGCTCATAAAAAATAATACATGATAACAAGTCGCTTAAATCAATTCTATTTGGTTAACTGGGGTTTTTTCCACCCACTACCTGTCCAGGCTAACTCATAGGTTTATCTCAGTTCCAGGATTCGGCAAAGGTTTTGTTTTTCACAGGCAGCCAGAGAACATTTTAAGTTTCAAGGATTAGGACCAGTGTTTTGCCCCAAAGGTGTCGTAGCCAGGATTTGGCACCACTGTGAATTACCATGAGACAATGATTCTGCTTTTTGAGGTCCAAATGCTGCCTGAGAACTGGAGCTGGCCCCTGGCCTAACAGGGGACAGTGACTGCAGAATTTGTGGGGCTGCATTCCACGTGTCTTTCCCAGCACATTCCTTGTGAGAAGGGACATCAGTGGCTTTGCCACAAATAAGCTTCCTTTTCTCTGGTGTGGTTGGGCTGGGGAAAAAACAAGAAAGTGCATATATTAAACATACACTGTTTAAAAATTTATATGGATGCAGACAAATTGTCAGAGGTGTTAAATGCATTGTAGTCTGAATGCCAAATGTATTCCCAGCTCATGGATAGGCCTCAGAGGCTTTGTTTATACTGGCCAGAGAATTCCTGGACTGTGAGCTGAGTTAAAGGCTGCTCTTCAGCAGCAACATAGATCTCACTAAATAAATTTCTGCAGCACTTCAGCCAGTTAGTGTGGAAGGTCATCTTTTGTCTGGGATATTTCTGTAGGAAATCTGACTGGTGGGAGGAGCAAGGAAAGCAGATCCCTAAAAACAATGCTGATTCTGATTCTTTTCCATGTCATATTTGAAGACCTCAAACTGCTAAGTCAGGGTAAATAAATTAACTACCTGTGATAGCACAGCAGTCTGCTGAGGACCTTGATACATCAAATACATCATATGGAAAGTTAAATGAAAATGCTGCCTGATTAACAGGAAACCTGCACATGCCAAAATGCTGATGCTTTTGATAGCACATGAATCCCAGAAAACACAGGTTAAAAGTGTAGTGTTTGAAATATCCTTCCTTCTACTAGTTACGTGGGACAGGGGCAAAAGGACAGTTGAGGCAAACTTGAGGATTTCTTTAAGCTTGGCTTAAAGATCCTGGGCTATGATTCTTAAAGGTGCCTGAGAAAGTTAGATAACCAACTTGAAGTCGTTTTTTATTTCATGTAGCTGAGGAAAGACTCAATAATCTTTAATGCTTACAAAAATCTTTACTTTCACAAATGGCCTGGCTAAGAAATGGATTTAGTTGATTCTTTCTGTACCTTACATCTAAACCAAATATTAAGCCTGATATCAACAAGACCCATAAATCTTATAAACCTCTATCCCTGCTGTTTGATTGCTGAAGTCTGTTCAAGGAGCTTAAATACATTTCCTTTTCAGTAGAAGAAGTCCAAGGTTTCTTAAAAGAAATTTAAAACTTAGGCTGAAAATCTTGGTCTTGAAACTTAATCTACCAAGCATGAATATGAAAAAATGCAGTGTAAAGGCCAGTATTGTTGGCAATAAGCACAAGCATTTTGCAAGTGTGGCAGTTCTGGCAATCCATAATTCCTGTAAACAAGTACTGCAGTTAGAAGTGTTTTAAGGATGCAGTTGGTTCTTTTCCTTAGCTGAGCTGCTGTCCTTCTCCACGCTGTTGAAAATGTCACAGTTCCATTCCATGCAGTGATGTTTGTGTTCATTTATAGACATGAACAAAACACAAGTCTTTGGTCCTCTGAACTTTCACTGAGCAATTTTCTCTACTCCGTCAGTTTGAGCTGCTCCTTTACTGCTGATTTAAGTCATCGGAATCTTCCAGGCCACCGTAATCCTTCAGCATTCTCTTTAGTGCTGGCTTTATACCTCAGTTATCCTGAAGTATATCTATTAGGAGATTAAAAAATTATAAAATAAAAGGAGATTATAAAAAAAAGTAGCATTAAAAAATGAATGAGTTCATGTAGTATTCTTTTACTTTCTGTATCACTCCGCATGTGAAGCATGTGCACTGCGTGCCTTCCCTGCGTTCAGCCCCTGCCCCTGGCAGCTGCTCTGTGCCGTGGGCAGCTGTGCCGTGTGGCAGAGGCGCCGTGGTGCCAGCGCTGCCTTTGTTGTGTTCAGAAATGAGCTGCACCATCGAGAAGGCGCTGGCGGACGCGAAGGCCCTGGTGGAGCGGCTGAGGGAACACGACAGCGCGGCCGAGGCGCTCATCGAACAGACCACGGCGCTCAACAAGCGGGTGGAAGCCATGAAACAGGTCTGCTCTCCTGGGAATAACAGCTTGTACATCCTCTGGGTGCTTCGGCGCAGCGCAGAATGAGCGTGGTGTTGGGTTGATCCTGTAATGCATGCTTGGTGTTTTTGTTGGAGGTGTGGCTCTCATCTAATAATAGCTTGTGTATATAGTTTGAGCCTGTGAAAAAGTTTTCGCAGTTACTCCAGCTTAAATATTGAAAACAAGCATTTATTTGAAGAACACTGGTAGAAATGGGCTTGGTATCTTAGAAACCACTCTGTGGTGTCTCTTGGTTTGCTCTCCAGTGCAATACTACACATTTCCATTAATTTCAACATACCCATTTAATCATACAGAGACACTGTCATGTTTTCTTCTGTATGGAATACTTTGTCTTTGCAGTGTCTCCTTTTGTTTCCAAATAGCCTCTTGGGCTTTTTTGTGCTCATTTCTATTCTGATGTTAAGCTGCTCAAGGCATGTTAGATTGAGTATGACTTTCACAAAAGAACTCCTGGGAAAACGTAAAGATGTTTTGTGACTTTCCATACGGGAGTTCATCCTGTCACTTTAATTAAGCCAGGATATGTTAATGGACCTATAAAATTATAAAACCCTGCATGCAATTCAGCCCTGTAAAACTAGTCATGCAGAGGCTTCATGGCTTCAGATCAAGAGTATTACATTTCCCTATCTGTTGGGAGTCAGGATCTATTGAGTCGGGCCTGAGTGACTTGTACCCACACAGCCTTGTGGTTTAAGGTTTTGGGAAGCCACAGTAAATGTCAAGAGGTTAATACCTCATGGTTTGTCTTTACCACATCTCTATGAGTTTTAAATTACCTGATGGTGAACTTGGCCTGCATTAACTGAAGGTTAAATAGCATCCACTACACACATCTAAGGTATGAAACCTGTTTAAAAACAAAGGTGATGCTTTTGTGTCTCTAAAGGACAGGACATGTCCAACACCTTCTGGTGTGTGTGTTTGGTATGATTATTTAAAAGCAAGCATTGTCTTCCTGGTTACAGACTCAGAGTGGCAGGAGAACTGGTGCTTTGTGACCTGCTGAGTAATGTCTGCCTTTGGTTAATCAAATATGCTGTGCCTTGTTGGTTTGTTTTTGTAATGAGCAGTACCAGGAGGAGATCCAAGAGCTCAATGAAGTAGCACGACATCGCCCTCGGTCTACTCTAGTGATGGGTATCCAGCAGGAAAACAGACAGATTAGGGAATTGCAACAGGAAAACAAAGGTAAAACATGAATATTCTATCATTTTCAGGCTCCAGCCTGCACCACTGGAGACAGACTTTTACCACTGATCTTTTTTCAAAACTTAGCTGTAGAAGAAATCTTTTCTTCTAATTTCAATTTGTCAGTTTAACTGATCATAATACAATTCAAGAGTCCTAAAGTCCAACCTCTGGGACTGATGAACAAAAAGAGAGATTTGGGAAAAATTACTTTTTTCGGTCCTTACCTAATGTCCAGCACAAATGAGGAGATAAACAGAACTTAATTCTGCAATATAGGGATCTGTTTCAAGAAATGTTTAACCACTGCTGAAAATAATAGAAGCAGTCAGGAGAAGTTATGGTGTAAGTACAGATGTATAATTCCTTCTGTAATTCTGTACACTTAGAATGCACTGTTGCTCCTGGAAAGCCTTAGGTATTCTAACAGTTCTATTTAGCAGAAGATTCAGTGATCTCGATTCAGATGAGTCTTGCCTTATCTCAGGGGTTGTTTATTCTTTGACTCAGTATATTTTGAACAGAAGCATTTTTCAGCTCTGGTTTTACCAAGCTGCAGATTAAAACAGATCTGTGAATTCCTCCCTGCATTTTGTACAGTGTGGCTTGTAATGGCTGGGATAAAGCTACTCAGCCACACTGCAGATGGCTTTTGTCAGCCAGAGGGACTGAACAGGAAGTCACACTAACAAAAGACTATTTGTTACTGACCAGGAATTGTCTCAGGCTGGTCACCATCAAAGCCATTTGCAGAGCATGTGTAGATTTTATGGTGCAGGGAGAGGGGACACTCAATTACAGGCTTACTTCGGTTTTCTCAAGCTGAAATACTTGTGCATTTTGATTTGCTTCTCTGTGTTAAACTCTTAAATGCATTTTAAATTCTGTTGGCAGAACTGCGCACATCTCTCGAAGAGCACCAGTCTGCTCTGGAACTCATCATGAGCAAGTACAGAGAACAGATGTTTAGGTTGCTTATGGCGAGCAAAAAGGATGATCCGAGTATAATAATGAAGTTAAAAGAGCAACATTCCAAGGTAATAACTTCATTGAGGTTTTTTGCTTTGTTTTTAGTTAACATCTTAGTTTGTAGTGGATGAATTCAAAGCTCGCTTCATGTCAATTTTTGTGTCATTGTACTACTAACGAGTCCTAATTTCTGTGATCCACTCCATGCAACACAAACAGGAAACTATCAGTTGAATAAGTCAACCTTACCAGCTTCTCATTTAGGGAAACTTTAAACAGGTAGAATTTCATTACTGTATTTGCTTAATTTACTTTGTTTCACTTCCATCTTTATGGCAACTGCCCTGTTACACTGCCAGAGGTTAGTAATATTCAGAGTTTTAGACTGGCTTTAACTTACACTTGTGACACCAACAAATAATTAGTAAACCTGTGCTTACAGAGAGTAGGAGGAACAAGCTTTTCAAATTCAATATTCAAATTTTTTTCCCCTAAATATTGTAAATAAACTTAAAAAATTAAAAGTCCTTTTGACCATTGAATAACTGGATGAAGCAGGAAACAAAAGTATATGTTCAGTTACTCAGTAGTCAAAAGGGCTTTTAAATTTTGGGGGAATTCATTATTCTGGGTCACTAACAGATCTAAACAGGAGCTTTTTAGCAAAGTATTACATTTCATTGAAAATGTGACAGTCATTAGAGCAAGGCTGCTGTGTAGACAGACATAAGTTCTAAGTGTTTAATAATCTTTGACCTCAGGTAACTTAGGTCTGCGAAGCAAAGTTAGGGTCTGCTTACTGGGAAAACAAAATTTAAGAATTTGATTCTTTCTTGCCTGCTCACAACATCCTAAGTTTGTAACTAGTGCCATTGGTATGAAAAAAAATTATTGGATTAGAACTGCATCTTTAACACAAAATCTTGAAAAAGGACAGGTATAGATAATTTTCAACAGAAGTTACCTCAGAATATGGTATAGCATCTGCTCCAGCTTCAGGAGGACCAACACAAGAGGGTAAAATTAAATCCATCCTGAAATGGATTTGATTATTTAATTATTTAGGAGCACTTCACTGGAAAAACAAGAAAAAGAAACAAAACAGAAAAAATAACATCTCACAGTATAATTAGAACAGGAGATTTAGGCTTCAACATTTCCATTAAACCTTTTCCTACATGAATGCCTGATGAAAAAGATGTATCACCCTTACCCTGACACTTAGGATTTCTGGAATTTTGTTATTTATTCTCTAGCGCAGGCTTCATATTCAGGCAGATTGAACAATCTTGAAGCACTTTTTAAATACTTCTCTCTTGTTAAGTAAAAAATCCATTATACCCCAGGAGTTAAGCTCCTGTTCCCTAATGCTGTTTTCCCAAGTGCCAGCTGTTATTTTAGTGCCTGTTTACAGATTATTACAAGATCATTGATTGCTGCAGATCAAGAAGCACCTCCTTGAAATAGAACAACAATTTCTTTTGATAGTGGTGTATGCAAGAGAAAAGGGTGTGTTGGTAGTAGTGACCCTGATCTAAGCCTGCTGTTTGAATTTGCTCAGCTGAAACAAGGCCCTAAAATGGGTGTGGCCCATTTTTGGTTTTTATGTCTTTGGAGAGAAAAAACCCAATATGTACAAAAGAAAGGAGAGAGAGACACAGAGGCTTTCACTTTCATTGCACTCTTTGGTTTTACCCCATCTAAGTTTTCCACATGTGCCTTCCAGAGCAAAGCCTTCCAGTTTTGTGATCTTGGAACAGGCCCAAAGTTGTATTGATCCAGAGCCCACATGAGCTGGGAAAGCAGGAAGCAGGGAGGACAGCAGTGTAACTGAAACCTACACCTCCTACCCAGTCCTTCTCAAGAGTACATCCTTGCCTGACCACAGCTTCCTGTCAAGCTAAATTTGGGAGTTCTTTAAAAAAAAAGTTTCATGTCATCACCTGCACTGGAAACTGAGAAGAAAATAAAGATTTACAGCAAGTTCTTCCACACCCCCTCACATTGAGAGCGGGCATTTAACAACTGCTAAATTATAGCTTGGGCAATTGGAGTGGCAGAGAGGAAAGGGCTGATGTTCCTTTTAGTAAAGGGTACTTGTTTTGGTCAGGTAAGTTCATGATTCCAAGTGAGACAGTGCGTTGTGCTAGTTTAAAGGCAAGCTGATCATCTGTCAGCTGTATGGACCTCCCATCAAATTCATCAAATTCATTTATGCAGTGGATTTAGCTTTAGTCTCTACTGTCCTTCATTTAAGCCCTCCTGTCCTGCTTTTCCTGATATTAGCTAATAAGTACTGTGGATTTTGTCCAAAGGTTAGGTCAGGCACAACTAGATTGGCATCATGGCAGAGTTGGAATAAAAGACAAGTTGAAAAATAAAAGCTGCTAGAAATACCATTAAACTGTCTGGCTTAACTGAGCAGCAGTGTATACCAGAGGGGCACAGACTCCTCATGTAGCATTGCAGGGAAAGGCAGCAGTGACCCTTCTTCCTGAACTTCTGAAGTCCAGAGTCCAGATAAGCTGGAATTGGAGGTGGATCCAAGCAAAAGAATCTAAATTAGAAAGTGGAGGATGGGTTTGAGTCTTGTAACATATGACATAGTAAAGATGACCACTGCACCTACTCTTTTTTAGTGAGAAATGCCTATCCATGGGCTGGTACTGGAGATGAGGTTTCAAACAACTGGAAAGAGTGTGGCTTTCCCTGCTGTTCTCAGAGGAACGGAGTGGTTTTGCATATCCAAAATAACACACATGAGTTCCTGCTGCACGGGAGGGCCTGGTCAGGGCAAGCACGGCACAACCTTCTAGCCATTTGAAGGCTGAGGATCACAGTTGGTTAAGCTTATATCAAATGCCAATGAGAGGGATCACTGTGGGGCAAACCAGGTTTATTTAAATAACCAGGACCACTGTGGCTGCCCACACTGTAATGTCAGAAAGAATTTGTTTTCCAAAATTGAGGTCTGTGTTAAAAAAGTCACAGCAGTTAAACCACGTTTAATGATCTGCTTTTTCTAATGACGCATTAAGTATCTCACTAAGATATTACTAAATATTGTATCTCAGGAGCTGCAAGTGCACGTGGACCAAATTACAGAGATGGCAGCAGTAATGAGAAAAGCCATTGAGGTGGATGAAAGGCACGGCTGCAAAGAGCAGGAGCGCATCACCCAGCTCGAGGTGAGGAGAAAGCTGCAGGGGCACAGATGTTAAAGGGAGTAAAGATCCTCCCGGTAGTTTTATGGAGTTACTGTCCCAGTCACTCACTGCTGTTGGGTTACCCTTGCCTTGCTGGAGCAGGGGAAGCACCACTACAGCTTAATCTCAAGGAGGGGATGCTTAAAGCCCGACCAAGAGAGCAGGAGGGTCACAAACCTCATGAGCTCCCTTGGAGAAGATGACACAGCACTGATCTTAAATCAGTGTTTTACTCCTTATGCATTAGTTTGGAGTAGAGGGGAGGTTTTAACAGTTACCCTGATTTCTTTCTGTAGTCCTATTAATGCACTTTTCTCTCTCCTTTTTAGCAAGAAAACAAAGGCTTGAGAGAAATTCTTCAAATCACTAGAGAATCGTTTCTGAACCTGAAGAAAGAGGATGCATCAGAGAGCACGTCCCTGTCAGGATTAGTGACAAGTAGTGATCTGAGCCTGAGGAAAAGCTAAGGACTCTGGGAATCAGCAAGCTTCAGTTGCACACTTAAACCAATGGAGCATCAGGGGGCACTGGTCAAGCACTTGTTACTGAATAGGGCACCGGCAAGAGAATGCATCCAACTCCAGCTCAGTGGCTTTTATACTATGTAACATAAATTCAGCTGGTATTCTGCAATACCCTCAGTGACAGATTGATTGCCATAGATCTAACCTCAGTAGGAAATGGATTAATGCACTTGCTGAATTGCAAATTCTTTTTATATGAACTCGTTTTACAGATAAAAGGTGAGATTTCAAGTAATTTATATAAATTATTGCTCATACAAAGTTCAGTGCAACTCTTAGATAATAAAGGTGAGATTTCAACTCTGATCTCTGCCTTAGAAAGTAGTTAACTTACAAATATGCTTTGTGCATGATCCACATAGAATTTTTTCCTTTTGTTTTGGTTTTAATAAATTCTCATTTTGCAACAAACCTCTTTGATGGGAGGGGCACACATATGGATTTCTGTCATTTAGCCTTGGGGTATCCCTTTCAAATATAAGGCCAATTTTTAAACATAAGGAATGCTGTCCATCAATAGTTTGGAGCTTTTAAATGAAACAAGGTTCTTTAAAATAAGCGCACTGAATTGTATTGTGTGAACATGGAAAGAGCTGTTCCCACTTTGTTGTTCTCAGGAACACAGGTAGCAATACAATTCTGCCTCAGCTTTTACCTTTAGGAGAGGAAATCCAGCTCAGTTCTCTGTCAGTAAGAAGCCACGAGTACCCTGTCTTTCTTCTCCAATTGCCTGCCCAACCTTCCTAAGTGAGGAATGGCTGCAGTGGCAGCAGAAAGGGGGGTGGAGGAAGCAGCTTCATGGCAGAGGTGGCAGCCTGCGTTTAATACTCGTAATTTTCCTTTCTCCAGTACTAACTAGTCATCAAGGTTTTAAAGTGAGTTAAGTAGAGTGAAAACTGTCAACTACAGAAAACTGTGGAACTACAGCTGTCACCCACAGTTTTAACATTCTGGCTGTTCAATAACCCACCAAGCAACATGAGCTGAGCTATCGTGACATCAACCACCACTTAGTCAAGTTTGATTTTCAGTGACAACAACACAGAAGGAACTAAGCATCCAACACTTCCAAGCATGCCAGCTTCAATACAGCTTTCTGTGCCCCACCACAGCTTCGCTGAGCTCAAGGTAAACGTTCCACAGGCCTAAGGGGGAGTTTTCAGTGTCACTGAGCTGACTTAGGAGCAGCTCAGTACCTTTGTTCTGTTGTCTCTGTTGCCGCTCCTTCCTGTGGTGCTTTTAGGAGGAAAAAAGTGAGAAAGGAGCATTAGCAGGCAGTAAATGCTTGTTTTCAGTGACCTAGTACATGTCCTGAAAGGACAGGAAAATCAGGTCTCCACATTCTCACAGCCTGCTTTAGAAATGGAGAAGCTGCTGCTAGGCCTCTTGCTAGGCTTAAGAACACACTGAAGACATTCAGATGCATGGAAAAAAATTACGGCCATTTCCAGATATGTGAAACGGCTGAGGGGAAATTCTGGGGAAACATTTTAGCTCAAGCATAAAATATTCTCGTCTGCTTTTATATTATCTGTAAAGCCTCGCCAATGCTTCTCTAATTTAGATTTTCAATTTCTGCCATGGCTTGCAAGCTGCTGACTTACCAGAAGCAACATCTTTTTTCATTGGAGTGGTCTGTTGGTGCAAACTTGGGAGGAAGTTTGGGTTCAGTTGTTGAAGTTCTTGTTTTTAGAAGCATCTTTACAGCCATGCACTGGTGTCAAGAAGCATTTCTATCCATTTGATGCTGAATTCAGCTTAATGGCTGACTTCTGGTTTGGCTTCCAAATACAGAAGAGGGTTGTTGGTCTGTGGCAGTACTTTGAGGTTGCTCTATTATGAAATAATGCTTGATTAGTGTTTATTTTTGTAAATTACGAAAATGTGACTTAATTTATCTACTCCTAGTCTTCACATTTGATACGTCTCCCCTTTCATTTCCCTGCCCTGATCACTTCAGGATTTTAAAGAGCCTTCACAATGTGTGGAGTGACTATTTTTCATTGCATACCTGTTATTTTTGTAATGCAGATGGCTTGAAAAGGATTTATGGCTAGAATTGTGTACTGTACAGTAAACTTATTTTGTCAATAAAGTTGACTGAAAACATGGGTGTCTCCATGATTAAAAGCAAGATACTGGGTCTGAGATGAGCCTTGTTGGCAACACAAGATAAAAAGAAAGGTAACCAAAGCTGTTACATGTGGCAGCTGTTCAGCTGAGGGCAGACTGAAACTAAATTGGGCTGGTTTGTACAACTAAAAGCTTTAAACAGCCTTAACTTTTTAACAGGCATATGGAATTAGAAGATTGTTAAAATACAGAACTAATGGCACTGTTTTCATGCAGAATTACATGTACTGGGATCCCTGTGTAAATACCCAAATGAAATTTACACTGGCTTAGGGAGTTTCCTTATGCACTTTTTCGGGTTAAAAGAGGAATTTCCAAGTCTGCTATTTGAGTGTAAAACTTGACTTGTTCTTTTTGGAAAGCCCTCACTGATGAATGTGGTGTCTTGGCAGGAAACTACAGGGTCTTCCGTGACGATGTGGTGTTCTGGGTGACCTTTACTTGTGTAGCCTTGATGATTCCAGTGCTTTTTATTGGCTGCCCAAGAATTGTAAGTAACTGTGCTGTCACCTCAGAAGGAGGGACAGAGAAGGGGAGGGTCAGACTTCTTAATGCAAAACGCTGTCCCATTGGCTATGTACAGAACATACGACGGGTTGGTGACTTGGGCCAGGAGGGCACTGTGGTGCTGCTCACAGCATGAGGCCAGAGGGAAGGTGAGACCTTAAAGCCCATCCAGTGCCACCCCCTGCCTTGGGCAGGGACACCTTCCACTATCCCAGCTTGCTCCAAGCCCCGTCCAACCTGGCCTTGGACACTGCCTGGGATGCAGCAGCCACAGATTCTCTGGACAAGTATTTTGTAATTTTTATCAGTTCTTCTGTGATAAATCAGCTGCACACACCTGTTATCCAGCCAAGCTGATAAGACAGCAGAAGTCAACTAAATGCAGGTGTTAGTGGATGCTGTGTTCAAAACTACAAGTCATTCCTTTGCTTATGGACCACTTAGCACAAGTGGGGCTGAACAGGAATTGTATGCGAGGAGGGACTGAGTTCCTGCTGCCTGCAGTCACCTTCCTGTCCCCAGACACCGGGAGCCAGCGTGGCCCTTGTGTCAGAGAGTATCGTTATTTCCCACCTTCAGGAAAAACCTCACCTGACACCTGCCTTAACCAAGCGCCCAGCAGAGAGGGAAACACTTCATCATTGCAGTCTGAGAAGAAGCACGGGCTGGCAGCACTCCTCGGGCACCAGCCAGAGAACAGGCACAGGGGAAACCCTCCAGCCCCAGCTGCAGTCTCTCCATTTCCCAAGGTGAAGGTTTACTTTTTTGAAGAATGGCAGACAATGATTTCCCTGCAGTGTCCTCAGCACCAGAAATCCCCCAATCCATACACTGGAGGCTGGCTCTTCCAGCAGTGAGCAGCAGTGGAGCTGTCTTTGAGAAGTCAGTTCTTGGAAGCTCAAACACCACAGCACACCAATGTATGCAGGGTGATCAGCACCTTCCCTTTTCCAATACCACGTTCAGGAACATCGTAAACAAATTTTTCAGTGACTCATCATCTGCAACTCATTACATTCCTGGCTAAGCACACAGCAGCTGCCTCCTACAATTCTCTATCTGTGCTTCTTTGCTCCCTGCATATGGCTTTCCCCCTCACCTTCAGGATAAAGAAAAATTGAATCCAGCTCATTTTGAGCATGTTAGATAATCTTGTTAAACCAGATAAAATGGAAAAGCTGGAACTGGTGCTTTTTCTCACGAGGCAGCCTTGTGAAGAGCCACTTCTGAAGCAGGCAGGGAAGTTTTACACAAGCCTCTTCTCCTGCCACTCCCTCTCACCCCCAAAATGAGCTTGTTTATTGCTTGGTTTGAGGTTGACTTCTCCCAGCGTGCAAGGAAGCACAAAGCCCTTCATGCTCAGCAGGAGTCAGCTGGCTTCCTGGAGCTGGGGGCTAGAGCAGACAGGGTCTGAGAGCAATAAAATAAATACCACAAACAACAAGCATCTGTTGGAATACACAGAAGTCTTATGGGAACTGTTTCCAGAGAAAACTCAGACACCAGAGCCTTCTAATCCAGGATGTGGGAGGGGACAACATAACCAGATGGACATTGGCAAAATTCAAATAAAACTGGATATATCAATATATGAATGCATTCCAGCCCCTGAGTCAGGACAAGTAACCTAACACAATACTCACCTTGCATATGCAAAGGCTTAGTGTTTCTTATGCTGACTCTTCACTGAACAAACCAACCAGGAACCAAAGTTCCACTAAAGCTCACCCCAAAAAACACTTCCAAGGTCACTGCAGACCTACAGCTGCTGATGGGTCAGAAGGCAGAGAGATGAAAAGCTCAAAAGCTCGGTGAAAAATGCACATTTTGAGATGGAGCCTAGTGATTTCTCTGGAGGGGCTCCCTCTTTTTTGTAAGCCTTTCCAGATCAAGAACAACTCTAGGCAAGGACAGAAGGGAATCACAGAAACATAGAAGGGTTTGTACTGGAAGGAACCTTAAAGAGAGCTTAAATAGATCTCACCCTGGACCTCAAGGGGTACACAAAAAAAGCCTTGAAAAGACCCCTTCAAAACTGCAGTAGATCAGTTCATGTATTCTGATCATCACCACTGTTACTCACTATGGCTTACGGAATTATGGAAGACAATGCCTGAACCATCTCTTGGCAGAACTAAAAAAGGGGAAGTCAGGATCTCGGAAAAAGAGTTCAAAGCCCACTTCTGCTACAGAATTTCTATGTGATCTCACAGACCAATTTTCAGGCAAGAAGGGGATGACAACCATGCCTTTGTTCTCTAAAGGCTCATCTAACAAAGCTCTCAAAAAAAAGTCTCTCTCATCCCCACGCTTCCCTCAGTGGTTGCACAGAGCATATCCCACATGTCACAGCCTCTGGGTGTCACTGCAACACCAGCCATGCTCCCCCACCACAGCCCTTAGCAATGAAAGAAAATTTTCAAAGCAAACCCTCCCCTACAAGATCAAAGGCAGAGGCTAGACTGTAAAAGCATCATTGAATTCAAAGAGACCCCTTTAGTTCCAATATTCTTTGAAAAGACATCTTTATTATAAAAGATATAGAAAATTAGGAGTTAAACTTGTTTCTTGCACAATGTTAATCGCAGCAGTTATAAAAACCCACCAAGGTAAACATGTTTAAGAGCATTTCTATACCACAGAGGTGTTTGCTGCTTGCCATTACACATGGCAGAGACGTGCTCAGGATCAGTGCGGGGAGGACGGGCAGAGACCCAGGGAAGAGCTCCTTGTTCACCCCATGTGTCACACAACAGCACAGGGAAACAAGACCCAATCTGCAGCATTTCAGCCTTGCTTTGCTGTTTGAGGCAGATGGTCCAGCTCCAAGCAACGATGGGATTTGTCTCTCTAAATATCAGAAGGGTTTGGTCACCTCAGACACAGACTTTGAGCTCTCACTCCTTAAAGAAAAGCCATTTAGAAGTCATTCATTCCTGTCTATGACAAGGTGTTTTAACTTCCAACCAGGTTTCCAGAAAAAGTTCTTTTGCCAGTTTCCTCAGAAAGAGCTGTTTCTTACGTATTTCCTACCAAGAATTTAAAGTGGTGGCTGAGAGCTTAAGCTTCCACCCCTGTGGAATTCCCTCATGGAAGCTCCATGCAGGCACCTGAGCAGTTACTCACCTCACACAGGCAGGACTGTGCACTTGGCTGCGCTCACTGAAGGTTCAGACACAGGGAGAAGGAGGAAGTGTCACCATAACCTGTGTCAAGGTACAGGATGTGAGACTTGAGCCACCCTTCAGTGCATGACAGACTCCCACTGGAGACCAGGAGGGGGCACAGGGGGCAAGCACAGGTAAAACAGCCTCAGGTCTGCTTGGGATGAGCCAAAAACACATTGCTCCAGTTGGCATTTTGAAAATGGCTCTTGGGGATTTTTTTTAAGGAAGAGCAGAGAGCCACCACATGAGATTGGTCCCTCATCTGTTTTTATACTACATTCTGCTTTGGGCAGGTGCAATTCAAATAGGTAAGGACCACATTCAGTCAGCAAGGTTCCTGGTCAGTTATCTTGCTAGCTGAATGCTGTTTTCACCCCTTAAATGCAAAATTAAAAGATTATTAAAAATAAATAATTAGTGTTTCAGCTGACTCCGGGGGAAAAAAATTGCCACTGGCTACAAAGAGCTTATTTACTCTTTTATGACAGCACCATCAAAAAAGAGACTTTATCAGGAGCAGAAACAAGACACAGGCTGTTCAGAAAGCAAATAGGGAGACAAAACTCTTGTGTTCTCTTAGCAGTCATCTCTGCACAGAGACCAGATGACCAGCTTGCTACAGAACAACCCAAAAGCGGGGGAAAAAGTTTTCTTGTTTCAGATCAGTCCCCGTTTCCAAGCCCCACAGTGCAGACATACAACAGTTAACTCAGTGCAGTTTCAATTCAAGTCACTTAGTTCAGCTTGCAAGGTTCAGTAACACTTCTTGGAAACCAGTGTGTCTGCAGCCACACATTTTGTACCTGCATTAGAGGGAGATGCTCAGTTCCTGCTGGAAGAATTCCTTGTGTGTCCAGTCCTTGTCCCTCCCCTCACAGCTGGACAGGCTGCCCGCCCTTGGGAGCGAGTCAGGCGCTGCCTCAGCAGAGGTTTCCACATGCAAGGGAACAATCAGCAGGTTGCTTTCCAAGGCCTGTTTGATGTTTCACGTACCCAAACAGCAAAGCAAACCACACAGGATCAATTCCTGTCCTTGGCCACAGGTACAGGATTCTGCAGCTGGACACAAGCAGGTTGCAGCAGGCAGAGCGTGCCACAGAGGAGTCACAGACAGCATGTAGTGTACTGGATAGGTAACTGCTCTGCCAAGCTGGGCAAACAGCAATCTCTTATTCAGCAGGACAAATTAGCAGTGGTAAATCCTGCACCACTGGCTGGTTGCTGGTAATCATCTCACCATTCCCAGATCCTCCCTCTCCGTTCCTACCAGTTGTTTGGGAAGTTACAGAAGCAGTGGAGTTCTCTCCCCGGCTGGCTGGTCTTTCTGGAAGAACACTTTGATATGCAGCAGCTTGTTGTGGATCCTCTCTCTCAGGGGAGGGATATGATGGCTGGGGTCTAAGACATTGGTGCTTCTACGCTCCCTTTCCCTCTTCCAGGTGAGGTAGGGATGTGGTGGGAAGGGCACCTCACTCCTCTCCCGGCGCAGCTGCACAGTGACCCCGCTGAGGGCCAGCATTGCCCACACTGACAGGATGATGAAGTCTGCAAAAAGAGAAACAGATTCCTGCAGCAAAGCAGAACATTCCTTGCTTTCCCAAGCACAAACACTGAACTAGTTTGGTGTCAGAAAGGGATGAAGTATCATCCCCACATCCCCAGAGTGACTGGGAGAAGAGGCCAGGACACACAGGGAGTTGGGAACAGTCTCTTCACTGTATTAGGCCTTTGATTACCCACTCTATGAACTCCTCAGCAAGCTACCAGCCCAAGTCTGAGCAGCACCTTTCACAAGGGCCTTGGTCACAACACCTGCAGGAAGGTTCCTGCCTTTGAGTCTACTCAGTATTGCTTTTGAAGGGCTAGAATTTCTCACGTGGATGTTAAATCTCACACTGTGTTCTCATTCCATCCCCTTCCTGCCCTCACTCACTGTTTACAGCAGAACCAAAGAGGCAATGATTCCTCCTTAGAGAGAGAATAAAGTCTCAGGAGGACTTACCATTCCTTTGAAAAGGCACATTGGTGTAAGCTCTGCTGAAGTAATTGTTGAGGACCCTTCTGAGCAGGTCTAAGGTGATGTAAGCAAGGCTTGTGTAGACGTAACAAGCAATGGCCAGGACCACCGTGTAAGAGCCCACTATTCCAGAGGCCAGGATGTTCAGCTAGACAGGAGGAAAAAACACAGCTTTAGGAGACTGGTGAACACTCTTTATTCCCCACCTCCCTAAGACAGTAGAATCACAATCATGGAATGGCCTGGACTGAAATGGACCTAAAAGCCCATCCAGTTCCAGCCTCCTGCCATGGGCAGGGACACCTTCCACTATCCCAGGTTGCTCCAAGCCCCGTCCAACCTGGCCTTGAACACTGCCTGGGATGCAGCAGCCACAGCTTCTCTGGACAAGTATTTTGTAATTTTTATCAGTTCTTCTGTGATAAATCAGCTGCACACACCTGTTATCCAGCCAAGCTGATAAGACAGCAGAAGTCAACTAAATGCAGGTTTTAGTGGATGCTGTGTGCAAAACTACAAGAAGTCATTCCTTTGCTTATGGATCACTTAGCACAAGTGGGGCTGAACAGGAACTGCCTCCAACTGGCCCTGTGCTGAGCTTCACAAAGCTGTGCTAAGTGTTCTGTACATAGCCAATGGGACAGCGTTTTGCATTAAGAAGTCTGACCCTCCCCTTCTCTGTCCCTCCTTCTGAGGTGACAGCACAGTTACTTACAATTCTTGGGCAGCCAATAAAAAGCACTGGAATCATCAAGGCTACACAAGTAAAGGTCACCCAGAACACCACATCGTCACGGAAGACCCTGTAGTTTCCTGCCAAGACACCACATTCATCAGTGAGGGAAACATTTCCTTTTTTACAAGTGTTTGGGGGGCAGCTTTTTCCCCCCAAAATTCTGTACTTTCAGAAATACCTGGAGTAGACTGTTGGAAAGCCCAGCTTTTAAGATCAAATCCTGGTTTAAGATGTAGTGGAACAGTTACTCAAGAACAAAAAAAAACCTGTCCCAGTTGAGCACAGGTCCTGTACTCTGTGCTGGAACAGCAGATCTTGTCCATGGAACAAAGATTTTTGACAAGGTACACGTTCCTCACCTGGTAAGAACGAAAAGTACCAGAGTACTGCTGCCCAGTAAGAAGCTGTTTTGTTGCCTATATGGGTTTCTAAGCTAAAAATCTGCATCTGACTCCAGAACATGGTGCAAATGTAGCCATCACAACAACACCAGGCAACAAATTCCTCTGGCTTTAGGAAAATTAAATCACTCAAACCCTTCTTTGCTCCCCCTGTCTTCTAAGGCCTGTGGATTGGATTAACCAGAGGGGACAAGCTGACCTCCATCTGAGTCACTGTTCCACTTCAAGGAAGAGCAACCAGGGACTGCATGGATTATGACAGAATCATGGCTTCAGTCAAACACAGATGACTAGAGAATGAAAAACTGCCCCACCAAGGGATCTTAAAAAGAGAAGTTTTGAGATTGAAAATTAAAATAAAGTACAGCTCATGCTCTGATGTCCCAGAGGGACTCCAGTTCAGCAGGCTTACTGGCTTTTAAGCAATTTGTCTACAGCCTTTATACCTGAAGCCTTCAAATTAGACTGTAGATTTTCTACTGGGATTTGTTCTGGACAGAGAACAAGAGAGCAAGTGCATGCCTGGAGCAGAGCTGCTGTCACAGAGATAGCACACAGTTTAAGTAGGAAGAGTCACCAAGCTCTCTGCAAAATAATCAGTTTCCTTTTCCTCAAGTAGTTTTAATTACAGCACAGCTGAAAGGTTTCAGGTACATCTCTATTCCTCGCAGCAGGGAGAACGTTAAACATCCCACTAAGATAAACCAGAGAGTGCCTTTCACTCTTGAGCCTTGCAGGTGCCTGTAGCACAGCAGGAACACAGCATTCACCAAGCAGAGGATTTCAGCACTTACCTACGGGAGTGAAGAAGAGCGTTGCTGAGAAGAGAAATCCCAGCACGAGTCCAATAACAAACATGCAGAGCAGGACAGAGCCAAATCTCCACCAGCTCACAACCAAGAGCAGGCCTCCAATAATTCCAGCCACTGCTGTCAAAATAAGACGCACTGAAAGAGAAAAGAAAAAATTCCAGCGTTCTGGAAACTTCAGTTCCTGCAGTAACATCTTCAGCAGCTTTACTTACACGCTTATTTGGGTTTTTTCAGTGAGTTTGCATGAGGTAACAAATAAAAGTATCAGATCTTGCTTCCTGCATTTCACTTAGATGCCAGCCTGCAGCACGGGATATGCTGCTGCAAGAGTGGCAGGGGGGCTGGAATGGAGGCCTTGGTACCAGGTACATCAGTACCCTGAGTTCCCCAGGAGTTCACGTGGCTACAGCTATTGCACATGTATCAAAAAACGAATTCTGTGAGGTGGGACAGACAGAAAGAACTAATTCTGTCTAGTCTAACAAGCTGGGTGCAGACCACCTACTTCCATTTTAGAGATGAAACCTGCATTTGACCTGAAACAGAGGTCCATGCATTGTCAAAGTAGGAAGAAAGTATATTGCAAATTTCCAGAGTTTCCAAACACCTCTGATCTTCTTTGGATAGATACTGAAATTAAATCCAGCTATTAATTCTGCATCACTGTGATGCCAGAAGCAACACTTACTCTGTTGCATATTCAGCTATTATGGCAATCAGAGCTCAAGCACCCAGGCATCACTCTGCTATCCTTCCTGTGCCTGGCCAACAGCATAGCTGAGATTGTACCTGAGGGATTCATAACGAGAGTTTGGGAAGAGCACAGATCCTGACACATCTACTCACCATCATAACTAAGACCAGTTACCCTTGTAATGAATACAAAGAAGAAGAATGCTGCGACAATGAAGCCCATGAAGAATAAATCTAGAGAAAAAGGAAAAGGTATTTAGCAAGGATCATACCAAGCCCACTTCAGTGGATCTTCAGACATCTTCATATAACAACAGGGAAGGAACATACCAGCTCGCAAAAGGAGAGCCAGACAATACTTTGCTCTGGACAGGGGTGTCCTCAAACACCACAGATAGTCAAAAATTACAGATTTATACCTATATTGCCCAGCATGCACCTAGCTCTAGGTTTCTGTTCTTTGCATCCCAGAAACTTCCTGCTCTGAGCTTGAAGGCTCAGAGCCTATAAAAGCAAAGCAGCAGACGTAACTGGCACAGCATCACTATCGAGTGAATCTTGGTAGTAACACCACCATTCTAAGTTACACAGAGAAACATTTATGAAGTTCCAATGAGACTTATTAAATACTCAGTACCTGTTTTCCAGAATCTGTGTCCAAAAAAGCAGGTGAAAAGACCAAGAACAGCAAAAGCAGTGAAGAATACTTTGGTAGAGAGTTTACCTACAAGAAGGAAGGTAGGTTTAGTTGAGCATTCCACGTAGTAGTCCCAACAAGGAGATTAAGGTAAGGTCAGGTTGCTGTCACAAACTTTACTGACAACTTGAGAGCTGCCACTCTGTCAGATCTGCAGTGCCTGAACTAACAGTTGTCCTGGTAGGATCTTCAGCAGAATATTGAAATAGTCCCAGACTGATTAAGAAATCAAGAGCTTCCTCCTTATTCAAAAGAAGTTTCTGTAAGTAGATGTAACTTCTTGATAGTACAGATACAACTTCACCTGAAAATTCTCTGCTCAGCTTTAAAAAAAAGGACATCCAGTCATCTATAAAAATCAGTGCTATGGGATTAGTGATCCAGGCAGCAAGTATAGGCTTAATCACTGCAGCCTTCACCATTTGTCTCCCTCTCATACATTTGCCATGCAACAAAAATTATGATCAGCATCCCATTATGGCTCTCCTCTGTCTTCTAGGCAAACTTCATACCTATATTTAAGGTATTTGCAGAAGTAAACCACATTTTCCATGTGCTCTCAATTAGAGAGGTTTAGCCTAGGTAATTTGTCTCACATTATCATAGGACAACACTGAGTTTGACAACAGTCACTTGTGTTACAGTATATAAGAAAATAATGAGAACAAATCTTACTTAATGAAGCAAATTCTACCAATTATTCGTGTCCCTTCTGTATTCATAATGGGAGTGGCAGCTTTGCTCTGTTTCTGCTCAAATTCCATCACTATATAGCTTTGTACAAAGCAGCATGACTTGGTAGTCACTCCACTATTGCTGACATTACCTTCATTCTTATTTTAGGTGACTGCCTCCTTTCAAAACACCTGCAGGTTACTGATTCCTGTTAGCACCAGCACAGTTAGAAAAATCTGGCTGGAGCCTAATCTAGTCTGTATTTTATTATTATTTATCTCAGCATCACATCCAGCATCCGCAGTCCTACAGATGATTTGAAATTATGTATCCAGTTGAAATGGACAAAGCAGGAGTGGCACTACAGAGTTCAGAGTTACATTTGCAAGCCCCTTGTTAAACCTCCATTAACTTAAACCTTTAATTGCNTGGAGTGGCACTACAGAGTTCAGAATTACATTTGCAAGTTACATTTGCAAGCCCCTTGGTAAACCGCCATTAACTTAAACCTTTAATTGCTAATGGTTCTCCTTAGTCTTACTTCATCATTCTAGACTTTCTGCTCAATGAAGAAGCAGACTTTACCATAAAGTAACAAAATATACACAGTGTAAAACGAAGATCTCCTGCACACATTAAAAAAATAATCTTAAAGCACAGTCAGCATATTGGAGCACAACAAACTGTAGAGGAGTTGGCAAGGACATAACAATTCCCAACTTACTGAGGGAAGAGCAGTTGTCCACCAGGTCAGCAAAGCTGCAGGCATATGTATGCACAGGTATGTATGCAGCAGAACTGTTCCAAAGAGGATCCCACACTATGACATTATAGATCACACCTTGTCCAGGAAGTGACGAGAAGTAGACATTGGTCTTGTCATCAGCTGTCAGCGTAAGCATCTGGAAAAAGAAGTACCTGTGCTGCATTAAAGGCTCACAGGATGGAGCCCTCTCCTCCAGCACTACTGTGTTTTCTGACACGGGAGAAGATTCTCCCACTCCTGTGTTTTGCTCCTTCCCATTTTTGGATACAGTTCAGGTTCCCTACCAGCCTACTGCCCCAGGTCTGGCCTCTGAGGCAGGCAAGGCTGCCATTCCACTCCCCAGCAGGGCCAGGGAGCCTGCTTATGTCTCCCCTCCAGGAAGACAGGCATAGGGGAGGAGAAAACAAGAGAGCCCCACTGTCACACGGCTGGCACCCAGCGCTTCAGGCTTACCTTAATGCCATTGGCTTTGACGCTCTGCACGCCAGACATTTTCCGTATGTGGCTCATGAGCACCATCTCAGACAGGTCGTTCTCCGGCAGGAAGTACTGGTACACATCGTAGCGCAGCCGCCACCGCGAGCTCTGACCAGTCCCCGAATCACAGGATGGGGGGTTTGCTCCTCTGCAACGAAAAACACATCAGCCATCTGCCCAGCACAAGGCCCCAGACCTTAACAGCAGTTTTCAGCAGTTACCTGTCCACAGGATTTGCCTCTATGCTTTAGAGGTGCACGCCAGCAGCTGACTCAAAGCTGGACTGTATTTGTGAGCACAGTGGCATCACACAGAGCCACCCTGGGACAGGTACTGATACCTGTGCTGGTACCTGCCTTTACACTTACAGAGGCTTCCTATGAATTGCCACAACAAGAATTCCAGAGGCCACAGCAGCCAAAGACCACAACATTACTGGGTTTTTTTCCATGCAGTTGTGAACACAGTCTTCCCCATTCCCTGCCTATCACTTGTGACACCAGGCACCATTCAGGAAATAATGCCTTTTAACTTGAAGTCTCAAGTTAAACAAAACTCTGGGTTATTATCATGCATCAGTACTAGTAAAGAAATAAAACTGGCTGTAACACACAATTGCTCCTCAAACAAATTAAGTTGTTACAAGGAATGGAAAGATCCAGTATTTGCTGACTGCTTGCATTTCTGAAGTTGCATAAGCTCCCCCACAAGATGTAACTCTCAACTTTTATCTCCCTCATGCAGTACCTCTTCCCCTCCTCCTCTCCATTTACATTTGTTGCAGCAAATAAGATTCCTGCCAGCAGCTGGATGGTTCAGCTATTACAGCAGGGTCTTGTTTTAGTCTTTTGGCCAAACACAGGACAAAAGGTCTTGCTTAGTGCACTGAAGTTTTCCACACACCTGGTGTATCCCAAGTTTGCAGGGGCAAACTTGATGTGTATATCAACCAACGTGTAGTCCAGGTAAATATTTGGATCCACTTCCAAGTCAAATTCTAGATTGCAGCCCCCAGGAATAGGATCTAGAACACAGAGAAGGTAACTGCAGTTATGCACTTCCAGGCACCATCTGCTTGCTGAGCACAGAAAATCACCAGGTTCTGGCCCTGAAGGCAGCACAAGGGTTTCACTGCAGCCTGTGACAGGTCCCCACACGGGTGACTCCAGTGACTGGAGTGCTGGAACGGAAGGATACAAGCTCCTGTAAGGTCCTGCACATGGGTCAGGGCAATCCCAAGCACAAACACAGGCTGGGTGGAGAGTGGTTAAGAGCAGCCCTGAGGAGAAGTGCTTGGGGGTGCTGGCTAACGAGGAGCTTGACATGACCCAGCAGCATGTGCTCACAGCCCAGCCAGCCACCAGCATCCTGCATGCAAAGAGGAGTCAGCAGCAGGGCCAGGGAGGGGATTCTGCCCCTCTACGCTGCTCTGGCAAAACCCCAACCCAACAAAAGAAGGATGTGGACCTGTTGGGGTTAGTCCAAAGGAGGACCATGAAGATGACCAGAGGGATGGAGCACCTCTCCTACGAGCAAAGGCTCAGAGTAGGCATTGTTCAGCCTGGAGAAGGCTCTGGGGAGACCTTTCCAGCAGCCTCCCCATTCCTGAAGGGAGCCTACAAGAAAGCTGAAGAGGGAATTTTTACAAGGGCCTAGGGTGACAGGACAAGAGGGAATGGCGTTAAGATGAAGGAGGGTAGATTTAGATTGGATATTAGGAAGAAATTCTTCCCTGTGAGGGTGGTGAGACCCTGGCACAGGTTGCCCAGAGAAGCTGTGGCTGCCCCATCCCTGGAAGTGTCCAAGGCCAGGCTGGACAGGGCTTGGAGCAACCTGGGATAGTGGAAGGTGTCCCTGCCCATGGCAGAGGGGGTGGAACTGGATGATCTTTATGGTCCCTTTCCAATCCAGACAGATTTGTGATTCCATGATCACATGCACAGAAGTTTTCTATTCTAAGGCTTGAGTCACAGCAAGAGCATACAGTACATCCTATACACAACTCACAATTCTGCAGTGACGATAAAATCTTTTCCAGCCCATTTCAAAAGAATTTCTGATGCCTCCATCAGATTTCCACCATGTAAGACTGAAAGGTCACCACTTCATTCCACAGACGACTTGACTAAGCAGAGCTGGCATGCCCTGAGCACCTACCTTTCTCCATGTAGGGAATGGAGATGGCAGTGCTGAGCACCTGGCCAGCGTCCAGGGCGCGCAGGTACCACGTACACACGGTCTGCTCAGGCCGAAGGACGGACACCAGCCCTTTGTCTACCCCAGTTCCTGAGCTGTTTGCCGATGGAGTCTGCACAGAAACAAATTATACAAACAAGCAGTTCTTCCTGAGAAGAGTTCTACCATATTTTGATAATATTTCTATATTTTGGTAATATCTCAGGAGCCCATTCCTGCCACAAACCTGCCAAGCACACACATCAGTGCCAGTTACAATAGATCAGGCTCTGCCCAAGATGTATTTGTGCTTGGAATTGTCCAGCTCCATGTGCAGGAACTTGCACATGGCCTTGCTGAACTAGAGGAGGTCTGCATAGGCCCACCTCTCAACCATGTCAAGGTCACTCTGGATGGCATCCCTAACTGGTGAAAAAAGGGAGCTCTGACACCACACACTGCCTAGCTCAGGCTCAAAAACCCAAGAGACAAGTGTGGGACTACTAAAGAGCTGATAATCACAAGCAAGTTGCAGAGAAATCTAGATAGTAGATCTGGCAATGGACTGACTAGTAAAAATGTAAAAGGGCTGGAATATCCCTCAGCAAATGCTGTGAGATGGCGCAATGAAGTGTTTTGGGAGCCAATGTACAGAAGCACCTTCCCATCTCCACCAGAACAGAGATGACTGTATGACAGGTGTCTTAACACTAGCAATGCTAGATGTTTTTGGGGGCAGGCCAGCTACTGACCCAATCCTCAGCACCACCATCCCTTCCACAACCAGGCCTCCTGAGGAAAGATCAGGCAGCAATGACAGTATCACAGTCACACAGGTGGAACAACCAGTTGACCTGCAGTCACATTTTCAGCATGGAAAATGCCTCTGGCCAAGGCAGCCACAGTTACCCAAGGCAACACTGCAAGGAAGCACATTGGACCTGGCAGACTTCAAGGTCTGGCTCAACTTCGTATTTCTAGAGGCAGGCTAGCCCTAAAAGCAGTACAGCTGCATTTATGCATCACTGCCCTTGGCCTGGTAAGGCCCAGGAATGCAAAGACGATCTGGAGTGGCAGCAGAAGATTCTAGCAATGGTAAGCAAAGACTGAACAGGTGTAACAGTAATGCCTCAGCCCTGTAATCCTGGCTGTTCCACCAGTACAAGGATGGCTGAGCTGGGTGACTTGTGTTACAGGTCACTCATCTTCTAAGCTTCCCAGGACACTTCTTGGCACCCAGTATATTCTGATTTCAAAAATGCTGGGGGAGAGAGGGGAACTGGATGGCAGCTGTCAGACTTCCATCTACCACCTTCAGCTTAGTCAGCGTTCTGTTCAAATACAAGTGAGAGCCTCCCAGCACCAGAACAACAACAAAAATCAGTATTTTAGATTAGCTTCAGTTTGTCCCATCATTACTGGGATGCAGTGTATAGCAGCAGGAATGCTTTTATTGCTGTCTAGAAGTAGCAGCTTTCACTGGAGTACTGTGGAGGAATTTCTGCATGTGTTCCAAAGGAGAATTAGATTCAGGACAAGGAGTTGGGATAACAACACATCATATCTGCAGTGGTTAGATCCAAGCCATGGAAACAGCAGACAACTAAACATCCCAAAGTGATTGTGTATAGGCATCTGGCACACACTTACACACATCTGGTTTTAATATGACAAAGCTGATGGACAGCAGTCAGTACAGCCATATGACAAAAGCACCACTTCCACCAAATAAAGTGCCTTGAAACATTTTCAAGGAAGCTCTGAAATTCCTTTAGGATTCAATCTTTCAAAATAGCAGCTATGACATATAAGTACAAGAAAGGATTTCTGAAGCTACAGTAATACTGTCTAAAAGCCAAGCAGGTAAAAGACAGTCATTATTTATACAGCTTCAATTTAGTAGTCCTACACGTACCAGAGCCAAGTCCTTTGTTGAAAGAGAGGGAGCACTTAACAGAAGTGACACTCTTACCTTATCAAAGGATATCACCACATCACTCTGCTGGGCATGCACTTGAAAAATAACCACAGTCACGTTGCTGGCGATGTTCCTGATTACAGCCTCCACTGGACTGGTCTGGTTAAGTAGCACATTTCTGAATTTTCCCAAGGAGAGCTCAAGAAGACCTGCATTACAAAAAAA
>VZRO01006319.1:574177-631530 GCA_013397915.1 Daphoenositta chrysoptera
GGAGGGCGAGAGAAAGGGGGGAAAAAGAGGGTGGTCCTCCTTGTCCGCTTAAAAGATTAAGATAACCATGAATACACACAGCGCTTCTGCAGCGCCGCAGGCAGCTTTGATCCGCACTCCTGCTCATGCCTCCGGACAGCAGCAGGTCGCCCCGCCGGCACCGGGGACAGCCCAGAAGGCTCTGCAGCCGCAGCGAGCCCCGCGCCGCTGGACATTAACCCGGCACAGCCGCGCAGCTCCCGGTACGAGCCGGGCTCCTCCGGCCGCTTAATGGCGGCCTCCGCCTCACGCGCCCCCCCGCTGCGGCTCACGCCGCCCTCACCTGAGGCGCCGCCATGGCGCAGGACCCCCAGGAGCAGCAGGAGCAGCGCGGGGGGAGAGGAGACCCGCATGGCGCTGCGGAGGGACCGCGGAACGGGGGCTGAGGCCGGGAAGGGCTGGGCAGCCGGGGCGGGGCGGCGCTGGGGGCGGTGCGCGGGCGGGGCCCGCCCGGCAGGGGCCGCTCCCGCCCCTCAGGCACCTGCGGGAGGGCCCTGCGGGGAGGGCAGTGCGGAGGGGAAGCGCTCGGCCGCGGTAACAGCTGCCAGCTCCCAAAAGTGCGCGGTGGGGCTCGGACCAGCACTTTGGGACTTGGGATTTTAATTTAGGAGCGCGAAGACACCTCACCTCCCAGCTTACATGCGCAGGCAAACAAAATCCTCGCTCAACCGTGCCGTCGGGAAAACGCTTTGGGAGGATGAGTTTGTATTATTGCTGCACCCACAGCATCAGTGGCAAGGCTACAGGGCGGTTATTTACAAGGGCATGTGGCGACAGGTTAGAAAAAACGGCTTCACACTGACAGAGAGGAGGGTTAGATTGGTTATGAGGAAGAAATTGTTCCCTGTGAGGGCGGTGAGGCCCTGGCACAGGTTGCCCAGAGAAGCTGTGGCTGCCCCATCCCTGGCAGCGTCCAAGGCCAGGCTGGATGGGGCTCTGGGCAAGCTGGGATAGTGGAAGGTGTCCCTGCCCCTGGCAGGGGGTTGGAAAGAGGGTGCCTAAGGTTCAGCTGGGGGAAGGCTGGCACTGTACGCAGCTGTCAGAGATAAGAAAGATGGGCACATACTGACTGGCACGAATGGCATTTATTCTCCAACCCCTGGGCACGGAGGCAGGATGCTGGCTCTAATTTGGCTTGTTGGGGACACTACACTCTGGCTTTTCCGTGCTAGACGTGATGCCTGCTCTGGTCGGGGCTGGAGTGGAGCAGCCGAGCGCTTCTGCTGCGTTCAGCTGTGACCAGAGCGAGTGCTGCACAGCAAAAGCTGCCCACGCCGTGGCAGTGACAGAATCACTTCGGTTGGAAAAGACCTCTGAGATCATCAAGTTCAACCTATGACAGAACCACCACCGTGTCAACCAGACCGCGGCACTGACTGCCAAGCCCAGTCTTTCCTCAAAGACCTGCAGGGACGGTGACTGCAGCGCCTCCCTGTGCAGCCTGTTCCGATGTTCCCATGTCTGATCCCCTTTCCGTGAATAAATTCTCCCTGATGTCCAACCGTTCCTCCGCGCCGGCAGGGCGCGCCCGCGCCCCGAGCGCCCGGGGCTCACCGGCGGCGGCGGCGGCGCGGCCATNGCCATCGGAGTGCTGCAGCAGTGCGGCCCCCCGGCCTCCTTCAGCAACATCCAGACGGCCATAAACAAGGACCAGCCCGTGAACCCCACGGAAGGTGAGTCCGGCTTCCTGCGTCTCCTGCACGCCAGCGTGCCTCGGTGTAGTGCGCTGGGGAGGGCAAAATCCGTGCTCGGCAAGCAATTCCTCCTGTAGCTCGTGGAGTGGTGGAGGCTAAGTCGTAAATGGGTATCGGTTGCACTTTCTGCATGACATTGTGACAGCAAGGTTGTGCTTGTTTCTGATAATTCCCCGAGTGATTGCCTGAGTTGTGCTGTGTTTTGTGCAGAGTATGCCCAGCTGTTCGCAGCTCTGATCGCGCGCACTGCCAAGGATATTGATGTTCTCATAGATTCCCTGCCCAGTGAAGAATCCACAGCAGCTTTGCAGGTAGGAGTTTTCCTAATTCCAATATCAGAAAACTCCCGAAGGCAAACATCCTCCTTTTTTTCTCTGTTAACACATTTTTTCATCTCTAGGCCATGTCGTCATTGAAAAATTATTTTAATACAAACCTGAATTTTTCATGAGGGCAGCCTGTGAGTACTTTGCAGGCTTAGTGGAAATACTGAACTTGCATCTAGTTCTAAATAAGATTATACTCAGTGACAATATTTTAAACTTAGTTTTCTGTTAGAATGTAAAAAAAGGTGGTTTCATCACCACACCAGTATACTGGAAATTGCTCACCCTTTTTTTCAGATATTAACAGAAGAGATGGAACAGTACTGATGCTTTGTGCATTGTTTTATTAATTTTTTTCCCCTTGGATACTATTCTGTATTTTCTCAAATTTTGTTTTTGTAGCTGCAGAACCAACACTTTACAGAAGTCTTTTGTTCTTCCACATTGTTTCCGGTTAAAGAGTTTGCAGGGTGTCCTTTAAGTTCTTCAGCTCTGTCTCAAAATAATTCCATCACTTTTCAATAACAAGTAGTCTTTCTTTGAACCAGTCAAACTTGGTTTTATTTGGGTTTTTGGGTTTTTTTCTGTTCTTTCACAGATTTTATCTATTAAACCATCTTTGTTTTTTCTTTTTGACTCTTAACTGCTAGATTTACATCAAGTATTTTCTTTCTGGAATGCATATAGGATGCAGAGTGCTGTTTCCCTGACAAACCTGATGTTCACCCTTAAGATCACCTGAAAGTTTAAAACCTGCATTGATACTCTGTAACCATTCAAAAGTGTTTTACAAAAGATTTACACCGAATGGGCCAAATAGAAATGACTTGGCAGTGGCATCGCATTTTGTTTTAAGCAGAGGATGTTAAATTTGGAAACTTTGCTGGTCACAGTAATTGCTGAACATGCTAATTGGGCTCGTTAACACTTTTCATGCATAATTTCATGTAAGTGCATTTTTAATATCTGAAGACAGAACGCCTGCTGCAGACAAATTCCAGTTTCTTCCATGACTGAGCAGGGTCTGATCAAAGTGGCAGCTGATGTGGGCAAAGCAGGGTGCTCCAGAAGGAGGAGCTGGTTATCCAGTAGGGATATGCTTTCCTTAGAGGTGATACTTCAACAGTTTCTTGCTGTCTTAATGAAGAACTTCACGAGACTAAAATTTCTGATACTTTCTGTCTGGTGGGGTTTTAAGATAAATTAGCTTGGATTCCATCACTTGGATTCCAGTTTTGATTTTTATTTTCTCTTGCTTAATTTGGTGCAGTATTAAATATTCTGATAGTCTTCAAAGAAATGGTGTTGAAGGTGCTTGAAACCCTCTCAAATATGCAGTATAGGTTTTGCTGAGAAGTGGTAGATAATACTTGGTTAATAGAAATGTACTTAGGCTGATCTGCTTTTTTTATACTAAAGTTGTCTTGGTGTGTGTTTTGGATCTGAGTCTTGTCTTAAATGATAAAAGGAGCTGCTACACGAATGCTCAACACAATTTACCTGCCCTTTTTGAGTTCCCTTTTGGTGAAGTTGACAATACAAATTCTGCTCTAATCTGTGAATTAGCTGCAGTCAACTATTGAACAATTGAGACTGAAGTCACTGAGCTGCATTCTAAACTTCAGTCTTTCACCTTTGTCGCCTTCCTTCTCTGACCCTCCCTCCAAGGGCTATCAAATCCTTCACTCTTACATTAACCTTCATTAAAGACATCAGTCCTGCAGAACACAAGTTGAACATCTGGATCGAATTTGCCAGCTTGTTCAAGCAGGACTTCGTAAGGACCTGTATAACTACTTAAAAAAAATACCAGTTTGTAACTATTTTGCTTTGCCTTTTCTGTTATTCAGTTAGAACAAATTTTAGTCAATTTAAATTTGGTAAATATTTTAAAGTATTGAAATATTTTAAAGTTAAAATGTTTTATTTCACTATATTTTGTCTAACTGAAAAGCAGTTTGATACTGAAGAGGTTAAATAATATAGTTTCATTTGAAAGATGCTATTTAATGAAAGGTTTAAATTAAGTTCTGCTGAGTAGAGATCCTTTCATTAGAGAATAAATACTTCTCGTAAGAAGAGCTGTACTGAGCCAAGAGTCATAGCATGAAAGAAGCTAAAATTCCTATTTAGTTTTTTTTGGTGTTTATTCCTTGTGGATATGCATTGGTTTAGGCTGCAAGCTATACCAAGTTGCTCTGAAGATGCTAGGATATAACTGAGGGGCTAGAAGAGAACCTTTCTCTTTTGGGGGAGCACCAGCTATTCCCTCAGCATCCTTAAGTAGCAAAGTCACTTTAGGGTTCTGTTGAAGATCCTTGCTTTTCCCTGTTGCCTAATGTCAAAAGAGGAAACTCTTGCAACAGGGTTAAAATAGTAAAATAAAAACCAGGCCTTCATTGAAAGCTTCCAGGTGTCCCGATGGTCATGGGCACACCCAGCATCAGATTTCTACAATTCTATAAGTTTAACAAATAAGCATATCTAATAAATATTGTCCAGTTAGAAGAGTAGTTGGTTAGGTAGTCTTCCCTGCCTTCTACCCCACTGGAGTTGTTCCAGGGCCTTCTTTGCCCCATTTCTTGTGTCTTCTCAGATTCTGGTTCGAAAACAAAACGTCCTTGTCAGGCTTCTTTGTAAGAGTAAGACCAAACAGAATTCCAATTATGCATTAGAAGGGTTAGCTTACTGTTCTAAAGGGAAAAGCGTAGGAAAAATACTAGGACTATGTAATAGCAGCCTCCAGAGCCACGAATATGTGAAAAATACATAAAAAGCCCAAATCTCTTGGTGTCCTGCCGGTTTTGCTTCGAAGGCTGCGAGCCTGTACCGGCTGGAGGAGGAGAACCACGAGGCGGCGGCGCGGCTGGAGGAGGTGGTGTACCGCGGGGACGTGCTGCTCGAGAAGATCCAGAGCGCGCTGGCCGACATCGCCCAGTCGCAGCTGAAGACGCGCAGCGGCTCCCACAGCCAGCCCCTGCCCGACGCGTAGCGCCAGGGGGCAGCGCGGCCCTGCCCGGGCGCCCCGGGAGCGCCTCCGCACGCACCGGGAGCGGAGCGGAGCGGCCCGGCCCTCCCGCGGGCTGCCCGCGCTCTGCGCNAGCGGCGGCTTCGCACGGCTCGGCTGCGGGCTGTGCGAGAGAAACGCTTCTGCAGGGGCTCTCTTCCAGACCTGTGTGGATTGCTGTGTGTTTCCTTGACGTGAAACGAGTTTTCTGTTCACAAATATGACTTCAATCGAATTTGTTACATATTAGAAGTATTTGTATAAATTAATCCCACTATAGTCATGGTATGTTTTTTTGTAACCCTCAGGCACATTTCAGTTGGCCTCAGTCCCCTGGAGACAGTGCTGTGAATGCAGTGATGGTCATCTGTTTTAATTAAAAGCACTCGTAATTAAACATTTGTATTGTTCATTGGCTGGTTTACCACCCTTAACAGAGCATGTGAAAGGATAAATAAACTGATGTTTGCAGAGTGATTGTTCTTGTCACTGACATCACGTTTACAAAGAAATAAATCTGCAGGTGTCTGATATTGACATTTATTATTGTTTGTAACTCGCAAATGAGCCTTTGACTCCATTGTTGCCACTGACACACTTGCTCTTACTTGCTTTTGCTATTTCTCTGCTTTTGCTGATATTCTATATTCTCTTGGCAACTGGTGAGTACCTCTAAAGCAGGCAGTGGTGAGAAAGCATTGGATGACTGGGTAAAAATCAGCAGTGAGAAAACTGAAAATAGCTTATTACATAAAGTTGCCTTTCAGTGTAAGCAGTGGCTGCCACATGAATGCTGTGATCGTAAGCAGAAAGATTCCTGTTGTCCCCAAGGTGCTCCACAGAGGCGTTTTTATCTTCACACACTAAATCACTGAATGAATTTTTGCTCTTTGTTGTAGGACTATAGAAATACCAGTATCTCTTTTGTTATTTAAAATAAAACCCCAACACCAAACCAGCAGGTAATGTAGGGTTCAAAACATGAACTTGGGGCTAAACTTGGTCATTTTCTGTTGTTTTGAGTTACCAGCCTTGCTTGTTTCAGGATGTTGTTTGTTGCCACAGAACATCTGCTCATTTCCTGATCAAAATCACCCATTTCTATATATTGAATACACTGTCATTGACTTGAAAGTTACACATGTTGCTATTGCATCCAGACAAATCAGAGCAATTCAAAAATGCCTTTAGCATGCTGATCCTTAAAGAATTAGATGCAGCTTGCCCCAGTGAAAGAACAAGTGTAGCACAGCACAGTGTTTTGAGGATTAAAAAAGACAAAGGTGTTCCTACCTCTAACAAATACTAAATCCAGAAGTACTTAATGAGACTGGTATTTCATTGCTTAATAATATTTTATGAAATGTGTATATCCATAGTCATAAATTTAGTCTGCTCTTGTGAAATTCTTGTACTATCAGATTCTGCAGAAGGAAAAAAAGATTGGAGGGTGAACAGGCTACAGTACAGCCCAGGCCTGTGGCAGTTTATCAAGCCACATGTCCTTTTTTTATTATGCCCATGTCCTGGGGAGGCTTAAGAGGCCAGATTTTCATGTGAAGTCACGGGGCCTGTTTTTTGGTTTTTCCTGGTAAAATTGCATCCAGTGCATCTTAAAATGGGATTAGGATGGGATGAGTTTTTGTTGTTCGTTTGCTTTCTGAACTAGTGGACTTTGAAAGGGGGAAAAATTTGGGCTTTGTGGATTTTTTTTTTTTTATTTGAGGCATCCTAATTGAGATTCATGTTGCTGGAAAAGGGGTTTGATCTTCATAGTAGATTACCTCTTACAGCTTAATATGTGCATCACCTCACACTTGTAACTTGGGAACTGTGGGAGACAGTGTACATCTTCAGGAACCACAGTTCATTTCATAGCCTTCTGTTTCTTCATACTTGAAAACCGCTGTATTTCTGCAGCCTGATACTGCCTAACTGTGGAAGCTCTTCTAGTGCTGTTTATGCATCAAACAGGTAGGTAGTCACACTTGGAAGTAAACCTTAACCAGAGGTATAAATAAGCTCCCTCATAAGTATGTTTGATGTTTCAGTACTTCAGCTGTTGTACTTCACCCGCTCTTTCACAGTCTGCAGCTTGGTCAGCAAGGTGTGTGATGCCTTAGGTTCTCTCAAGGCATCATGTGTGTCTTCTGTAGGGTCTGACACAAAAAAGGAGGGAAAACATTGGTTTGCTGCAGGTGTCTAATGGACAAAGCATTAGTTTGGGGCCTGGAGATGTGGATTCCTTTGCCCTCTATCATGTGCTGCTATTGGGGTTTGAACATCTCTGTTCAGAGCACACTGTGTAATGGTAGTGATGTCCTTGTACTCGGGCAAGAATTGCAGGGCATGCAGGATTTACTGGGTCTGTGTCATTTACAACACTCCTACTTTCAGTACATTAGAAAAAGCGGGGGAATCACAGAATCATAGAATGGAATGGGACCTTAAAGCCCATCTCCTTCCAACGCCCTGCCATGGGCAGGGACACCTTCCACTANAAGGCCACAATGAGGTCACCCCAAAGCCTTCTCTTCTCCAGGCTGAACAATCCCAATTCCCTCAGCCTTTCCTCCCAGCAGAGCTGCTCCATCCCTCTGATCCCCTTGGTGTCCCTGCTCTGGACTGGCTGCAGCAGCTCCCTGTCCTTCCTGTGCTGGGCCCAGGGCTGGGTGCAGCCCTGCAGGGGGGTCTCAGCAGAGGGGCAGAGGGGCAGAATCCCCCCTCCCCTGCTGCCCACGGGGCTCTGGGTGCAGCCCAGCACAGGGGGGTTCTGGGTCCCAGCGCACACGGCCGGGGCAGGGCCAGCTCTCACCCACGGCATCCCCAAATCCTTCTGCCAGGGCTGCTCCATCTGCTCATCCCCAGCCTGTGTGGCATTGTGTATTCCCTGAGAAGCCTTGTCTGCCTCCCAAACTGGAGAGAGGGGGCGGGGGGAGAACAAAGCCGACACAGCAGCTGGTAACAAACGTATCAGGTTACCTGCGAGAGAGCTGTGAAAGGAAACTGGTTGAGACAAGAGAAAAGATGGACGTAAAGCACGTGGGAAGAAAACAAAAGTATTGGGCAATGGTTCTGCGTGTTTTGTGGACAAGTAGCACTGCCTAGTGAACAAATTGTGCTTTGAAGAAAGATAGTGCAGATCATAGTGGAAAATTCCATTGAAAAACAATCTCAACCACTTCAAATGAGCAGGAGCATCTCATGCTGGGAATCCATACAGCCCACTGGCAAAGATGTTGGAATCAATTTAGTAAATATAAGCAACTGATCAAAGCCTAGTCTTCTTTACTATAAACAACCATGCTTGGAGGAAAGGAACACCTTGCAGCAGCTGTTCTCTTTTTCAGAGACAAGAATACAGAGAAATTCGTACACTTGTTTTTAAAGATTCTGGGGAAAGTGCATTACCATTATTTTAGCTTAATGTCTATATGGAGTTACTCTTGGCTTCTATTGCAGATTATCTTGGAAGGTCTGGGAGCTTCTGCTGTGTGTGGCATGGGGAAAGTGTCTTGGCCATCCCCATAGACTTGATACCAAAAGATTTTGGTAGTTTTCAACAATACAGGCCAGAGACTGGCAGGCTGGAGAGCAGCTTTGCTCAGATGGAGCTCAGGGCCTTGGCACACAGCAGGCTGAGCATGAGCCAGCAGCTGGCCCTGGGAATACAAGGGCCAGCAGCATCCCGGGCTGTGTTAGTGGGAGCACAGCCGGGAGATGGAGGAAGGTGATCACTTCCCGGTGCTCAGCATGTGTTGGAGTGCACCTGGAACAGCTGCGGGACCCCGGGTCAGCATGGGCTGCAGCACATCCCCCGTGAGGGCAGCTAGGCTGGGAGAAGGGATGGCTTTGGGGACACCTAACAGCAGCCTGCCCACACCTCTGGGGGCTCATGAAAAGACAGGGCCAGGCTGTTCACAGTGGTGCTTGGCAGAAGGAGGATGATGGTGGGCAGAGATTGAAACAACAGAGGTTCAGACTGATCACAAGGGAAAATTTATCGACATCAGGACAAGTAAATTTTGCAACACGGTCCCCAGAGAAGCTGAAAATCCTGGGAGGCTTTTCAAGACCTGGCTGCTTAAAGTTCTGACCAACCTCACCTGACCTCACAGCTGACTGACCTCTGCTCAGGAGGTGGAATTAGACACCTCCTGAATCCCTCCTTTTGATGCTGTGGATACAAGACACACACACAGCTTCAGAAAGAACCCACAAAGTGTTAAGAAATGTTGTGTCCCTGTTACAGAAAGGCAGATCTGAAGGGCAGAAAACTTGAGGTATCTCATATCAGCCTCATTCGTATTGATGAGACTTCGTGATGTGCTGGGAGGCCACTGAGTTGACCTTATGTGTGGTGTGAAATTCCACGCTGTAGCGACCCAAGTTTCCAACAGGTGCCCTTGGAGAGTATGATATGCAAAATCCACATCCTACACTTCGAGAAAATTGATCTGTCAGATGATGCTGACTCACTGTTAGACAAAGGCAGACTCCTCTACAGAAAGGAATTGTATTTGTGTTTTACATAGCTTGTTATGTAGTTGTACATAAGAAATAAGGAAAGCCCAATTTTCAGGCATCAAACCTGAGGCTAGAGCAAAAGTTTTATTCTAGCTTTTTCTTTAAGATCTATGGAAGAAAGCTTGAATGAATTTTATTGACTTAGAAACAAACTTTTGATTGACTGACAGTAACTTTTTACCTACAACCCATGTTCTAGCAACAAAGAGCACAGAAAACAACGTTTGCCAGCTTTTTTTTTCACGTTTCAGGTGTGTCAGGCACAGTTTTAGGTGCTCGCAGTAAGTGGCATCCACAGAGGAAATGATCTTCAGGAAGTTTCTGTCTGTTTCAGTGTTTTTAGTGTAACATGCTTTGAAGGAGTACAGCTTGATAATGACTACATGCTGTTTGTGTACACTTAGACACAGGTTTTATGTTTATTTTTGTTTCTTGGAAAGCCTTGTAGGAAACCTGTCTTGTTCACTGCAGCTAGACCAGGAATTTTATATTCTTGCTGCTGCTGTACTCAACCAGCATGGACAAGTAGCTGAAACATTCACCTCCTGCTCTGAGCACAAAGGATTATCTATTTTACAGCTATCTACACCAGCACCATGTTTCTTCTAAATTTCTGTTTATACCTGACACTCAAGAAGCGTAACGCAACAGTGCAAACAGTTTTCCACTGACCATTTTAACTTGATATTTGCTTACTGTAAATATTACTTTGGTCCTGGATTTAGCCTCTTACATGCTTCACTGAAGGCCTAAATGAATTGATTTTGTGAAGTGGAAATTTGTAGCTGAGTAGGGACTGTGTAATTTGGCTCTGAGACATCCATCCTCCACCCTGCCCACTTAAAAAAAGAAGATTGGAATAAAAGCCCTCTTTCAGGAAAAAATGTGCTCCATTCTATGGCTGTGTGGGAAAGCAATTAAATGCACATTAACTTTCCACAAGTGCTAGAGAAAAATCCCAATTATTTTCTCAAGCCATGATCCAAGAGAGAGAAGCCACATTCATGAAAAGAAAGCACAACACCTTTGAAGCTAAGAGCTCAAAAGAAGAGGGCTTTTACACCTGAGATTGTGGAGGTTGGGTTTCTGCAGGAGTTTCTCTGGTGCATTCTCCAGGTATTGCAGAATGATGAATAGGGAAAAGTAACAGTTTATGTGCTTGGTGCCTTCCATTGGGAAAAACAGGGCAAGGCAGATTTTATTTCAGTGCTGAAGAAGGTGAATGTAGAAGGAAAAATGTCAGGGCAGTCAGGATACAATTGTTCCCAATCTAATGAACCTTGCTGAAAAGAGAAAAAACCTGGTTCCCTCTCTGTTTTCTTTCCAGAGGTATCAGAAGAAGTGTGGGTTCTCCTAACAGTCAGCCTGCCATTTAATTCTGAATGCTCATGTCAGCAAACAATATGAGCAAGGATTAATTCTGAAAACTGGGCAGTGTTCAAATAAACCTCTCTGCATGTGCCAGTGAGCTCCCTGGGTCTTTACTGGACTTGGTATTGAAGGCAAAGCTTTGGCAATGGAGGTTTTCCCTTGGTGGTGTTTTAAAAACGACAATAGGCTGCTGCCAGGAAGCTGTCCCTGTGTGGCAGTGCAGTGAGAGTGCAGTAATTTGTCCAACTTCTGCTACAGAAAAGCCACCAGAATCGTCCAGCTGTTGTCAAATGGTGATTGATGGAGTGGAAGCAGATCCTCTATTTCACTGGTACCAGGTACGTGTGTGTAAAGCTAAGGAGGCATCCTGACTGTCCTGGGCACCATAAAGTGGGGCATGTGCCTCTCTGTGCAGTTCCTGTGTGATTTACAGAGGCAGAGTGTAAAATGGTGGAAGGAAAACACAGCAGAGGAGAAGAAAAAACATCTTGGATTAATTCAAGGGCAGTGAGCGAGTGTGAAATGCCTCCTCACAGCAGATCTCCTGGTGTCCTTCCTCCTCTCTCCCTGCAGCATCAGTCTCCCTGCATCATCATCATGCTGCAGCTAGGGCTGCAGCATGGACATGCCTTCAGCCTCAGCAAAGGAGAAGCCAAATCACACCTAACTTTGATTTCTAAAGGACGCATGAAGTCATCCTCCTTCCCCAAAAGGCACTGAATTTGAACATAAAATGATGAAACTGGTTGAAATTACATGGTTTTGACTTGTCCTGTGGGAGCCAGCTATGGGAAGGTGCCTACAGTGGATCTGGGTGGAGTGTTCCAGCTTGCTTCATCAAGCCAAGAGCTCAAACCCGAGTGCTTTAGCAAAGGAGAGCTGACATTCCCAGGCAATGCACAAGTCCTGAGACTTTCACTGTGCCAGACAGATCCACAGGGAGCACAGGGTGGGATCTGCCTTTGCTGAGGTAGGTCAACAGCAAGAGAAATCCTTCCTGTGCTTCCAGCAGGCTGTGAAGGAATTCCCTTGTGTGCTGAGAGGGAGTGAAATCCTCCAGTGAGGCAGAATGAGCAGCTCTGACTTGTTCTGGTCTGCTCAAGCGTGCAAAAGGCAATCCTGCTCTGGCATTAGTATTTCTCAGCTGAGAACAATTGTATTTGGCTGCTTCCTCTGCAGGTTTTCTGCAGCAGCTGCAGGTGAATGTGTAAGGATCCACTTGCACCTGTGTGGTTCCTTCCACCTTGTCCTTAATTGACCAATTAAAAGTAATTGAGTAATTATCCCTGCCAGCCTCTCTAACAAGAGAAGGAATTCAGGAGGTGAGGCATGATAAAAGGCAGCGTTTTTAATTTTAGGTGTAGCTGGGTAGTGAGGGATCAATTTTCTTTTCACAAAAGTTATGTCATGAGCTTGTATGCTTTAACAAAATGGCTTGGTATCTGTGGATGCCAGTGATCCTGAACTGTGTGACTTGTTCTTTATGACTAGGTCATATTTAATTGTCTGTTGTGTAACAGTGGATATTAACCTCATCTGAAGTCCTGACTTTGATGGGCTGTAGAATACACAGCAAATTGTAGGCTAAAATGTAAAAAATCATTCCTTTCACAGGAAATTTATCAGAAAGAATCCCATGGAGCAGAGTCAGAAATGAATCTGCTCATCAGAGTAATGAAGTAACATTTAATGAAGTATTATAATAATAATGAAGTATTTACCGTGGTAAGGAGTTTTGTGCCTATATCCTGCACAGCTCTTTATGCTTGGTAGCTGCCAGAATAAAGCTGCAGTAACCTAAATTCTGAAATAATGAAGTTAAAGTGCAAATGAGTTGTTGCTCCCTTCATAAAGGGAACTTGTGGTTCCTTTCTGTCCATCCCTTCTGACACTGAGGGACAGCAGAATTTTGCCAGTTAACTGTACATTTTCCAGACTCACCTGTGTTCAGAGCAAGCGTGCTGTGGCATATGGCTTTTCAAAAAAACATCGGCCCCAGCCTTAGTGACTGGGATTGTTAAAATTATTTGTTACCTCTTCATGGCATAGAACTGGATTATTTCTTAGATTATCCAGGCACTTCATCTAACAAGTTTCTTACTCCTGCAGGTATGGGCACCTTAACAGTGTCCTTGATCACCTGTGCTCACTTCCTGTAGTTTTCCAGTATTGGTGGCTCCTGGGCCACAATGGTGTGGTTTCCGTGTTTGGGGTTGTGTCACTGGATTCTTTGGAACCAAACACCACGTGGTGCTGTGCAGCTGCTCCTGCCCACTCTGGCAGCCCCTTCCATTTTCATCCTGTGTTTAGTCCTTGTTACATTAATTCTGACCCAGCACACGCACAAAACCTGATCTCTGGTGTTAGCAGAGATTTATTACTCTGCCCCACTGAGGTCAAAGGGGATGGGATTTCCAAGAAATGGGAGTGCAGGACTGCACTGGAATGCTTGTGACGAGGCATTGCACTGCACAACTTTTAATTCCCTTTTTTACTTATGATTCATAGTCCTGACGTACTCAGGAACTCTTGACCAGACACAATAGAGGCAGCTGCTGCACTTGCCAGAAATGCATTGTTCTGGTATTTTAACCCTCCTTAACCCTGTCCTGAGGAAAGAAATGTGCCAAAATTGGTTACAAGGAGACACTCCTCCTTGTTGTGACCATCTGGATGGATTCCTTTCTTTCAAAATCTTCAGCTCAGTCCTTTGAGAGCACATCTTCAGGTCAGTCTTCTAGTCTGGAAGAACACAGAGCTGTAGAGAACAAAGAGTCTCTGTTTAAACTGTTTGTGGTCATGTTTGCTTACAGTTTTCAAGGGATACCCACACACCACTCTGTCAAACACTAGATTCCATGCCAGGCTTTTCTCTCAAAAACGTTCCACCTTGCCTGGAGTTACTCAAATTGTCACTCATCCACACAGATGGATTGAGAATGCGTGGATGTGGTTCATGTTCTAGTGTGAGTCAATATATCCAAGGGGAGGGGGGAGTCACAGCTTCCAGTCTTTGCACAGAGACACAGAGTACAAGTGGAAAAGGAATGCAAAGATTCACCGTTCCAGAACAGTCTGTAATCCCAGGCTGAATAGCTTCAGGTGCTGAGCATGGAGATGAATAAAATCCCATTTGAGAGACTTCAGGGAGTTCTCAGATTCACTCCACAGGCACAGCAGAGGGATACAATTCTTGCCTCTCTTAAGGGTAGGCTGGCTTGACCTAAATACTCCTGGAACAGACACTTGAGCCAGGAAACCCCTAGAACAGCTAGATTTGGTGGCTAATTAAACTGAATAAACAAAGAAAAGTTAACAGAAAACAAAAGGTGAACATTGTGCACAATGTTTTATTATTGCAATAATAAATTGCACTAACACCCCATCTGAAGGGACAGGTGTTACGCTTTGTCCATCCAAACACAGCATTTTGCCTTGGAGCCGTGGGAAAGGATTTCCTTTGTGTCCCTCACTGCAGCAGCTTTAAGCAGATCGAGCCAAAGAACCACAGAACCGCTCCATTTCACACTGGCCACAAGATGAGGTGACATCAGCTGGGGACAAAGCTGGCCTTTGTTACCTGGGAGCTCAGCAAATGTGTGTGTGAGGGGCAAGGATGGGGCAAGTTACTCAACAGACAAACCAGTCAGGTTCCCCAATGCAAACAGGGTCCGTGTGTCCACCACACTCCAGCTGTGCCTGCAGTCTGACAGGATGAAAGGATCAGGGAAGGACTAGGGCCTGCTGTAATTCAACAGCAGCCAAAGAGGCAGGTGTGTCCCTTTGTCACCAGGGGCAGATGCACAACCATGACCAAAGCCACAATGTCCTCTGGACAGGAGACTAAAATATGAAGGCTTTATTCTTAGAGTTTCCTGTCTGAGGCTGATTCTCTCCCCCATGCAGCCAGTGAGGTGCCACCAGCTCACAGACAGTGATAATAATGCTCCAAAAACCAGGAAACCATTTAAGGTTTTTAAAGCTTGCATGCCTTAACATTGCAAAGAATGGAGATACCATAAATAAACTTCGTGAAATGAGTGTAAGTTGGGGGGAAAATAGCCTGATTGCCTGAAAGGTTGAGAGAGCCAGAATATATCAATAATGTGCTTTAATTACTCTTTGTATTAATGCCTCTGTCACTGTCAGCTTTCAGAAAACTACCTTTTGTAACTGTCTCTATCTGGAGGTAGAAAAAGCAGTCTAGGATGACTCACAGGTGTCTGGAAAGGCCAGAATACTTTTCTCCTTGCATGTTTCATCACAGTATTTTCAAGACATTACTGTAGAGTGATGTCACCCAAGGAAAATGTCATCCCACAAGAGCTGCCCACAAGTTTGCCTTTATAAAGAAGGTTGAATAGTTCAGTCTGTGTTAATGGTTAAGCTGACCAGACATTTCTCACCGATCACAACATTTTCTTTAATGGTCTTTTTGGAGAGGCCATGGGACAGGGGTTTTGCAGACATACCTCATTCCCAAGTCTGCTGTGTTTACTTATCACATAGGTTTGGAGATACCTACTTTGGCATATCAATGTTAAAAACGGCTTCAGGTGCTGAGCAGGGAGAAGAACAATCCCATTTGAGAGACTTCAGGGAGTTCTCAGATTCAATCCACAGGCACAGCATTCAGAGGGATACAATTCTTGCCTCTCTTAAGGGTAGGCTGGCTTGACCTAAATACTCGTGGAGCAAACTTTAACCAGGAAGCCCCCAGACACAGGTAGCCAGATTTGGTGGCTAATTAAAATAAATACAGGACAGATAATAGAAAACAAAAGGTGAACATTGTGCACAATGTTTTGTTATTGAGTACTGAGGTCACCATATCATCCTTTAACAACTTCTCTCCCCTAAGGCTGATCATGTGCCACCTGAGAACCAGGGTGGGTGTCTGTATGGAGGAGACTTTGGTACCTCTGCTTCTGGTCAGTGAATTATGTGCTTGTTCCACACTCCCTGGAGCCAGACACTATTTCCAGCCTCATGAGAAATACAGATGATTATTCTAGATTGAGGTATGTCAGTACAGCAAAATTATTCCATGTCAGAAGATGGGAGATAGAAAGAGGGAGGAGAGTAATTCACTGATAGATGATAACATACCGCAGGCATCACACAGTTGTTAACTTACTATTTCTGTATCTGGTCTCCTTAAACCCTTCTAGCTTTGCATTGAGTTGAAGCTAAGGCAGCTGGATTCACCAGCTTGATCCCATGGGTGCACCCCCTCAACCCAGCACTTCCTACATCCCCTCTGCAGAGCTTTTCACATCCCATTTTTGCCTGGCTTCTGTGCGGGTCTGTGTCTGCCAAACTCCCATGGCACCTCACTCCAGTCACTTCCCTGTGCTCCCTCGAGGGCTCTCTGCCCTCGAGGACCTGGCACAGCTGTTCTCCCAAAACCCACCAGCCTCGCAGCTGGCTCTGCTGCCCAAAAAGCATTCATGCTGCTGTGGAAGCAGTGCTTCCCCGAGAAAAACTGAGCTGCTGTCTGAGGAGAGAGAAGCTGTAATCAGGAACTTCCAGAGATCAAAAACTTCTCAGCCATGGGCTTTATCATGCCTGTTGTCAAAGTCTGGAGAAGGGGATTCTTTGCCAAAGGGAAAAAGGAAAGAAGAAGGGAGGGAAGAGGAGGGGAGAAAGGGGAGGGGATAAGAGAAATAATTTTTGTCCTCATCCCTCTCCTCTCACCCTTTCTAATTTCTAATTTTTTTTCTCCCTTATAAATACTTACTCTTACTTGTGAAGGTCAAGGTTTCTGTGAGCTTATCAGTCCCTCCCAGCCAGGATGGATACTGTGTGTGCAGTGGGCTATGGGATGACAGTGATTTAAAACAGCTCTAAAATATGGCAGCTCTGTCCCCCTTGGGAAGCTCTGTGCCCCTGTGATTTTAGGCACAGTATTTTCCAGGTGGCACTTCTGGTCTCCTTAATGGCAGGCAAGCGGTTTGCTGAACTTTTTAAAGTACCTCTGGCTTTTTCACAATATAAAAATAAGCCTGTCCTGACCTCTTTTGAACCCATTTCTTAGGAACACGATCTCCACTGATGTTGGAGGTTTTCAAAACCTTTCAGGAAGCATTTTAAGTACAGTGCATTAGACTTGGCCTTCTTTCTGAGCCTGATTCAGCACTTACGTGTGAGCACAGCCTGGTCTGTTGGTACAATACCATTTGCTCCAAGCTGTGCACATCCTGAACTGCCTCTGCTGGGAAGCAATGGATCAGCCTCTCATCATGCTCCCTCTCTGCCCCCAGACATACTGCAGAAATTAATGATCCAAGCAAAGGACTAAATCAATCCAATCCCAGCTATATACGCTGGAGAATGCCGGTGTCAGCTGGGGCTGCTGTAGCCAGCTCTGTTTATTGGCCCATGCACACTATGTATAAAACACCAGCTTGAACCCAAATGCCAGACCCTAGCATCCCCAAATGTCGGGGAAAACTGGATCCAAGCCTGTCTTTAGTGCAGTCAGCTTTCCCTCAGTGTTGGGTGAACCCTTTCATGGCTCTGCTGGAGTGGCAGTGATTGTTACAGAAACACAGATGGTTCCTGCCCCCTCAAAAGGCAGCTGCTGTGGTCCTGTAACCACTGGCCCAAGGCTTGTGGCCATTTCTATAATCCAGCTGTACCTGAACTGGGCACTGGGCAAGCCTGAATCTAGGTGCCAAGTGCTCTCTAGATTCCCAAGTGACATGTTGCTGCACACAGCAAGGGCTCTTCTTGTCAAGTATTACACACAGTTATTCCTGGATCTGATCCATAAGGCAAAGGCAAGTCAGGGTTGATAATCAAAGTAATGCATGTAGTAAGGCTGTAAGTCCAAAGCGTGTTTTCCAGCTTTACCCCTAAACAGCCAAACCCAATCCTGTATCTTGTGCATTTAAATATGTGCACAGCCACCCCACACACATGCAATGTTTGTCTCTAACACAAACTTGCAGTTGTATTTAACATTTTCATTTTATTCTATGTGACTGAAAGATAAACTGTAAAAAGAAACCAAGGATACGATAATGATTAGGGATCATCTTACTGTCCTACTACTTGTTTTTCCCCCCATTATGAGAAATTTCTCTAGGCTGTGCCACAAAGTGAGGACCACTAATGACTGAGGCTTCACTGCTTGTCAGTGCATCTCCCTCCCACCACAGTCTCCCTCTTTTCTTGGATCCTCCTCTCCTTGTGTGTTTTTCCCCCTTCCCACTCATCTTCTCACAGGATATGAGTAACTGCCACTGAAGTCAAAGTGAGTTACTCACTTCCTGCAGCAGGGAACTCGGATCCCTGCAGTGCTCACTCTGTAGGATCACACCAACTTTGCGTGCCTGCTCCGCAGTGGGAACAAGCTCTGAGAGATCTGCCTTGCAAGGTTTCTTGCTTTTCATGGCTTGAATCTGCTGGGGAAAAAAACCTCTGAAATACTGTTTCATGAAGTCATACAGAATGAACAGTCATAAATTAAAAACTGTTGTTATATAGAAGTGATAAATGTTGTTATATAAATTATGCTTCATGGAAAAAGGACCATAATCTTGTATTTACTCTGAGGAGTTTTTTATCACTTCTTGGTTTTGTCAAGTGCTTGTTTTATTTTTTTTCAGTTCTATATCGCTTCATCCAGGAAATTTTTCAGCCACTTTCTAAAATAAAGAGTTATGCTGGAGCACAATGGGCACAATGTTTTGTATTTCCAAAAATTCTCTTATCAGAGCTAGAAATATGATCAAACCAAATTGTTAGATCTGATTAGTTCCAGTCATCCATAGCTGGAGCTTGTTAGAAACCTTCTCACGTGCTTGAATCTGTCTTTTCTACTCTAGGAGCCCATCTCGAGTGAACTCTGCCCTTCAAGCAGACTGACTGCATCTTCAGGTATTTACTCACACTTCCTCTTGAGGTACAGACCTCTCAGAACCACGGCCTCACAAGTCCTTCTGAAATATGCTGTGGAGCTGCTACCAAACAACAGCGAGTGCTTACTGATGGTCCTGCTGGCATCCCCAGGGAGCAGCCTGGAAATCTGGCTGATGATGATCAAGAGAGGAGCTGTTTGGAGAAAAAGCTGCCTCGTGCTTGCACATGCTTGTGGTGGGACTTCAAGTAACTCTTTTAACTCTAGGACTTGGATGAGAAACTAGAGTTGGGAAAGACAACCTCTCAAGAGGGTTTCCTTACACGGAAAACTCCCGTTTGGCTGATCCTGCAGCTGATAAAACTCTTAAACCTGTAGTAGCACTTGTGGTTGTGTTTTCAAAGCTAAACTAGGCAGCACCATTAAAAAATGGTGGCACAGTTCTGGAAAATACCCAGTCTTAGTATCACTGGGGGAAGAAGCAGCACTACAAAAGCTATTTCACAGAAGTACATGTGATTAACCATGCAGAGAAGACCTATACCCATAAGAGTTGAAGCCAGAGGTAAACACCAATAACTGCAATTTTCAGAATAAAGCATAGAAAAGAAACTGAAATTTTCTGTCTGAGTGGCTTAAAAGTGCAGTGTAGGGAAGTAACACATACAGCACAAAAGATTTCTCTTTTATTCCTGGCTTCACAAAGAAGGTGAGATAATGATACAGCTGTCAGAAGCTCCAGGTGTTTGTCAGAGCTTTTGTGCTCCAAGAGGTTGTGCTCCTAGAGAAAAGCCTCAGGATTCCTGCAAATCCAGCCGGAGTTAATTAAGCCTTCTGGAAAGAAAGTACAGAAGGCTGTGCCCACAGGTCACATCTGAGTTCCAGCAGAGATGCCAAGGAGCTGTCTGGGGGGGTCACTGACATCTCAGAGCAATCCTGAAAATGCTGCTGTCATCAGGAGTGATTCCTGTCAAAGGAGCAAAGTATCCTTATGGAGCTTCCTATGCCAGTGCTCCTTTTCCTGCCATCTCTTCACTTGCTCAATGGTGCAGCTCAGAGTTCTTGGCCTTCAGGACAGCATCTGCTTTTTGGGAATGCTGTCAGGCTCCCAAAATCTCTGCCAGAGCTGGCACTAACCTTTGGCTGCTCCTGCCCAAAGGAAGACCTGAGAAGCACTTGCAGTGCCACACAGGAGAAGGTTTTCACCCCTTTACCCTTCCCTTCGGGGTTAAATCCTAGCCTGGAGGAAGTCAAAGGCTAAATTGCCATCAGCCCTCCCCAAGAATATCTTGCCAGGACCTTTCACAAACGACCTATGGTGATGAGCACTGTTTGCCTTGAAGGCTCCTTAACCAATCTCTTTATCTTCCTTTTTTTCGAGATTAATAATACTAGTTCTTTTCCTGCTATAAAATCATATTTAAACCAAAAATCTTGGAAAAGCCATGGCAGGCTTTATTTTTTTTCCTGTGGGAGGAAGGAGAGCCACCCCATTGGCAAGCTCTGGTTGTTTTTTCCCTCCTAAAAACGTTTTTTCTTTGCCTTAGCTTTTGCTGTGTTTCAAATCTTTGAAATAAAAACCTCTTCAATATTATTCATAGCCAAAGCACTAAAGACTTTTTTTTTCTCTCCAGAACACACACATTGATTTGTATCCTGGTTTTAAGACACCAGAGAAGGAGGCTGGGAAGCACAAAGGAAGGGGCAGGAAAGAGAATTAAAAGGACCAGAGAGAAATGGGGCATTTTGAGCATCAAAAAATTCCTGAATTCTATTAATTCTGTCTCTGCCACAGGTTAATTAGGTAAACAGCAGGAAAAGAGAAAGGACTGCCTAATTCAGGCTGTATACTATGGTTTACATTGGGAAAAACAAAAGGCAATAACTGAGAATAAACAGAATGCAACAACTTGGGGAAACATTTAGGATTAAAGATGTGTATACTAAAGATGTGATCCCCTAGCTCCTTCAGGGAGAAGCTAGGAAAACAGTATTTCTGACACTTCCCATAAATGTCTCAGGAAAGCCAAAACATTTTTTATTCTATTCTTATTATTTCTGAGCAAGAAAGCCTATGGGGGGAATGGATTTTTTTACCTTTGCTGTCAGAAAGCAGAGTGTCTTTGTGTGTGTGTGTGTTTATATAGCCACAAAGCCAATTTGTTTTTAAGCTTGAAGGTCACCATTAAGCAAAGATCATGGCCACAATATTGAGTTATATTTAGGGACAAAAACACAACAAAGGAACAGGATAGTCTGTATTTTGTCAATGTCTGTGACATTTTTATTACCTATTTGTATTGCAGTGTTATGGGAAAGTCACTGAAGCATACATTATTATTCACTGCTCCATCTTCATTCCACATGCTCCAAACCAGTTAAATGTAAAATTTCAGACTAGCTGTGGAAAAGTCTGCACATGTCACAAGCGATTTTCCATCCAGCCCTCCATTTGTCACTCTCCTGGAGATAAAGTGGAGTTGAGCCACCACTTGACCTTGTGCTTTTCCTTCTAGGAATCCTTGACTAATACCAGCCACGTGGGTAAAACCCAGCCAGGTTTTTAAACCCTTTCTCTGCTCACCAGTTAAAAATTCATTTTCATTCTTTGTTTTCAAAGTTGGTATGAAGCTGTCACAAGAGTTATTGATATTTCCTGAACAAGCATCCATTAGCCAATCATTTCCACCCAACCCTGAGTCTTCCCAAGCTGCTTCACTTGGTTCTCTGCATATTCCAGCCTTGGAAAGAATATTTAACAATATTGCTACTATTGAGGCAGCTCTATTAAAGTCAGGAGGGCATCATTAGGAAGGTAAATGTAACTTTGTGGAGGTTTTGTAGGACTGTGGGAGAGTGCTCAGCAGATGGAATTTCCCTGTGCAGCCATGGTTGCCCCCTTTGCGAGTTCCTTCCTGATGAAGCTGCTTGGATCTTGTCATTAAACAGCTTCTTTCTTCAAGGGAGGAGGAAGATAGTGCAGAGGAATAAGTTAAATGGCAGCAGTTGCCTCAGCCAGATATTGCCACAACAAATTCTGGCTTGCTGCAGTTCAGGTTGTTTCTCTTTTAACTTACTCTTTGTTTGCTAAATTTGTTTATCCGAAGTTGGAGCCAAGAAACCTGGAGCATCTCTTCCCATTGCAGCAGTGCCACAGGGGATCCTTCTGAATTTCACATGGAAACTTGTGAGGCTTCCAAGAATGCTTAGAAGTCAAGGGAAACATTCAGCTTGACTTGAATGGTTTTTCCTTCTGTTTGAAGCTATGAAATTGAGATTTCAGGTTTACTGAGCAAAAGAACCCCTCTGCACCCACCCCTATGGAGGGAGCACCTGGCAACTCCTCTGGCAGTGGCAGCTTCATAAGGGGCCAGGTAAGAATACTGAAGCTGACATTCCCTCACACAGACTTGGAAATGTTAGTGAATGGGACAGTTTTGCTGCTGCAACAGATCCTTCAGCAAGTTCTATCTGTATTTTCAGTTTACATCTTTGTGTCATTTCCCCACCTGATCAGTTGCCCTCAAAATTTGCCTGTCCAAGTTAACACTATGCTGGGCCTCACTTAAGGTTAAGGTTTGCTCTCTTTCCTGCATATATGCAAATACACCCAAAGCCATCCCTACACAAAAACTCTTCTGGATTAGACAGGAATTTTATGTAAAGAACATCCAGACTTGTTTGATACAGGTCTCCTGGCACATTTCCAGACAAACTTGGCACACTCATGATGGGCACTCTGAGAGCTTGGGTTTGGGTTTTTGATTTTGATCATTCAGGATCTGAATTTTTAGAAAGAATATTGAAATTGGATGTGACAGTCTCCTGTGATCTTAACGTGGGTCTGCAGGTAAGACTGCATCCTAAGAATTCCTTCTATCCTTAGGTAAAGGAGGCAGGAACAGAAGAGGGTTTGGGCATGGCCACATGTTTATTATACTGATAAATGCACAGTCACTCTTTCTGATAAGAGCTGCCCTTTCCCATCACTCTAGAATCTGCTCCCATGTTTCAGGGAAATTATGAGGATACAACAAAAGTAATTTATTTCCTTTTGCTTTCTCTGGCTGATAACACAATGAACCGACTTCCTTACATGTGCGTTATCCCTGCTGCCCTGGGAACTGCAGCTTGAGAGAAGATTTGTGCCTGATTTTCTGGAAAATATCAGCCACTTAACCAACTTGTCCCCTCAAGGAAGTTTTTCCAGTCCAAAACATCTCAGTGCGATTACAAGACAAGCCGCCGTGCACACACAGTGACCTCAAGGGTGCCAGGACAAACAGACTGGTTTGTCATCTGCAATTGCAGAGGCACACTGGTTACATTCCCTTCCTGGGACTGAATTTTTAGATACTTCCATGTCAAGGAGGAGTTCATGATAGAAGACACAGCCCTTGGCTCAGACCTGAGCAGTGCCCAGCATTTATAGAGGCCAAATATCCATTACAGATGTGCTCAGCTCCAGAAAGAGGAACCGTATAAAAATGCGGAACCATTTTAAAAGGATTTAAAAGGGGCAACTATGAGAATTAAGCTCCTGCAAGCTGGATAGAGGTTGCTGAGGGGTGCCAGGCCAATAGTTCAGTGCCTTTGCAGAAAGGCTTGAGGCAAGGGCAGAAGGCAGCCAGCTTTGTTCAGCAGCAGAGCAAGGAAGGGCAGGAGGAAGAAGGCATGTGCAAAGGCAGAAAATAGAAAGGATCGTAACGTCTGGTAGATTAAATGTAAAAATATAATAAAGGTGGCCAAAAAGAAGGACCTTGAAGAACAAAACACAGAAATTATCCAAACTAATGATGAATTTTTTTTTTTTAAATAGAATCACAGAATCATTCAGGTTGGAAAAGACCTCCAAGATCACCGAGTCCAACCTCTGACCCATCCCCACCTTGCCAACTAAACCAGAGCACTGAGTGCCACATCCAGTCATTTCCTGAACACCTCCAGGGATGGGGACTCCACCACCTCCCTGGGCAGCTCCTTCCAGTGCTTGACCACCTTTTCAATGAAAAAATTCTTCCTGATGTCCAACCTGAACCTTTTATAATCCTGGTCAGAGCACAGCCTCAGGGACAGTGAGGAGTGTGAGGATGTGTCATGTTCATCCCCTCCTCGAGCAGCAGTCAGGGCTCTGCAGCACTTTTCATATTGAATGCTGTAACACTTCAATGCCACTCTTGAAGTTTCTCACCCCCAAAGCAGCAGGTCTAATATTAAATACCTCCTCAGGTTGCTTCAAAGGTGTAGCTGGAAATATGAAATGAACCTCTGAGTTGTGTTACAGCTCTATCTGTGACTGTGTCATCCACCCTTCACAGGCTTTTAAATGTTTACTTCTTCACTGAAATGTGAGATTAATATTATGCTGCTTATCTCATCTCCCATAGCAACGGGCAAACTTTCAAAATGTCAGTGACACACATCCAGAGAAATTACTATCTGCCTTCAAATTCTGCTGTCAGAAAATAATGCCTACTGTGCAAAAATTGAAAATTTCTAAAAATACCTTAAGAGGTCCTAATAATTTTTGGGCCAGAAATAAACAGAAAAAAAGATCCCTTTGAGTGGTGCATTATTCATTTTAGAGAGACTGTGGAAAGCTGACATGCTTCCTTGTTTATTTTTGGGAAGGAAAAATTTCATCAGGTAACGCAGGAGAAAATACAGTGCCACATTATGCAAGGGAGGTTTAACTTAAAATAATAAAGTACTTAAAATTCACTCTCGTGCTCATTCAACGAAGTACTCAGCAATTCTAAAGCTGGAAAAGGCCATTAGTATCATCTTATCTGACCCCTTCCATAACAGAAGCAACTAAACTTCATCCAATTTCCTTCAGTAATGCATTTTTTGGTTAAAGCCTGGTTTGATAGAGGGATCTAGTCTTGATTTAAAAACTTCTAAAAGACATTTCTTGTGTTCCATATAAGTCTGTTCCAATGCCCAATGCCTAATGGTACTCAAAAGACATATATTTCATTTTTCCTGACCTTATGTACCAGCCTGGTTTGGTTTTTGCCTTCCTCTGTCAAAAGGAAGGATGACCTCATCCCTCAGTTATATATAGTTGTATCTATATGAGATTTGAGTTTAAAAGTGGGGAGACCCAAAGTTTCAAAACTACAGAATAAGCTTCAGAAAAAAAGTGAAGAGGGAAAAAAACAACCTGTGGTAAAACTGTTCATTAGAAGAGTCTAGAGGAAAAGTGCTGTGACTGTAGATTAGACCATGCCATCAGGAGGGAAGAGTTCTGCAGTCTTCACTAAGGCAAAATGTTCATCAGCATTTAATGGGAATTTCAGATTTGTAGTGACTGATTCAGGTTTATGACATCTTTTTCCATATTTAAATGTATTTTAAATGTTTCTGATAAGTGCCAAATACTTTCAATTTCCCTTCTAAGAGCATTTTTTTTCTTATTCCATTGTTCTAACTGCACAAGTTAGCTAGTGCAGTTAAAGACATTTAGAAATCTGCCTTTCTTGACAGAGATTTTACAGTCTCAAAGAAAAGGGGTTATTACAGATTCAACATAGCTGTTGAAGTGTTCTTCTGCTAAAGACAAGACTTCTTGTTGAAATGTTTTCCTGAATCAAAGCCTTAATCCCCTATACATTTAAGTCTGAGTGATGGGCAAATCTAGTGTTGTGATCCCAGGCTCTTAGATAAAACCATGCACCAACCAACACTGCAAATCCCTCCATGGCTCTTCATGCAGGGCAAACCCACGGTGGGGCTGGGAGTACACAGTTTTGTTCCCAAAGAATGGAAGTTCCCTGATATTTCTGTCCCATCCAACCATCGTGCTGCTGTCCTCCACCCCAGCAGGTTCAGCTCCTCCGCTTGGGTGGGAAATTCAGTGTACGAGCCCCAGGTGGGCAGGAAGCAGCAGGACATGGCTTAGGGTGGAGCTGTTTGTGTGGCTGAGGTAGCTGTCCCACCTTGCTGGATCAGGAGAGCTCAGGGCAGCCTTGCCCAGGGACATGGAGGGGTGTGACAGGGGTAAATCTGTGGCACAGGATCATTTCAGTGTCTTCAGGGGGGCAGACTGATCTAGCAGCTGCTGGATGCCCACTTTGAGATGTACAGTCATAGTGCCAATTAATGGAAGAATTCCTGCCTCTAAAATCTCTTATTTACCTTACAAAAAGCAGATATTCTGGCTAAAGTGTTTGTTACTATGTCTTTCATCTTTTTGCTGCTTGACTCCCCAGTTAACAGCACCAATAATCTACATCCCAGAGTTCTTATGGCTGTTTTCACATCACTGCAACTGCAGAGTGGTGAGGGCTGTTTTCTCAACAAATCCTCTGCTAAAGAATGGCGACGTGAGGCTCATTATTTCTTCCTGCTGACAGGCCCAGTAATACACCTTGAAATCATTTTTCCTCCAGAAAAATTATTATGGTGAAAGGAAAAGTCACTGAAACATTTGCCTCTCAAAAATGAACACCAATCCAGCTAACTGGGAAAGCAGAGAATTTCTTTGGCTTTTGAAAGAGCACAGCATGTATCGCCTGCACTTGGATTTCTATGTAGAAACACATGAAACAGTGTCATTTTTTGGGTTCACATTCACTGGATGATTTTCCATCTAACAGTCAAATATTTCAACTTTTTCCAGCTTGTCAAATGCAAAGGCAGTTTCTTTTCACCACTGAACAGCAGGAAAGCAGCAGATGCTTTTTTCTACAGTCTCAATTAAGCAGATGCTGATGGAGGATGAGAAGACTTTTGATGTTAAGGCATGTTCTGGCAGCAGTCCTAGTCCTCACCAGTTGATCTTAGCAAATTGGAAATAAATGTACAGGATGAAAATTTCCAGAAATGTATTTAACTGTTAATGGAATGAGCGTTCAATAGACTTTTTACCATATTGGCAGACCAAAAGCAACTCTTGTGTGCATCATGTTCTGTTTCTGAAAGAACATTTTGACCCATGGAGAGCTTCACAGCAGATGTCCTCCAAAATTCAGGACACTTACCAGAGCATAAATGAGAGCAGGACAAAAACACTACAAGTTACAACGTGCCCTGGTCCCTGTAAGCAATTTTGGGCCTTAACAGGAATCTGGAAGGGTCTGAGTTGCAAAAACAACATAAAAATAATGATGTTTATAAAGCATCCTGGCAGTAGCATGTTGCAAGAGAGTTGTTTTCTTTCCTTTAAAAAGGGCTCACACTCATTATCAGAGTCAGTGATTTTCCCGGATACATTCATTTGGCTCCATTTCCCTGTGCTTTACCACCATGCCAAAAGAAATGCTTGCCAAAGATAAATTCACAGATCTGGCAGGCTGGGAGGTGTCTCAGGAGATCGTCTTGCCCAACATCCTGCACTGAAGCAGGCTAAAAGTATCTGGACACCATCCTGACATTTTTATATTCACCTTAAGAAATCGATATCCCTGGGTAGTAACGCTTTGCCACACTTTCAGACAGATATCCTGATATCCTGCTGAAATCTTTTAGGTGAAAGGGAAACCGATTCTTTTTGCTCATCCCTAAATGGACATGCAAAGTTGTTCCACCTGCATCAGCCCCTTCCAAGCTGCTGCACCGTTTCTCAACCTTCTCTTTTCAATCTTCCATTTAGGAGTAACATTTTCTACCCCTCTTATGTTGGTTACTTTCCTGTGCTTTTCCCTTGCCTGTTTCTACTTACTGCCTCCAGCCGAGACAAAGGACTCCAGCTGGCAGTTCACTGCTACTTCAGAAAGTGGAACAATTGCTACTGCTGCCTACGGAAAGAGAGTTTTATTGTCAGAACAAAGCTCTTCTCTTCCTCAGCAGTATCTGATTATTGACATGTACCTGACTGGAGCTCTGTAGTGTGGATCATAGAACACCAGGAATGTGAGGGGATAAAAAGAGACTCTCTAGTGAATGATACCTAGAAATCTTCAAAAGATGTTTGTCTCCTTTGTTCTTTAAAAATGGCCAATAGGAGATTTCATTGTGATCACAGGCAATCCATTCCAATGCTTCACTGCCCTCACATTTAGGTGTTAGGAGACAAAATGCTACCTGAAATCTGTAGGGTGCAGTCAGAAATTTCTGCTGTGATGCTTCCTAGCCGATAACTTCCAGTTTTGTGCTTGTCTGCTGAATTTCTCCTCTGAAAGGAGGAAGAGTTTGGGTTTGTCTTTGCTGAATTTTAGCTGTTTTCATTTCAGATTGTCCCAGAATTTTCAAGCTTGTGTTGAATTCTAATGCTTGTGTCCACAGTACTTGCAACCTTGATTTATCTTCCCAGTCCCTAACACTATGACCATATTGTCTCACTGTCCTCCAAACTGAGCAGTGCTGAACAGAGCCAGGGTCAGAATGGAGCATCCTAGAAGAGCTGTGAGCACTCTCTGGGAGCAGGTTTCCAACCACTGCACACCTTTCTTCTCACAACCACATCAACAGTGTATTTCCTTCCTTTGCTCTTGGGAATGTCATGAAGTGGCAGAAATGTCACTGGGATTGAGATGATATCACATTAGTTGTATCCCCCTTTTTTCCCCCACTAGGCCACCTAAGCAGCCAAAGGCATAAACTCCTCAGGCTTGACATGATCCATTCTCAACACTCCTTGTTGGCTATTTCCTTTATCAGTTTATAATCATTGAGGTACTTACAAAGTTATTTTTTAACAGCTGTTTCAGGACCTTCTCAGGAATCAAATTCACACTGACAGGTCCAGAGGAATAATACTGTATAAAATATTATTTTGTATAAAAGTACAGACAGTGCACATGTCCGCAGAGTTTCCTGAATCCTCATTTCAGAATATGGGTCTCCTTTCCTACCTGAAATACTGCTACTGTTTGCTCGGAATTTCTACCAACAAACTACAACCTCATCAGAGACTCGAGCATGGCAGGAGTGACATTTCTAGGGTTTTCCATTGCTGAGCATTTCTTTACCAGATGTTTTGTGGCAGAAGGTAATATATGCTAAAAGGGATTTTACCCCAAATCAGTAGACACTGCCCCTAATCAGACAGTGATGCCAGAATCTCTCTGAGTAAAATCACCAAAATATTTGTAAGAGGACAAAAAATTATGTTTTTTCTTTCCAAGCTCAAATCTGGGAACTGAAGGGTTGTTTTGATTGACTTTTTCAGGAAAAAAAAAAAAAAGAAGAATGCAATTATAGAGGGGTAAAATGGTCATGTCCTGGGTGGGACAACACAGCCTGAATGGAAGTTTGCAACGTTATGGATATTGTGGTTATGTCTCCCTGCATGTGCCACATGGAAAAAGAACTTTGTGTCCACCCCCGTGCCTTCCATATGAGCACATTAGAAATATTGAGCTATATTCACATCCTTTTCCAGGAAGAAAATATTATTACTCCTTTCTTACAGTCAGGAAAACATAAAGAGGCCTTGTTCAAGGTCAGAGTGAGTCAGCAGAGAGCAGAGAATGAGTTAAGCCCCTGTCATGTTTTAATAACTCAGACTAGTTGCTCTCCCTCTTTGTCCCTTTCTGATAGTGTTCACCTGGGTAATCTTATCTCCAAACCAGAAATGCTCCTCACAGGTCTGTAGTTGAAACAGTGGAGAAGGACAAAGGGAAATCAGCCTTCTCACTGGGCAACTACCTTGGTTTATCGATTTACAATGCCCTACATAAATGCTAGGGGATAGTTACTGAGGTTAGCTCTCATGCTGCAGGAACTTTCTTCAAAAAATAGCCTTTTAAAATAGATTTATCCCTTACAGATGCATTTATGAGGTGAAGAGTCCCCTACATTCCCTGCCTTAGTTTTTAAATTTGAACTAAAATGGAAGGGATAAAAATCAGAACTGTTGATGGTGACACTGCTTTACAAAACTCCCTGATTCCACTCTGGAATCTGAGCAGGGATTCAGGTCTCCCTCAGCCAAGTACCCATTGCTCCAGACAGACACGAGGCCCTTGAACCGACTGGTGTCCTCACCTCACAGCACTGCAGCTGGATGCTCCAGAAGAAAACAAGCAACAAGCTTGTGATGCACTGGACTGTGGGGACTGAAAGAGAATTTACAGATATGCTCTGAAATGTGCCTGAAGAGCAAACAAGTAACTGCATTTCTCTGCCTGCAAACCAATCATGGTCTGATCAGCCAATGCATATGTTTGGCAGATATTAAATGCATGTATTAAACGGTCTTAAGCTGAAGGAGGATAGTTTTAATTGGTTATTAGGAAGAAATTGTTCCCTGTGAGGGTCTGGAGGCCCTGGCACAGGTTGCCCAGAGAAGCTGTGGCTGCCCCATCCCTGGCAGTGTCCAAGGCCAGGCTGGATGGGGCTCTGAGCAAGCTGGGAGAGTGGAAGGTGTCCCTGCCCGTGGCAGGGGGATGGAACTGGGAGATCTTTAAGGTGCCTTCCAACTCTAACCACTCTGTGATTCTATGAATTTCTTGCGGAAGGTTCTTTTCATCACAAGGATCTGNCGTGATTCTATGAATTTCTTGCCTCATTCAAAAGAGGGAGGGTTCTTTTCATCACAAGGATCTGTGTAGGTGCATTCCAGTTGTTGGAATCTCTAATCCTGCCAAAGACTGTTGTGTAGATAAATATTCATTGGCAAAAATACACTGAAAACACCATTCTACCTACCCCAAGCTACTGAGGGTGCACAAGGTGGAAATGATCCTGTATTTGTACAGAAAACAGAATGGAAGAAGGTGCTTACGTGGCTGCATGTGAGACACACTGTAGTGGCCACTTTCATTCACAGGTTTGAATGCGCAAGGTGCTTGAAAGGTCAGGTGTATGGAATAAGCCTTATCTAAAATGCTTTAACTAACAGATAAGAAACTCAAAGGAGAGCTACTGCTGGAGCATTAGGCAAGAAAATTCACAAAGGCTCTTTACAAGGCTGGGGAATATAAAAGCAACAGCAAATTATCCGTGAAGCAGCAAAGCTTTTCCTTTTTCTTCCACTTCCATATAATTATACGTTGTAATAGTTTTTCTGTGTAAAGGTCATGCTGTGTTTATAATCATAATCGTGTAATCATAAAACCAGGAAAATCCCTGTTCTTTGAACCTACGTGAGCAGGGACATCTTCGACGAGATCACATTTGTCAGAGCCCCAGCCAGCCTGGCCTTGAATGTTTCCAGGAACAGGGCATCCACCACAACTCTGGGCAACCTCTTCCAGTGTTTCATCACCCTCATTGTAAAGCTATTTCTTCCTTACATCTAATCTGAATCAACCCTCTCACAATTTAAAACCAATTGCTCCTTGTCCTATTACATCAGGCCCTGAAAAAATGTTTGTCCCCATCTTTCTTACAAACCCCTTTTAGGTGCTGGAGGGCAGCAGTGGTGTCTGCCTGGAGCCTTCTCTTCTCCAGGCTGAAAAAGCCCAACTGTCTCAGCCTTTCCTCACAGGGGAGCTGCTCCATCCCTCTGATTCGTGGCCCTCCTCTGGACTCACTCCAAGAGGTCCCTGCCTCTCCTGTGCTGAGGACCCCAGAGCTGGAAGAAGCACAGCAGGCATAGAGGGGCATAGAGGGGCACAGAGGGGCAGAATCTCTTCCTCGTGCTGGCTACACTGCTTTTGTTGTGTCCCAAAATCTAGGTATTCAGTCTCCTATGTCTTAGTTACTTATCTCTAAGTTCTGGATAATGGTCCTTCCCTATTTTAGTGTGCTACTAGAAAGATAAATGCATTAAAAGTATTTAAATACTTCAGTGTAAAGGGCCATGCAAGTAGCAAAGATAAAAAGAAATGAGCCGCAGTTTTTAATGCCTTCCAGGAGTTGTGACTGTGGAGAGAGTGCAGGGGCTGGAATCAAGGAAGAAGGAAATGGGATGTCAGAGACCTGCCCGTCCTCATGGCACACTTTCCTGTAGGGCAATAAGGGGTTCTTAGTTTGAAAGGTGACAGCAAAGCCAGTACCTTTTACAAAGGAGAAGATGGCCGGGTCTATTCTGGGAGCAAAACAAAATCCTCCCAAAAGCCTTGGCAGAAGCCAAATGCTTTTCCCTGTGGAAGAAGAGGGATTTGTGGGTTCATCCAACACGTCTGCCTGGAGCTGAGCACCCTGGGGTCACAAGCTGGACATGGCAGTGATGCTTCTGCTGGTAGACCCCAGGAGCAGGGCTTAGAAAAAGACAGTTTGGTTTCCACTGCACAAATTACTTTCCTTTTCTCTGCCTTTCTTTCCTTATTCCCAGTGATGTCCTGGAAGGCTGCAGTCCCCAGAGAGGAGAGATGCCATAGCTTGACATCACTGGGTGTTTTGGTTTTAATTCCCTGAAGAACTGAAAGTGGCTGTTGCTGTCTGATGACTGAAAAAGGACCTGCCTGAAATATTAAGGCTCTAAGGTCTCCAGGACCAGTCAGCAACTCTGACAGAACTTTTTTACAGTCTAAAATGAAACATTTTTGGTGGAGGATTGGCATTGGTCCTACAATCAATGTGGTTCACATCCATTCTTTCCATAATTTTCCTCCTGAGCAGAGCTGGTAGGACAATAGGCATAATGTCCCTGTGGTCAACAGCATCATGCCTATGAAAATGCAGGAAACCACGGAGTATCCTAGCACACCAACAGCCCCTGGCACAGCACAAAGGAGGATGCAGAGATCCAGCCCACAAAGGGTTACTCTGACATCGTACCACCCATTTCCCTCCTGACTAGAACTTTGTACGTTGTTTTATTTGATATTCTAATTACTGTACAAATATTGATTATCTTTTAACTCGTGCAGTTCAAATGGATGATTATTTCTGAATTGCTGGTCTGGTAGTCACTTAGAAGAAGTCCCACTTCCTTGTGAGATACAAAGCGAACCATGGACAAGATCCTCCTTCTGGAATAATCCCACAGCATCCACTGGACAGAGGTTGAGTTTGTACCTTATGCTCCTTAGAAGAAAATAATTCCCTCCTCCTCCTACACAGCCCGTCTCCTAAAAAAGAGAGGACAGAAATAAATGTTTTAACACACCAGTTGATATCACCATTAGAAAAAACAAACAGAAGAAAATGGGCATATTCAGCTGGCTTAAGTGCCACCAAGTGTCATCTTTGTCTCCTGTTTCCTGCTGTCTGACTCAAAACACTCACTCTGCACTTCCCTCAGACTTTCTGAATTACTCTCTAGAGGCAGTAAACCCACTGCAGGCACAGACATTTAGGTGGAATTTAGGCTGGCTGGAAATGGCCCAAAGCAATTTGAAAACAAGTTAGAAGACAGAGCCACAGAAAAAGAAACATTCTCCTTGTTCATTGATATTCTCTGCCTCTTGAAGACCTGATCTGGACTAATTGAAGGACTCAAATTTCATGGGACAATTTTCTTGTAATTTTCATAAACGGTTCTCTTGCTCTGGTATTTTTCATTTTGGGATCAGATCTTGGCAAAAAGAGAAATAACTTTTCTGAACAACTCGGTATATTTTCACTTTCGTGATAACTGAAACTTGTCCGCAGGATTTTAATCTCTGGACCTCTCAATAGCTCCCCAAGAAAGGATCCTCACTGCCCTTCCATGCAATGAAGCAGGCTTTATAAATCCACCAGTATTTCAAACATGTCCTCTGGTGGAAGAGGAAATATTTCTGCCAGTCCCTCTGGTGAAACTCACCCAGGCAGCTGCTGTCAACTGCTTGATTATGCCAAACTAATAATACCATGGGACAGGTGAGAAAATCAAGCTGTGGGCACGTGCTGCTTCTGAGAGACATTAAAAACTGGCAGGAAAGAGCATCCTGGCACAATGCATGACTGGAATACAATTAATCTGCCTCAATACCAAACCATACCAAAATTATTGCAGTTCTACAGCCACATGAGTACAGTGAATAGAAGAGTAATGCTTTAGAAGATGGCTTTATATGGAAATGGTCTGGCTGTAGATCCTGTTATGTTGCTCTGCTCCGAGGTGGAAACTGTGGTTGTCTATCCTGTAGTGATGCACACAAAAGAGACAACAAAATGAGCAGTGTCTTACTCCACAGTGCTGCACCAGGAGGGAAGAAATCCATCCTAAAAAAGCCCTGAGGCAGGAGAAAGGCCAGGGTCTCAGTGGTTTACCAGAGGAAAACATGGTGCAGGAGGGAATCAGCTGTGTTTAGGAGGCACTTGCAAGACAAAAAAGCTCTGTGCTCTGCAAAGCAGCTGTATGAGGCAGCAGCCAGCTCTGGTCCCTTCCAAGTGTCCATCTGCTGGAGCAAATACCCAAGAAAGGGTAGCAGTAGCAGCTCTGTGCCACTACAAGACTCCTTCCTGGGATGAACTTAGAAGCTGAAAGGTTCTCACCCACTCCAGTAACACTGCCAGTGATGGGAACTGGTCATGAAAGATCCTACAGCAGCTTAATCTCGAAGAGGAACATCAAATCCCAGCTAGGGATGGCACTGCCTATACAAGTTGCCTTCTCGCCACTGTCCAGCTTAAAGAGCACTCAGCAGTCTTCATTTGCTACATTTATACTCTCCAGACTATCGATTTTCAGCTATTTCCCACGCCAAAGAGAAGGGCTTTTCAGCAACTGCCAATTTCTACTGTGGAGAGGTGCCACACAGATACATTAATTGACTGATTGGGGAGAGCTTTGAGACTGGCAAGCAAAATAGCTCACCAAAGTTTAGAAAACTTTAGAAAACTCCAATTGCTATTCCCAAAGTTTTAGCTCCAGGTAGTTTATTTCCAAATGTATTTCCTTAGTTTCTCTGTGGTTATAGTAAGGACTAATGCCAAACAATCTTCACAAACAGAAACCCTACGTGAGTTAAGCAGGGTAAAGCAGAGCACAAGGGCATTCTGGCACACTTCCCTGGTGTGTTTTCTGCCCCTTCTCCCTCAGTCCCTACACCTAAGCCTGTTGGTAAAAGTGTTTGGACTGACAAAGCTCCAGTCTGCCCAGCTTTTCCCAGCTGGCTCTGAAGTCCTTGACCTGCAGAGTGAAGCATGGCCTTGGTAGACTCCGGTTTTAATGGGTAAGTCTAGGATTTTAATCCCAAAATGCTGTAATTCACCATACATTTTTATTTGATCTATAATCTTAAGAAAAGCCACTTCCTATGAAGCCAAGTTGTGCAGGAGTGGCTACTCTTTTACTGGGAAGTAAAAAAACAACAACCCTTACAAATTACAAGAGGCTCTGAGCCATCAGATGTGCTCTCCAGCATTTATTATCTAATTTGATGTGTTAATGGCTGGTTATTCTCATTAGCTGTTCTCTGGATTGACACAATCTGTTTTCCTGCACTTAGGCTGTGCAGCCTAGTGTGTAAAGGCAATTAGCATGGGGCCTATGGATTAACTGGGGAATCAGATGTCAGCTGTGTTCCCATTCTCCAGCAGTGGCCTAAGGAGATGCTGCTTCTGCAGCTCACAGCGTCAAGAGCCCCTGGCTGAGGTGAGGGCACTGATGGACAAACAGGAAGGCAGGTACCACCCTTCTGAACTGGTGCCAGGGAAAGACAAGACAAACAAGGCAGAGCTGAAGCAGAGCCACAGAGATTGAGATATTTGTTAAACAAGAATGTGCCAAGGGGGAAGCAGGGCTCTGCAAACATGCTGCCGTGCAGAAGAGCACTGATGTTTAAGCAGTTTTACCTGGCTGCTCCACTTGCTGTGACTGATCCCTCCCTTGTATTAAATAAAAACTGTCCACTGTGTTAAGGAAACCTGTGCAAAGCTGTGTACAAGAACCAATAAAATACCAGCTGGGAGGGAGAACTGTGGAAAGCTACAGCACTTACAAAAGAGAAATCCTTGTCTCATGAGGCCTGACATTTCAGCACACAGACGTTCTCTTGTTGTGTGTGAGGTAATGCTCTCCTCGAGGGCAGAATCACTTGAAGTGATATGACTGCAAGAAATATAGTGCTTCACCTTATTCTGAAGCCATCTGAGAACAGAAAGACTTTTGTTTTGTCCTTTTGCTGTTAGAAGCTGGAAACCAGAGCACGAGACACACCTACATTTGATGCTGAAATGAGGTTGTCTCCACAGCTGGAACAAAGAGCTGACAGACTGCAGCTCTCGGGCATAAAATCTTGGCCAGGCTGCTTGAAACCTTTCTGTTGGCAAAAAGTGTTACAAAAGGTGGGGCCAGGTCCTACAAGGGACCTGGAAACAGATCTTGCTGCCCAGCTAGGAAGGATTGCTCAGGTGCTGCTGTTGGGTGAAGCAAGGCCAGCATTAACAGCCTGCCTGCACAGCATGCCCAAAACCCAAGTAAAGAAAGGCAAAAAGCTTCTCCTGAACTTCGTTTGGCCGTATGTGAGACCAGTGTGGGTCCATAATGTGGGTCCATCCTGACAACAGCTGGTTACACATTCCCTGGGAACAGATAACTCTGAAAAAGCACTGTGCAAGCAGACTTCAGTACAAGGAAGGTGTGGGGATGAATCTGGCTCTTCTGCTGCAGCTGTCCTACAACAGCAGCCTCATTAGCTGCAGGAAATTCAGACAGAAACCACGTCACAATGCACTGGATCTGCTGACACTGATGAGGAGGGGGAAATCCTCTTCCACCTGGGACAGAAACAGCATCAGATGTTGAAGCAGGGGGTGACTGTCATGATAAGGGGGAAATGCTGAACAAACACAGGTGCACAGGCATCCTAATGCAATCCCACTGCTCCAGGGCAAGCACTTGTCCTGTGGGATGATACTGAGGGAGCACACACTGGTGGCCTGCAGAGCCATCTCTTACACTTACATTCTTAAAAACTCATAAAAGCAGCCCCAATCTTTTGAGGAAGAACCACAATGGGCACAATGGGGGAAAAAAAGCAATCTTACCTGCTCATTGCCATGAAACCAGCCAGAGGCAGACACGGAGCTCAGTGGTGGGCCCTCAGAGACTATTTCACATTGGTAACTGAAAGATGTCAGCCACAAGCAGCTGTGACAGCTTTTTGGGCAAGCCAGGTGGTAAATTGATGGCATGTAGTGACACAGATCCAGTTCAGCCTCAAAACATCTCGAGTGGGGGCAAGAGGAGAGCGAGCCACAGGCTGCTGTCAGCTGTGCCACCGCCTGTGACAGCTGGAGACCCCGGGCTTTGCCGAGCTGTCAGCCATATGGCAAATGAGCTACAGAACCATTAATCTGCATTCCCACAAAAAACCTCTCCGGGTAATGCAAGCATGGGGCCACGTCAGAACTCACCAGACTTTGCTACACTTCTCAGCAGCAAAAGCAAAACCTGCACACACATCCCACGTGCACCTGCAGTTTGGGTAAGTGGGGAAATAGTTCATGGTGCCATTGACCCAGCCACGCAGGCGAGTCACCAGCAGAATGCTCTTGGCATGGCAAGGTCCTGCCAGCTTGGCTTGTCTGAGCGGCCTTGCCAGAGCTGGATAGTCTTGCCTGGGCTCTTGCCTTCTGCACAGAGTATTTTCTCTGAAGTCTTAGGAGGGTTATCAGCGATAAAAACACGGCCAAACTTCAAGGGATTTGGTTCTGGGGTTAAAGGAGGATTTGAATTTGGCAATGAAGCCACTGACAGGGGAGCCCCCTCCACCCCTGGTTGTAGGAAGTTGATGCCATTGCCATCTTAGATTTTTGCTTTCAAGAGTTAAAAAAACCAGCAAACCCTGATCTTCCCCCAGGGCTGAGCTACAGAAACTGGCTGGGATGAAGCACTTCAAATTCCAGACAGATGCTGTAATAAAATGTGGAAATTGGATGCAAATTATTTACTACATTTAAGATACCACATTATTTACTGGTACTGCAGTTTGATAATCACAGCAATAATTTTCAAATTACCTTTGCTCAGCATTCACTTTTATGAGTACTGAAATGCTTCTTAATGTTCTTAAGCAGAGAATTCTCAAGCAGAGAGGATTTCTAACACTTGTCCCATGCTCCTAAACTGAAACAACTTGCAAATGACTACAGAGGCCCAATGAACTGACTTTCAGGGCCACAGATGGCAGTGAAAAATTATTTCTTTACAGACAACAGCAAATCAAGTAATGATTTGTTGCAGACCACACGGGAAGTCTTACATAAAACACTAAGTTAAATTCATGGCTCTCAATTCCCGCTTAGTGGGGGAAAATAAACAAGAAGCCACTAAACCAACTTTCTTCCCCTACAGTGACTGGCTGTGTGTTTCTGAAGAGCACACCAGGCCCTGAAGCCAGTAGAATTGAGATGATAATCTGCACCTGATAAGATGCACCCTGGGACACCTGTTCAGTATTGACTTGCTCAGGTGTAATTGTTGGCTGGGACACATGGTAAACCAGGACATCAGATACCTACTGGGAGGAGGTGGAAGATCAGAAATAGGATCTGGGAGCCAGTATCTTGCCATACTACATATCCGGGCAGACAGGATTGTAAAGTTGACTATGAACAGGAAACTTTCCTCTCCCTTGAAATCAATTATCCATTAACAAATTAACGAGAACAACAGGGCAACATAGGTCTGAGTGCTTCAGAATAAACACAGCAAGGCAAGACATGCTGAATCTCACAACTTCTAAGAGATGCTCAGGGAGAACAATCTCCCAGAAGCTATTGTCCATCAAAATGATCTGACTCAATATGAGGAGACACTGAAACATAATTATTACATGATGGTCATCTTTCAGTTGTGCTTTCCTGATGTCTGCACCCTGGATAAAGGCAGACATAGATTACTTAAGTGATGATGCACACAGTGTGTATTTTTGTCCAGAACCGTCTATAAACAAAAACACATTTATTTGCTTATTATGTATAATGCAAGAAAAAATAAAAAAGCAAACCCAAAGCAATGAGTCACTTCCCTGAAGGCAATTTGCTTAATCACGTGCATGGTCATGCTGAGTGATGCTGCTGTGGGTACACTGACACATCTTCAGTTTGGTTTTCTCATTGACTAAAAGAGAAATGTCTGTGAAATACTCATCCACATCGGCAATTTAATGTGTTGTCTCATTCCCATGCTTTTGCTAATTAAGGAGGTTGTGCGTGATAGGCCAGGGCAGCAGGTAGCAGTGAGATATGAACAGTGCTCTGCTCTGTGCCACGCAGCCAGCAGAGAGGAGCAGAGCAGGAAAAGCCTGGAGTGAACACAAGGCTGCTCACGAGCTTTCTGAGATGCCTTCTGAACTCCCAGTCACTGGAAGTGATAGCCCTTTTACACACCTCTGCACTGCAACCTTGGCTGCTGTCACACGAAGATGGAATTTCTCTCACCGAAAGCAGCAGGTGTCTGGGCTAGTTCTGTGAGCTGCCTCTCAGGATGATGGGGGAGAGATCCTCAGCTCATATCTACTCACAATCACTTGCAAGAGCCGCAGGAGCTTGCAGGTACTAAGTTCTCCTAAGAATTAAGCAGTCACCAGAGGCAGTCTGTCGTCACAAAATATAAATTAGCATCATCAGAACATATATTAGCACAACATATATAGCACAATTTTATGGTAGCACTCTTACTCCAGGACTACCATCCTTATTCTCACTGCAAAGCCATATTTGCTTCCTGTGGTCCCTACTCCATGAAACCTCTTGGTCTGCAGTATCCTCTGGGGGCTGTGGACCCAACACCTCATCAGACAAATGCTGGGTGATCTACTCCATAACTCTGTCCTTACTTCCTACTCTGAGAAAGCAGTGATGCTTCCAGCAACACAAATCAGCTGGATGTAACCCAGTCTGAAATTACTCATGGATTTCAAATTCACCACCTGTATTTTCTCGACCCTGTGTGTTTCACAGGAGGTTTATTGCTCAACCAGACAACTCTTTGTAGAATTACAATGCACGTTTTTGCTCACAGGACAGAGTAGATATTTGTATTTTGCAATCTGTGTTTATTTGACAAACTCACAGTAAGAGATTCTGTTCTACTATAACCACAGATTGTCTTATTTACAGAGTAAAACTAACCATTAGTCTAGTGAGACAACTAGGCAAACACCATTAATTATCAAGTGCATAAACAAAATATTCTGCATCAGCATTCACAAAGCTGAACCTTTCCAGCACAGGGAAGTCTTCACCTTTTGTCTGCTTTGCTTGGATTTGCTGTCCACGGGTGAGGTTCAAACAGCCCACAAGGTGCCCCTCTTGCCATCACCCCACTACTGTAAAAACTGCTCCCGTTTTCATAAGGGATATAGGGGAAGAGTGTGAATCAAATCTAAACACAGAGATATTGATATGTTGAGATGTTTAATCATGCTCTGCAGACACTGAGTTCCCCTCTTAGGCTGGGTGTTTTCTTCTGCTCCCTGACAACACAGACTGCCAAGAGATCAAGCTCTCATATGGATCCAGCTCTCACAAGTCCATCACACACTAGTGCTTCTTGTAATGCTCAAGGCTAGATTTTCAGTTGATTCAGCTGATTTTTTGAGATCATAGGAATGCCTGACCCCATGTAGAGTACTCAGTAACCCCAAAAATCCTGTCAAGAAGAATAAAGTGCATGGAGGACCTGTGCTGGTAAACCATAGCACTCCAAAACCCAGAACAAAGCAAAGAGCAAGCTCTGCTGAGAGTTCATAGCCTTGAAGAAAAGGTATTGGTTTCCCAGTGCCACTGTATCTTAGTGAACATCCATCCTCCCTTTGAAGACTTCATCCCAAACCATGAGCCAGCAATCCACAATGAGCTGTAAATATTTTATAACACTCATAATGGTCCATAAGATCCATCTAGTCTTTTGGTTTTTCCCTGATACAGACTACTTTTTGTCAAGAATCAGCTTTCAAATAGTGGAAGCACCATGTTTGGGAGGGCTGATCAGCCCAGTCCAATTTTGGTACCTCCTGAGGCCTTCCTGCTTCCTGAAGGATCTCCTCTGTCTACTTGAATTTTGTGTTTGATGGAAATGCTCTTCAGCTTCCAAGTCTGAAAAGTGCAGGTTTCAAACACACCTGGTTTTATTCTGGGTAAGATCACATGCAATAGGTTTGCATTGCTCCATGTGGGATTTGCTGATCTGCTGGGATCAGAACTGGAGTGAGTTCTCATCCATGGAACATCTCCCATGAAATGCCTTCAACAGAGAACCCAGACACGAGCAAAGCTTCCCAAGGGAGCTTTTCCCCTTTGCTTGCAGAGGCCATGGGTGCTTCCTTCTGCACCCATAAATTCCTGGCACACCTGTATTTACCTTTTACAATAAAGAAATATCGGAGTGCTCAATCTGCACTTCAGCCCTGAGGCATCTGCAAGACAAAACTGGCTCTGGCTTGTTCAGCTCTGATTCCAGGAAAACAATTACATCAAGCCCTGAACCACACACAGGATGACAACAGATGTGCTTTACCTGCCTTTGATAAATATTTGGTCACAAAAAACCTCTCACAGGTGGGAACACAGATTCCAAGTTGCAGCCCACCGTGCACCTGCCTTTTGCTCTGCTGTTCTCCCTTTCCATTACAGTTCCTTGTTCCAACACTTTTTCATGAGGGAAGCAACCCCCACAATGGAGATCAAGAGAGGCTCAGGCCAAAACACAAACACAAGCAAGTGGCATTAGGAGACTTAGTTTTACAGCCCCACTGCAAACCAGTAAATTTGTGTTTTTAAAGTGTGTATATGCCTTAACAATTGCCTTAACATGCAGCTGAAATAGGATGCAATTTGTCTTGGGGTTTGGGCTTTTTCCTTTTCCTTAATATGCCAGGAGTTCACCTGGATTAGGCACCAGACCCAAAGAGTGAGTTTATGCAGAGGGAGAAACACACAGAGAATCACCTACTTCATCTCTGCACTGACTCTGGGCACTCACCTTGGGCATACTTCTCTGCATTTCCTTCTGGCTGGTTTGGGGAGTTTCTTGCTTAACTGGCTGCTTTCTCAGAATCTCATTTTCCAGTGTCCACGTGCTGCACTGAATAAACTCATTTATGGGTTGCTGTCCCACAGAGTTTGTAAAGCAGACAGAAAAATTTTACAAATCCCATGTCCACAGCTTCACTTTTTCTAACATTTGAAACAGCAATAGAGAAACTGAGGGTCTGTGAATATGAACAAACAGCATGAATTCTTTCTTTAGCTGAAAGACTGCAGTCACCATGAAATTGGTTTAATAAATCCTTAGTCATGCAGCTTCCATCCCTCAGCTCTGATGCAGTAAAAAATATAAGGAATTATTAGTTTATTACTGTGACCTCTGCATCAAGACTGCTGCTTAATGATGCAATTCCTGAGGTTCAGTTAAAGCCATTTTCTTGCTGTAAAATTCCCATGTTGCATTTGAAGCATTTCCCTCTGATACATTAAGAGCTTTTATAGCTGACAGGTGACAACGGAGGTGAGATCAATAAATACAGGGCCACTCTACCCATTCCAGCCTTGAGCTCCTTTCTAAAGACAACCTGCAAACAGGAAAGATGCTGAGTGTTTTTATTTTAGTTTCTTTTCTGATCTAAAAGCAGATGTGAAATAGCTTGACATTTGAAATAGCAAGGCTTGTTTTCAGTTCCTTACTGGAGATTTCTTTTTCAAGATTCTACTTCTTTTTGAAGGGGTTTTTAAGTCTTCTTGGGATGAAACTGAGGGGTATTTGACTGTGGTTGCTAAACACACAGACAATTAAAAAGATCAAAAATGTAAACTATATTGAAGAGAGTGCAGAATTAAGAGTTCTAAGAATAAAATTTAAGGAAAGTTAAATGTAATGTGCATAAGTTTCATTATACTTTTTAGTAAGTATAATGAAAAGCAGAAGTATCACGTAGGGAAAAAACAACCTATTGCCCATCCAATCTTCTTTAAAATCAGATAAAGGAATAAATTTCTGGATCAAAATCCCCAGTCAATAAGGGAATACTCAAAAGGATTACAAAATGTCAAGAGAGAGTATGAAAGCAAGAAATGGAAAGTACATATGAGACCATAGAAGAGTTAGTACAAGCTCCCGTCCTACCAACCTTAAAATTACAGTCCTGTTGTTTTTCACAATTGCACAGTAACTACCTCAAGCACAGTAACAAGCTGGAGAACAGCAAATCATTTAAAATCTCTCCCCATAAAGACAGGCCGCATGATAAACTGCAGTTCCTCAATTGTGCGAGGAGCTCAACACACTAACCAAGAGTACTTAGAATTTCTACTGTACTTCCACTTGCAAAGGCTTCACAAATACTTGGGCATAAATAATCGTCCCAGTCTGGTGCTTTTTGGAACAAGCTGGATGTTATCAGTCACTTCCACTGTGTGAGTGAGGAGCACTCACCTGTACCCTCATGAGCAGTTCTGGGAGACAGAGGGGTGGCAACATCCACAAGGGATGACACAAAGCGGAATTTTCAAGTACTTTTTTCTTTTTCTCTGTAATGCAGATCTGCTCTTGACTTTCCCTTTGAGAGACAAGTAAATATTTTTACTCCTAACGGCAATAACACTCCGGTCTCACATCTTCTTTTGGAGTATCACTGCATCCAGAAAAATTTTCAGCCTGTTCCCTCTCCTATTAAAGCTATTGACAAGGTAAATGATGATTTATTGATGCTGTGTTTCTGCAGCACAGAATTTTAGCAGCAATAAATCTCTGTTCAGACAGATGATGTAATAATCTCAGCTTGCTACAAATGACCTAATGTTTCTTTACAAATGACTTAATGTTTCTTGGTGGTTCCTAGAACAGTTCATATTTCCTAATAGAATGAGGGAATACATGAAGTAGTTTCAGTAAAAGGTTAGATTTTTTATTTTATTTTATTTTTTTGTCTTTCCTGTCTGGGATGGTAAATTGGTCCAGTTGATCATAAAAAAAGATGCACTATTTCTCAGCCTTTTCCATCTGTGAATTTTTAGGTACTTTGTGACTCATACAATAAAACCAAATGGAGAAATACATAAACCAAAGGGCCAGGTCTGAATCCACACACTCCACCCTTCTTAAGGAGTCTGAGTCAAACTTCATTCCCGGGATGTTGATAGATACTTTTTTTTGTAAAGGCTGATTCCTTCAAATAGACATGAATACACAAACGTGCACACACAGGCATTCTAAAAAGGAGAGGGTCCCTTAGCACAGCTTCTGAGAACACCTGCTAATTTCCTTAATGCTGGTTGTGTTTCTTCCCACGGTCAGGTAGAGTTTTAAAAGTTCCTTTTGTTGTGTGTTTATAGGACTGGCATGGAGTACAAGATAAATCACCTTCTGTTGGGAAGATAGATATTACGTAAAAATCACCAACAACTTATTGCATTTTTAATTCCCTTTATTTTAAGCGTCTCAGCTCAACAAGATCTGCAATTTGGCTTGCTATTTCTTCCTCTGGTCATTCTACTAGACAATTTTCCTTACAACATAGTCCTTCTCTGTATTTTTAATTAAAATATCAACATTAGAATGCACACAGGAGAAGACAGGTGAAATGTTAGCAGCGTCCTTTCCAAACTGAAGAACAACTGGAAGAAGAGATATTGTGGTGATAAAACCCATTAATGAGAGAGAAGAGGCAATGTGTAAGTGAAGATCTGTCACTAAAGCCAAAACCTCACACGTGTGGAGAAGTCAGGGAGGGTTCATCCCACAAGTGATGCCAGAAGGGAACAACATCACTGCAGGAATAGGAAGGCAGAGGTGACAATGGATCAGAAGAGCAGCGTGCCTTGAGCATAACAGTTTAGGACTGAAATTCAGCTGTGAACTGGAACTGGGTAAGTGCTGCCATGTTCTGTCACTGACAATGATGTGGATAGTGCCTGCTTCTTTGAACACTATACCTGAAAAGATCTTATTTTGGCATTAATCAGGAGTTTTGCTGAAGAGAGCGTTTTTAAGAGAGCTTAAAAAATATGGACTGAGAGTTTTAGTGCCTGTTTTAAATACTGCAAGAGCTTGAACTTTTGACGATTGCTCACATTCAGGAGCTGTCTCTCTAAGGACTCCCTTTCCTGGCAGATCCCCAAACTAGTTCAGAGGTGTCACTTTGAGAAGGGTGTGATGAAATTTTCACACGCAAAGGGGTGTAGTCTTGGCTGAAATTTCTAATTGAGATGCATTTGTTGTTTTTATTTCTGATTGCCTCACTGATGTTACTACACACCTCAGAGCAGCATTACTGGCAAGAGCAGCAGAAACGTGTCACCTGCTTCATGCCATTGCAGCCATCCAGTCTCTGGGAACCTCTCCTGCTCACAGCTGATGTAATTTTACAAATAACATGGTAATCTTGCAGATCGCCAGCTACTTGCCCTATTTTATCAGTGCTTGTATCTATCTGCTCCATGAGGTAAGCCCATGCCTGGAGAAGATGTGGCAACTCCAGAGTTACTAAAAGTGACTTGCCACTGCTCCACAAGGAACTGGGACATTTGGCCACTTGCTCTGGCTTACAGGAGGCATTGCCTGGTGCTTCAGATCTAAGGGGAAGAAATTGCAGCAATTTAAAACAAACCCAGGAAGTTTTACCATTAGATAAGTCAAAATTGCTGGACCAGATATGGTAACACTTGAAGCATGGAGCAGCTTTATCAGTAGGTTACTTATGAATTATTCCTTGGTGAATGTTCTATTTTTCAAGAGTTCTTAAGTGACTTTTTTTTGCAGTTCTATTCGATTCAAAATGGTTCTTGAATGGGGGAATGGCACAATCGGACAGGGTAAAAACACAATGGTGTAAGGTCTGCCTTCTTGGATTTAGTTGTGCTACATCATGATATTTTTTAAAGTCTGGCTAGTGAAATGTGGTTTTTACCAGCAACAGAAGTAGCTTTTCATCTTTTTACCTAATCAAGAATAGTAAAGAAATCCTGGACCAGGCTGCAGACAATTATTTATAATGTAGTGATAGTTTGTTCTTTGACAGAATTAGCTCTGTTCACGTAGCTGGCATACTATGAATTTCATGCAAAATAGAGCATGTGAACTTAAAATCAAATGAATAATGGATATAAAAGAGCAAGCTCCAAAAAGCACTAATGTAGTGATCACTTTGCTAAAATTAATGGTGTGGCTTAGTCTGACAAGCCAGAACAGTAGAAGCATAAAAAACCTGCTTGAAATAGATTTTCTCTTGAGTGAGGGGAAAGTAGAGGTGCTTGCAGTGTTCACTTTCACCAATATTTTGTAGAGGATTGTAAGGAATTACTTTAACATGATTTTAATAAAATAGGTCCTTCCGGAGAGGGGAGGAACAAGCAGAACACCCTGATTAGCATCTCTTGTGATAAAACTTCTATTACTACACCTGAACTTAGTGTGGAGAGTCACAGCTTTGGATTTTGCCCAAAGCACTCCAAACCTTAGAAGTGTTCAGCGAAGTCTACTTTCACAAAATGTTTCACCTAAATACCTGCTTACTGCAAAGTTTTGTGCCTGTTTTGACAGCAACTGATGTTGTCTAACAAAAAGCATCTAAAAAAGCAAAATCAGATGCGACTAGATGAGAGCAAAACCACCCTCAGCGGCAGCCTAACAAACGCATTGACCGCAGTTCAGTGCCAGCATGCCATTGCCAGAAAACCTCTAATGGTCAATAAAAGACAATAAAAGGCCGGACTAAATCTATGCAACATTCAGTGTGCCATCAGGAGCTCTAAACTCAGGCTCCAGTACAACTTCTAGGGGAAAAAATTATCTCTCAGCCAGATGGTTTGACAGGAATACATTGCACCAGTCCTAGAGCTCTCCAGAAAGCTTCCAGGTGATCACAGAAGCTGAGAGCAGTGTGATTCTTACAATATCCATAGGAATACATGGAAAAAAGGAGTTTTCAGAGATGCTCAGGGTTATTAGAGATTACAGCCAATGCCCCTTTCAGGGAATAGTAAAGAAGCAACACCTCTTGATGGCCACTGCTGATTGGGGATTATCAGCTGCAGAAGCAACACACAGTCCCAGCTATGAGGTTTAAATATTTAGCAGTTGATTAATAGGTTTGTAATATAGAATACAAATGCCTCAAAATGAAAAGGAGGCATTTGAACCTAAAGAAAAATCAATGTCACTGGATCTCCTTATTCTACTCTCCTCTCTCTAACTGATGTCCTTTGACTTCACTGGGTGTGCTCCTCCTGCAAACAGCCACGGGATAAGCAAATACTACTTGTGTAGTGCCAGTTCCAGAGAGGATCACAAAGTGGTTTTGGCATCCTGTAAAGTAGCATAATGATGAATTAAAAAGAAAACAAAACTACTTGGAGAGGAGCTACAAAAATGTCAAGCCAAAGAAGAGGCAAATTCTCCTCAGCACTGTAAGATGGTACATGAAGATGTGGAGGCCACAAACTGTTCTGGGTAGTCCAGCTTGGACATTAGGATATGTTTTTGGTGGGATGATAGAAAAACACTGCAGTAAATATCCTTGGAGGTTTTCAGGACCTTGCTAGATGAGACAACCCATTGTAGAGTTTGTGGCAGCCCCAGTTCAAGTGGGTGTTTGGACACAATAATTTGCAGAGTCCCTGCCAGCCAGTGTTGCTGTGCTCCAGGTTCACAGGCACAGACAGATCTGGAAGGGAATTTAAAGAGTAATTTCATTTATACTAGGAGGTAAATGTGATGTGGCAGTATTTCTGCCATTTTTTGTATTATGATCTTGTTGGTGTACACTTCCAGATCTTACTTATTGCAACAAACATTTATGAAAAGTGAGTTAAGGTATTCTTTTCCCTCTTCAAATACTTGACCAGTTGTTCACTTCTGAAGTATTTTCTTCTGATGAGAAATTTCTCCATCTTCTCTGAAGAATTTGGTTGCTGTTTGCTTTTGATACATTTTTCCTCTCCATATTCACTGCCATGATGTTTTCTTAGTAGCCAATACTAAGGATGAAGAAATAAAGGTTTCAGTTGTGATTTTACAGTTGCTCTGTGGGTCAGTCCCTCACCTCTATATGGAAAAGAATCAGAGAATGGTTTGGGTTGGAAGGGACCTTAGAGACCATCTCATTCCACCCCCTTCCATGGGCAGGGACACCTCCCACTGTCCCAGGTTGCTCAGACCCCCATTCAGCCTGGGCTTGGATGCTGCCAGGGATGGGGCAGCCACAGCTTCTCCAGAAGGAGAAGGACAGGAGTCTCATTAAAGAGTAGAGATTCCTAGTTAGTTCAGCTGATGAAAAATTTCCAGCTAGTGGAAGAACTCTAATATATGCAATCTCTGGAAATAGCCTTGGAGCTATGTTTTTTACTAAGGAATGCTGCTGTCCCAGGGAGACAGGAGACTAGTTAAATCCTAGAAAGGTAAGAGAGTTTTTGTCCATGCTTACACCTTTTTGTATGCACTCCCCATCATCAGACTGTTTGCTCTTACCCTCACCAAACCAGGCCAGATATTTGACTGCTTCTCATCCTTCCATAGCTACTCTGGTCAGTAATCCTTCTGAGTACACTGATTTTTTTTCCACAGTTTTGAGTTAAATCAGGTGAAGCTGTGGTCATGCATGGCTAATTACAGTGGAAGGAGAAAAATGAGTACATTTATTAACATTCTGTTCCTTTGGAGAGACTGAGAAATGGCTTTGGAAGCTCCAGCTCCACCGACACCCTGCTGGCAGCTTATTGCCCATGCTTCTGAATCGCAGTAATTTCTGAAAAACGTGGCAGATCCTTGACTGTCAACTGGGGGGGTAAGAACAGAGTTCCAGGGATTTGATGTTTGATGCAGTTTTAAAAAGCTTTTCTTCCCTGGGCCCCCTGTGGCCTTTCTCCACAGCAGGCTCGAGCACTGCAGGATTAATTACTCGCTCTGCTTCCATTGGTGCACAGAGCTCTGTGCTCCTGCGGGCTCCAGAAGAACTCCATCCAACAGGACAGTCAGAGAGATCCAGAATTACACAACTGGTCCAAGTGGTCCTGTGTAATGGGCCCGAGCTGGCGGCTCTACCTCTCTGTGACATTGGACCCATTCAGGGATAATGCACAGAAGGCTCTGGAATCAATCCATGGGAACCAGGAGATGTTTTGTTGGCTTAAATTAAGACCTTAAACATACATTTTTTTCTTTAGGGTTCTGCCTTGTTTTTATCAGACCCAACTGTTTTCTTCATGCTGTGACAATTAATTGGATTATTTTCATTTAAAGATCCAAGCCCACAAGATAAGTGGAATGGAACGGAATTGTTTTCCTTTCCCTGCTCTCCCTCATTAGTAGTCTAAACAAGTGTGAGACTGCATTAAGCTTGTAGCTATTTTGTTAGCTTGCAATCACTTTCTTCTCTTCTGCAGATGGAGACTGTGCTTAGATCATTATATTCCAGGGTGCAGTAGTGGTATATTAAAAGTGAAAAGGCTAGTTACGGAATTTATGCCTGCAATTACCTTGGTAGTGAAAAAGGACGGCAACAAAAGTAAGTTTCACAAGGAAAAGGAGCAAAAAAAGGAATTACAGCGCTTTTTTTTTTTTTTTTTTTTTACTGTGAAAAGTGGCATAAAACGCTGCCTGAACAAATCTCTAGGCTAAATTGGACAGATGTTGGCATCACTGCAAACTCTGCCTGCAACAAAGGTGAGCCTCCAAAATGTCATCCCATTTAGCAGGTTCCTCTTCACAGGGTGATTGTCTCAATTTCACATAAGTTTGACCTACAAATCCAAGTAGTTTGTCTCCTTAGTAACCTTTGAAAACCCTTGCTGGAATGCCAAAGCTGTTGTGAAGCTGTCAGAGCTGTTCGTGCTTCATCTGGAAACCTTCAGAGGGTCACTTTTGGGATGAATGGGAGAAGGTACTTGTTCTTTACTGACATTAAAACTTCAGAATGCAAGAGATTTTGCTGGGTTAGGCCAGTACACTCGACATCTTCATCTGCCAGATTCAATTACAGTCTGTGCGTGGACATGTTTGCAAGTAGGACAGACAAATGGACAGGGATCCCATAAAATTTCTGTCAACTGAGACCTGATTCTTGATAGCTGATCAAGACTTCAGCAGCAAAACAATTAATCTTCTCCTAAGAATGGGTTATTTTTCTGTATATATATAGTGATTGTGTGAGACATGGAGAAACTGGCTCTTAAACCCCCATTTCAAATGAGAATTACACTTTGATTTTGAAGTGTTTTACCTCCTGTTTCACATTAGGTGTTAAAGGTAGCTATGCCAATTTGCAAAGCCAGCTCATTTCAGAACTGACCTTTGCCAAACTCAGAACTATCACTTTTTTATCCCTGAAGATTTTTCCTGCCTTTCATTGATGTGTGAGATATACCCAGACCTCAAGAGCTGACAGCTCTGGTTCTGCCAAGTTTTCTCTCTCTGTGTAGCAGAACCAAAGTTTACTGCTTGCTGTCTAGGTTGGAGAAATGTCCTTTCTGCAACTTTGTCACTGAAAATCAGATTAGTATTAAAAATCTAGAACAGACTTCTCCTGTTAATAAACAGCAAACAACATGGAAAATACCCCTTATCCTGTTCAGTAAGAAGAACCAGTGGTGAAAGGCCTCACAAGAACATGCTTCACACACCCTGGAAACAGAGGAGAACCTCTGCCAGGTTGTCAGTGGTTGGGGAAATGTAGTAGGAACAGTCGGGTGCTGCTAAGTGGACTTAGGGAACAGGGAAGGCTCTAGGGAATGGAGCTGGAAGACAGTGAGTGAAAGGATTGGAAATGTGAATCGAGACCGCAGCAGAGCAGGGGTTGCATCTCAGTGTGAGTATTTAGGATGGAGTTTTTCAGGCTTTCAATTATTCCACTGAAATGGAGAGTAGTGGGGGAACAGGACAGAAGAAATTAAATAACCAAAGCACTTACCTAAACCCTGGGATTTCATCGCCATCATCTCCTTTTTTTCCAGACTCATGGTTCTGTGAATTTTGCGAAAGTTTAGGAGAGGAGAGCTGATTTAAGATTTTTGAGCCCTTAAGGATTTGCAGTGCTTCCCTAACCTTGGATTAGCTTAACTTTGGGTTAGAAAAACCTCCCAAATTCTTTCTGGTGATCCCTTTTACACTGTGCTTTCTTCTGCCACCATGGAAACAGCGGCTCTGCTCTTAGACTCCTTGATCCTTGGCCCTGTGATTTTCTCAGGTTATCTCTGACCATTTCTCTGGTATCTTCCCTCATCAAACTCTCCTCCCTTCCATGCAGTTCCTCTGAGGTACATCTGGATCATTCATGTTAGCAATGGAGTGTCTGAACATGACCACAAGCTTATGGTCTAAGCTTATACCAGTCCTTTTTGCACAAACCTTTCATGTTTCCAGAAGTGCTTCTTTACAGCCCCACTGAGATTTATCCCATTTCCTTGTAATCCATCCTCTTACCTCCCATACTGGCTCCATACATTGAGCTACAGACTTTGGAACCACAGGTTTTGACTCTCCTGCAACTGACCATCAATCCATGAGATATCAAGAGGGAGAGCTTGTCGCTCCAGCCCCATTCTGTGGGACCAGAGCCGTGACTGTGCCCTGTGACCGAAACGTGGTGTTCTGAGTTACATCACGGGACACGGCAGCTCCAATTCCAGTCAGGCTGGTCAGTCTCTGTGCCTCCTGTGCCTGCTTCGCTGTCCTTGGTTCTCCTGTGCCAGCTACACTGGGCTGTGATGCCAGGCAGCCCTTCCAAGCAAAAACATCCTCTCCCTAGGCTCTTCAGAAGCTGTGTTCACTGGGATAGCTCCTGGGACTTCAGTATCAGGCCCTAAAATAGATGCATTAGGGTTGAAAAATAGGGAACAGAATGTAACAGCAAGTTGCATCATTTTGTTTACATCTTGTTCCAGTTTCTTTTTTCCCTAATTTATTTTGAGAGCTTTATGTCAGACTGAAAAGCTGCACTTGATCACCATATAGGAAGCAAATGTTGAGTAAGAAGACAGACTGTGTGGTTAAGCTTGCAACACACAGTGACCTCCCATGTCTTGGGATAATGTGAAAAAAAACAATGGATTTAGCAAAGAATCTGCAAAGAATCTTTGCTGAGAAGAAAAAAGCATATGATCACTGCTGAACCAGTGTAAGAACAGGTCAAATATATTGGCTAAGAATAAGATGTCTGGAAAACATGAGTATTTCTGTTTAATATATTATTTTGTATCCCTGGGATTGGCTGGGGAAATTGTCACCTTCATTTTTCTCTGGAATTTTAAAGAAAGGACAATGCTGACTATGCTCACTGATGAATAATATAGAGCTTCCTTAATTAAAAATAGTTATTATTAGTTAGTGTATTTGTTAACTTTTTTGTTCCAGACTTTCCGTGTTTCTTTGTTTATGGAAAAAGATCATGTACTAAACATGTCTCTTGCAAGTCCTCCAAGGAGAATCCAGGAATAATATTTTAAGGGATGACGTTGTTTAAGCAAACTCAGCTATAAATATTTTAATTGCTTACAAAACGAATTGAATTTGTCACATCCTTAACTCCTGCATGAGGAATCTGGTATCTGTGTGCCAGGAAGAACTATGCTGTGGGTTCCAAATTGCCTGCAAAAGTCACAGCCAAGCCAGAAATTCATGCTAAAAAAATAATACTACTTATATAGGAAAGAAGTCATTTCAATGGTATTGAAATTTGGTGAAATCCTGGTTTTGGAAAGGCTGCTGGGAGTTGCTAAGATGTTCAGGATATGAGCTGACAGTCTGTAAGGTGACTATACCAATTTCCTTGATTTTGTAGCGCTGAATGAGTTGCTTTGTTCCTTCAACTACACACATGGAAATATAAATGGTTTTCCTGTGACATAGATGCTATTAATATAAAGAAAGTTATCTGGGCTTTCAGGAAAGTATAAACTAGAACTTTCTCAGAAAGGGTGTGCATATAGAACAGTCCATGTTTGCCCGTACGGAACAGAGCCGGACTGTTTCAAATACCCTCCAAAGGCACCTCGTTTTTAAAACTGAACTAATATTACTTATTTGTTGACATCATTTAACTTTTTCCTATTTTTAAGAGACATAGCAAATGATGTGTTCTGCCTCTAGATTAAGAGGTGAGGAAAAAATTATATACCCCTGGTTAAATCCATGTTTTGTCCACACTTTGAATGGTGAAATTCTGGTTTCTTTACTTCCAAAAATTTGGTAGAAATTGCAACATGGCAACATGACTGATGAGAGTATGGAATGGCTTCCAGGCTAGGAATAAAGAAAACTGAGAAGGAACAGGATATAAAAAAAGGAGTAGCACTGCCAGGATGGACATGGATTGACAGTTCACTGACTGTGCTGGTAACAAAATCAGGATCTGCTCCAGGATGCTCTCAGAAGCAGTTTCAGGACAATCCAAAGGAGGTGAATTTCGCACACCGGGTTGTCCCATGTGTTGGGAATACAAGATGTTTCCAGGCTTTTAAGAGTAGACTGCACAAGCATTTGGACAAGCAAACCCTTGGAGTTATTATTTAGACAGATGACATCAGGCTCAGGACAGGTGAAGGGTGAGAGGGTTTTAAAGGAATCCTTTGTGAATTTTTTCTATTCTTCCTTTTCCCTTTTCGTTTTCCATGTCAGCCCATGATCACTTGGAAGACAGAAATATGACTGAGACAGAGCCCAGCTCTGAACCAGTGCAGACGTTCTGATGTCATTAGGTATTTTTAAATATTGATGATGATTTCCTAAAGATGGAACATGGCAGGAAACAACTGAGTGAGCAAATGGTACTTCTATGAATGGTCTCACAGAAGTAAACCCAATGAATTTCTGAGTTGCCTCATTCTTCAAGAGTTTGCAGACCCAAGGTCTTAATTAATTTAATAAACTAAATTAATTAATTCAATTGTGAAACACTGCATATGAAGTATGATCATATGTGCCTCCTTTTAAATTTTCATTCCACCTATTAAAAAATTACATTTTTGTCTATACTGCAGCATTTTCTAAACGTTTGATTCACTACTGTGCCCCACAGGAATCAAGCAACTAAAGATCTACAGTACACTCAGCAGGTGTGAAATCTTATCAGAATTGTGTAACAGCACAATGCTAAAGTGTCATAAACAGATTAAAGCATTCAGGTTTTTTCCTGGTCTTCTGTCTGTTAAATATCAAAAACATAGACTTCTGTTATTCAGACAGATCAGGGAGTTACAAATAAAATTTGGATTACAAGTAGTATCAACAGCAGCTAAAGAAGTCCTAATAAGCCAGGAGAAAATTTGTGGGAATGTTTCTGAATGGCTTGCACTATGGTTACCTAGCTCTGCATTATTTCCTGACCAATCTTAAATGTTCTGGAATTTTTCTGGCTCATTCTCAAGAAACACACCTGGACTATGTTACCAAAACAGTAAGAAAGAGAGAAAGGAAAGTTAGAATTGATTCCTAAATGTTGATTAAGTAGTTAGATGTAAACTATTTGTGAATTAAACATTTATAGGTTATTTCTGATGCTGAGAAGGAGCTTTCATGGTTAAAACCCCCTCTGAATCTTTCCAAGAGACATCTCCAGCATGACTCTGATACAGCAATTTGGATTTGTTACACCAATTGACTGCAAAGAAAGAAACGTCAAACCCTCACATAAATGTCCTTTCTCTGACAAGCTCTCCCTCTTTTGAACTACAAGAACGAGGACAACATTGTTTTGCTTTGCCACAGACGCTCCCCTAAGTTTTTTGAAGGCTTCAGAGGTTCGGTGGAATTTGACAAGAGGTATTTGGGCTTTTGTGTTTGCCTTTAATTTCTGCGCTCCGGGGTGGATCCTGCTGCTGCTGCTGCAGCCGGGCCGTCGGAGCAGAGGGCGCAGGACCTTGGCTGCTTGTCACAGCTTGCAGGTCCGGGACAGCACACAGCCTGCAGAAGTTTGCATGTTCAGAGCAAAGACTTTGTTTCAAAATGTTTGTCTAACTCCTATGTCTGGCAGCTTGAAGAGCTGCTGCCCTTCTACACAGTGAATAGGTGCTTATCTTTCTATATTACAGGCTAACTCTGGAAATACACAGAAATACAAGTTTACTGGGATGTTGGTAATGGTTACACTGCCGCCACAGTTTGGGTTAAAACCTTAGGTATTTCTGTCAGCTCTCCTTCAACAACAAACTTAATCTGCCCACACAGACACTGCAGGTTTGGTTCTGCCACGGTTCATTTCAGGATGAGCATTTGGTTGTAAGCTTCTTCAGGTTTGCATACCTTCAAAGACTATGGACAAGCTCGACTACTCACATGAGGCATCAGCCCCAACTTCAACTGCAACAGTGGAGAACCCGTTAATAGTCTTTTATAGCAGTGAGATGACCTTCTATGTGTACAGCTCTGTTAAAAATATATATTTAACATTAGAAAATTAAAATAACCCATGTGTGTTCTGCGATGGAATGTCCACTAACATAAATACTTCTATGGCCACATAAAAATAGAAACATAAAATACTTAGTTTTTCCATAGGTCTGTTAAGCAACAGCCAGTGCTTTTATTAATATATTGTTTCTCTTTTTAATTGCACTTTTATTTAGAAAAATTCACAATCCTGACTTATGAGGAATGTTATAGGGAATTATATGGAAATCTCAAAATGCAAACAGACACACCTCATTCCTCTAAAACAAGAGACTGGTTCTTTATATGCCAGTAATTTTTGTAGTCTTAGGCAACCATTTGTTTCCCTTTCTCTCTTGAAAATAATTAAATAAATGAAACTTTGCCCCACTTCCCCCTCACACATCCACATACATGCACAGGACCAGCAAAACTCAGTAATTTTCCACTGGCTCAACAGCCTTTCAGTGCTTGCCATCTGCTGTGCTGGCAGGACCCACCAGAGGAGCACCAGCAGCAAGGCAGGAACTGGAACATCACGTTGTGAATATTCATTCCATTTTCATTGTCACAGCTGGGCCTCATAATCTCTCTGAGACTGACCTTGCCTCCCCCGACTTCCCCGTGGCAGCTTTGAGGAGTAGACGGCAGTGAGGCACTGAATCAAAGCTTACAACTTACAAACACCTGAAATCCCCACTCAAAACCACTCCCCATTCCTGCTGGGGGTAGGGGTATCCATCACTCCCACTGACCACTGGTACTGACAGATTCTTAAGGACTTTTGCTCTGGGAAGAGTGCTTTAGTGAAACACCACTTTTCTAGATCCGTGATGAGTTTATTTTGAATTTTTTTATCGTAGAATGTTTCTTCCCCTCTTGCTAATTCTGTTTCTGGGTTATGTGTCTGTGGTTCCAACACATGGTGAATGTGAGTGCACATTACCTCAGGTTTCAAATATGGAACCGGAGTTCAGCTATCCCAAAGGACAGTCAGTCCCTTCAGGAAGCACTCCTGCACCTCATTCAAGTTAAAACATGCTAATTTTAGGCTTCTGTTATTTCAAACCTACCAAATCTAATGCTTTCAAAACCCAGTCTCAGCAGGTAGGTTCACAGTGCTCAGGGAGGTCCATGGTGGATTCCCTGGGTCTGCCTGTAGGTCCTGAAATTGTGAGGTCTCTGGGCAAGAAATCTGCTTTAGTGCACAGAGCTCCTAAGTTCCTAATCTCTACATAAAGACTAATGAGGTAAAATAAATAAAATCTGTCTGTCAGTTAAGTCCTCCTCATCAGCAACTCTCCTCAAGTCAAGTGATGACATCAAGATAAACTTTCCCTCGCTTCCATATTGTGATGGAAGCAGATGATTGTACTTTGTCATTCTTCCAATCTGAGCTCACAGATTTGCCTTCTGCATACCTGGATTTGAATGAAATCTGTACCACTGCATCCTTGGGATAACAGCTTTCCCCATAAGTGCTGCCATTTGTTTATGCTCAGGTAGTACTGAAACCACAGCAGGGTTTGACTGCTCTCCTGCCTGTGTTAACACCCTCAGCCTTGTGCTTTGGCAGTGGGACAGAGGGAGATGGATCACAGAACCACAGAATATCCTGAGTTGTAAGGGACCCACAAGGATCACAGCAGTCCAATCCCTTGCCCTGCACAGGACAGCTCCAGAAATCGAAGCTAAGGGCCTGCCATGCCCCGTTTCCACTTAATTCTGCTGTCTTCTGTTTGAGCACCTGCTGAAGCCCGTTTAACTCCTGACTGTGAGACCCGTCAAAACCACAAGCTCTTAGGTGAGTCCTGACTGTCAGAGCTTGCTGAGTACCAAGGTTTACACTGGGCTGGAGAGACGGGATCCTGGGATGCATTGGGAAGAGCATGGATTGCAAGAAGAGGGAGGTCATCCTACTCCTCTGCTCAGCCGTGCAAGGCACATCTGGAGGGCTGTGTCCAGCTCTGGGCTCCTCAGGACAGGAGGGACAGGGAGCTCCTGGAGAGGGGCCAGCAGAGGCTCTGGAGATGATTTAGGGCCTGGAGCATCTCTGACAGGGAAAGGCTGAGGGAGCTGGGGCTGTTCAGCCTCGAGAGGAGCCCCAGCTGAGAGGGGCCCTCAGCCCTGTGTGTCCCTGTCTGCAGGGAGGCTCCGAGCAGGGCCCGGGCTCTGCTCCGGGGGCCCAGCAATGGCACCAGAGAAACGGGCAGGGACTGATCCCAGGAAGTTCCACCTGGACAGGAGGCAGAACTTCTTCCCTGGGCAGTGACCGAGTCCGGAGACAACGGGGAGTCTCCCTCGCTGGGGATATTCCAAACCCGTCCGGACACACTCGCGGGCCGTGTGCTCTGGGCTGGCCCTGCTGGAGCAGGGAAGGGCCGCAGCACCCCGGCGGTCCCTGCCTGCCCGGCCCATCCCGGCCCATCCCGGGACGCGGCCGCAGAGGGACGCGGGAGGG
>VZRO01006319.1:631825-653150 GCA_013397915.1 Daphoenositta chrysoptera
CCCGCAGCCCCTGGGGTGGCTCGTCCCGTTGTCCCCGGCGTGACTTGTCCCCCGGCTGGGGGCTGGGGCTGAGGTGCCCCGCGGGGGTGTCGGTGCGGGGACACAGTTTGGGTTAAAACTGGGTGAGCCCGGCGGGGGAGCAGGGCCGGGGCTGTGCGGGGACCCGCCGGCAGGGTCACGGCTGGACTGCACTCGTGCTACAGAACGTGGCTCTGGGCTTAAGGGTGTCCTGCCCTCTTTAGAAATAAATAAATAAAGGGACGAAATTATCTCCGTAATGCGCTTAGAAAAGCAAACAGAACCTTCACAAGTTTCCACTCGCGGGAGGAACAAATCCCAAACCTTCTCCTGAGCCGGAGGAGTTTGGGATTGGGGCCCCCGTGGTTTGGCTGTCCGGCTCGTGCTCTGTGTCTTTAGACAATTCGCATTGACTCAGGTAAAAGTTAAATGCTAAGAACAGAGGTCTCGCAGTTGTTTGGTTTTGATTGATCTGGAACGCCTTGGGTTAGAATAGCAAAGTTCGCACGCGTGCCTCCGCTGGTGTACCTGGCTTCCTCTTGCAAAATCCAGACTGGGAATAAATGAGCCTTGCTGTAGCCTCCGAATCAAAAAGCAATGCCGAAGTCCGATTTTTTTTTTTTTTTTTTAAGTTTTCTGTAAGATATTTGGTGGGATGTATTGGTTTTGCTTCTACCGTCTCTTTGGAGAGCAGTGGGGCTTTTGTTGACTGTAGATGTTGGGGTTTGTCAGGTGTGCTGATTCAGTGTTTTGATTACAGTTTGTAAAAGTCACTTGAAGCAGAGGGATCTTGTTTATGAGTGTTTATAATGCTAATAAATCTCGCTAAGTTGTTGTGCCTGCTCCATAAAAGGTGCCTGAGTATACACAGGAATCTGAAAAATTGTTTTCATTCTTTACCCTTTAGGAATGAAAAAATATCAGCTTTAATTTTCACTCTGAAGAGTGGAAAGAATTAGTAGCCCACAGGCTACTGACCTGAGAGGTGATGGTCAGTGGATTCCCTGTTGCATGTGAGAAGTCTGTTACTGTATCTAACAGAATTGCTGCAGTTTTACCTTCTGTACCATATGTAGACACGTTTTCCTGGTTTTGTTAAGAAATATTTTGGATAGGAAAAGTCAAATTTGCATAGCTCTGTGAACTCATTTGTTTTTCATAATGTACATGGCATACTGTATGTTCAATTTAAATAATTTTGCTTAACAGAGCTTAAAAAAATTCTAAACATTTATTCGTTTATTTCTCAAACATTTCAGGGGAAGACAAATCCCAAGCCACTAGCTAAGCAGAAATCAGAAGGAAATATTTTCAGAGGACAGGTATCATGCTTTATTTCTTTCTGCCTCTTTTTTTTTCCAGAAAGTTAGCCTCTCTTAAAAAAACAAACAGCAAACCCACAATCCATCTTTAACTTGCAGCAGACTTGGACCAGACCTATGCTCTTGGTGAGGAAATGTTCCCAGGAGAACAGAAATTTTGGATTCCTGTCAGGTGATCTGTTGTGGAGCTGCTTGTGTAGGCTTTTTGGTGCTGACCTCAGAGGGTCTGATTCACAGTTGAGTCCTTAGTGGGACTCTCCTGATGGGGTTGGAATAATATGGGATGTCACACTGGAGTTCAGTGCATGCACAGTGCGTGTGGCTGAGGTTTGGCTGTTCTTTCTCAGGAGTTCTGTGTAGCCTCCCTTTGCTCATCTGTCTTTTTGTCCCTGAAGTTTGAATGGTGGGTAGGAGTTTTTTTAATCCTTTAGGTTCCTGCTGTAGTTAGGGATGGCTCTTGAATCCTGTAGTGACCACAAGGAGCTTAGTCACTGGCTGTGTCCTCTGTATCTGTCGAGGCAGTGGGTTTGTCTTGCTTTCGAAGCTGATCTTCTCCCCACAGATTCAGTTTTTACTCAGTCCATGTTTATTCCAATAAAAATGTTGTTCTTCCCTCCAAGTTTAAGCTGAGCATTAGTTAAAATGTGAAGGCAGTTGATAAACTTTGATATTTGTGTTCCAGGAGATGCAGGGTAGACATGGAAATTGCAATGAAAAGAATTGCTCCTCTGAATGCAGTATTCATCAGCACAAAGCCTGCTAAGCTGATATTATATGGTAAATGGTTTGCTTTTAGTCTCCCAGAAAGAGGCTTTGTGTCTTAGGGTAATGGCAGTTGACATAAATCAAACATACAATTGTCCACAAAATCATTTAATCTTCTCTTGTTGCTCATTTCAACATATAGCTGCACTTAGAGCAGACCTGCCACTAGTGATAATTGCGTTGCTGTGGCTTGAAAATATGGGTTTGTTAAATAACTGGAGTCTAATTTTTGAGATGGGTTGGTGCAGAATTTTTCAAAGTCTGGTGATTAAATAACAGCTTTTGTTGTGCAAAAAATTATTACGCTATGGGTAAGCCAATTTAATATTGTGGGGTAGCAGCTCGGGGAAGAGTTATTTATTTCATGTTATGAATTTAAATAGTGAACTGTATTTAAAGTGGTGGAATCTTGTCTTGAAGGCTCAGAAATTAGTTGTCAAATGCAGCAGAGCAGACTTTATCATTTGATTGGTACAGAAAATCCTGCAAGTCTGTAGTTTAAAACTACAGAGTAACTTCTGACAGTCCCACTGCTCCTGTATTTGCATGGGGAAGTAATAGAACATTTTTCTCTTAACGATATAAAACAAAACAGGAAGTAGAGGAATAAATAAATTATCAAGAAAAACTCCGTTTCCTTGTCATAAATAATATAATCAGTATGGGAAGCATTAAAATGTGCAGTTGTCATAGTTAGTACTGCCTTACTTGTGAAAGCAGGTAATCTTGTAAGGCATGCATTGATATCTGATTAAATACTTTTTACAGATTAAAAAAGCAAAGGGAAATGGTGGATCAGGAAAGAATATGAATCTTTATACTTCAAATATCTGGTTTTCTGATTTCTCAGTAATTTAGATGTTGGATTTTATATTCTGGTTTGAACTGTAGGCTTGGAACTTAGTTTGTGTTATATGCCTTTAATATTTATACCTACAACCTTGCAGTTTGTTAGCTGACAAATGGTTTTGTGGAAGTTGCAACTGATCAGAATGTGAAGAAAACAGATACCTGGAATTTGGAAGACTACTTCTATGGGATTTTGATTGTCTAAGGAACAGTTGTCTTTATGTTTTTACTAGTAAAAGGAGCAATGGTTGGTTAAAATGGTAGCCTGGGTTTATGGGATTTCACAAGAGTGAGAATGTCCTGAAGCAGTAAAAAGGGAATCAACTATTCACCTTTTAGTAACACAGAACAGCCAAGATGAAGTAATAGTTTGGTGTGTGCAGGTTGTGCAAACAGATGGAGTTTATCAAAGGTGACAGAGTGAATGGGAGGGAGGAAGTAAAGGGATAACTCGGATCTGTATGGGAGAGGAAGAGTGTTGATTGTATTGCAACTTTATTAGCTATGTCTCTTATGTTCCAGAGTGTGAGCCTATGATCACTGACATGCTGTAGAGGAGCTCCAGTTCTAGCAAAGATCTTGGCATATTGGAGTGTGTTAAATTTCGTTCCACAGAAGGGGAAACAAAAAAATTTCTTATCTTTGACCAGGTGAAAGGTTGTGAAACCTTTTTCTACTACATGTAATAAAGAGAGCTTTTTACAATTCTGAGAGCACTGTGTGTGATGTCACATTAAGTACTGCATTTATAAAATGTGCTAAGGTATTTTAGCAATTAAATCGCCTGATTGGAAAATAAAACCCAGCTGACCATCCCCCAGACAAACACTTGGAAAACTTGGGTCAAGTGGGTGCCTTCCCAGAAAGTCGTACTTGGTGGAAGGTCCTTTTTATGAGCCATTGTAGTAGAATAATGAGAAATAATGAGTGATAATATGAGAAACACAGTTGGGCATCAATTGGCTGCAGTTAAAATGAAGATACTGGGTCACACCAAGCCATAGGAGTTGCAAAGACACTCAGCATCCATACACAGGAGTGTATGGAAGGGGGAATAGTCATAACTCCCATTCCCATAACCAAGAGACAAGGAGGGGAATGAAAGTCATCACTTTAGTTACACACATGACTGCCCTGCATGACTGCTAAAGGCAGGAACAGCAAAGGAAAGGGGCTTGGCAGAAGCAGTTTGTCACAAGTGGGGAGCTGTGTGTGCTCAGGGGGCTCTCCTGGTGGTACAGGCCCCATGTCCCTGTCCCCGATGTGACAGAGAATGAGACAGCTTCTCTGGCATGTTTGTGCTGTGCCATGAACTTCCTCCAGGATCACTGAGAACCCCCCAAAGGACAGATGGGGCCTCGTCCTGCCAGGTCACTGCCAGTTTGGAGATCCTTGAGTGTGTTCTGTGGGTAGAAAGTCCGAGAGTTTTTTGACTTCACTAGTAAAACAAAAACCTACTTACAGCTGAACTGATAGGTAAATTCCAAAGGATATTTCCTTGTCTGCAGGAGAGCTGTTGTGTACAGGCCAGCCAAGATGTGGATGGCCTCACCACACAACCTCCTTACCCTTGTGTGAAGCTGAACTTGGAATTAATGTCTTAGATTTCCGTGGGTCACACCTGAGTACAGAGGAGGTGACAGGACACAGGTGTCCCAGTATTGCCCTCTATTTCCCAATGCAGAGCTGCCTCTTTGGCTGATTAGTGAGATTTGAACCAGACTCTGGAGAAGGCAGGGGTAGTTCACAGGCTTCAGTGTTCCACTCTTTCCCATAAAAACTGAGAAAAACCTTTCCTTTCAGGAGAAATTCCCTTTTCCCAAATGAGCCCAGTAGAAATGGCAGACCTTAGACCAAATAGCACCAGGCTCCATTTGTCTTTTGTATATTGGAAAAGTGTTTATTACAGACATTTCTTAAAATTTGTTTTAATTATTTTTTACAACGACCATTTGCATTATGTGTTCCCTGCCCTTCCCTCTTGCTGGTGCCTTATAAGGGAGGTAACCAGAATGGCAGCCAAATATCAGCCTGATGATGAAAGAATTGTTCCACTTAAAATGTTACTAATTTTTAGCCTGCTGAGTCCTGTATGAAGAGGAAAGCTTATATTAGTAGCTCCCCAGACAAAATCATTGCACTGCATTGTTTAAAGACAGTTGTTGTTTCTTGAAGTTAAAGATTCCTCTCTTCTGTGCTCTGCGGCGTTCGCAGAGCAGGAAAGGAGAGCAAATTTAATCACAAGGTAAGGATTTAGTGGGAGTACCTATTTTTTCAAACAGTAGCAACTGGATATGTTGAATGAAGGCTGTTTAACAGTAATTAAAAGTATGATTTAACAAACTGTAAAATCTGGAACTATAAAGGAATTTTGTGATCTGCATGCGAGGCTCTCTGTGGGACACAGTCATTCAGCAATGAGAGCCATGGCTGGTACAGACAGGTAACAGGCAGCTGTTAAAGCACATTCCTGTTTAGTGGAGTAAGGGCTGTTGGATGTCAGACACTTTTGTAGCAAATACTCCTGGTGAGATTTAGCAGGGCAGTTTGAAAGGCTGGGAGAATTGGGATTGTTCAGCCTGGACAAGTGAAGGCTTTGGGGTGACCTCATTGTGGCCTTGCAGTGCCTGAAGGGAGCCCACAGGAAAGATGGGGAGAGACTCTTGACAAGGGCCTGGAGTGACAGGACAAGGGGGAATGGCTTCACACTGACAGAGAGGAGGTTTAGATTGGATATGAGAAAGAAATGTTTCCCTATGATAGTGAGGGAGGCCCTGGCACAGGTTGCCCAGAGAAGCTGTGCCTGCCCCATCCCTGGAAGTGTTCAAGGCCAGGTTGGATGGGGCTTGGAGCAAGCTGGGATAGTGGAAGATGTTCCTGCCCATGGCAGGAGGCTGGAATTGGATGCTCTTTAAGGTCCCTTCCAAGCCCAACCAGTCTGTGATTCCCTGAAGTAAGGTTGCCTTGTGGTGCAGATCCTATAGTTGCATGTGTTGGAGGGCAGTCAAGTGCATCGCAGCAAGTTCTGACTTTCAAGATAAGTTGAAAGAAAGGAATTTTATCATTTCTGGTGTCATTAACATGCATCTTTGTTACTGGATTTTATTGGTTTTGTTTGTGCTTGGTTGGTTCCTCTAAAGTGATAAAGAGCTCTGGTTGAACAGGTGGGTGGCTATTCTTTCACTGACTTGCCGTATTTCACTTGTGTAAATCAAAAGTTTTGTTGTGCTTAAAGAAAATTTCTCTTGTTAAACCAATCTGCCTGCTGATAGTTTAACTTACTTCCTTCACTTCATTAAATTAGTTATAGCATGTATCTCCATTTCCATGAATGCTGTAGGAAAGGAAATATTGATATTCAGGTTTATTTGGGGGGAGAGGAGAGAAACACACCAACCAACCCTGATGATATTGTAAGCACAATTTCTAGTCAAGTCTTACTGTTTAGTCCTTCCCCAGTCTTCACAGCCATAGATAGAGTCTTATGAAGTAGTGACTAAGGGCAGAGAATTAAGGTTTATTAAAACAGGAGTTCTTCATTAACTCAGCTCTCAAATCTCCTGTGAACAAAGAATATAAATGACCACTTTATGTTAAAGTATATTAGGTGGTTCCTCTTACTGTATGGAAACTCCTGCTCTGTGTTCATCTTTGCAGGGAGTTCAATTTAACAGAGAAGGAGAGATCATATAAAGTCTGTATCACTTGAGCATCTGTGCCCCCTTGTAGTCTGGATATGGTGACCTCACTGCACAATTGCCTAAGTAGCAATTAGAAACTTTTCTGTGGTTTTTTTTTCTTCTTAAAAAAACCACCAAAAAACAAACAAAAGCCCACAACAATTATGTTAAGAGCACCTGGAATAATCTGTAAGTTGCTTATTCTTTGTGAAATCAAGGTGAAGTTGGACAAAATGAAAATAAGCAGCAGAGGCTGAGGTTCCTGTGTCCAGTGAACCCCAGACTGCTGTCAAGGCACAGCACGCTCTCAGCCCATCATCCACCTCCCGGCCCTCTGGAGCACAGGTTGGAAATCACTAAGTTATGATGAGCTGTGGTAGTAGGAACAAGCATCTTCAGAAATAGTTTCAGGTAAGAGATTGAATTGCAGGAAGATTTTGAGAAGGAGATCTGGAAAAACAATACCAGTTGTTTGGAAGATGAAGGGAATAGAGAAGGGGATTCTTCTGCCTGTTAAATCTTTTTCCTCTTCTCCCTGTCTTTTTTTTTTTTTTTTCCCCATGAGCCAGTGATAAAGGGAAAAGAACAAAGTGGAATGCTTTAAATTTTCAAGCTTTGCTGGCAAATCTTCAAAGAAATTGGAAAATTTTTTACCTTTCTTACATTTCACCAGTTCTTGACTGCTCTAGTTCTCAGTAATTACAGTGTTTACAGGCAACATTAATCCATTCCTTCAAAAGGAAGGAACACACTGAAGTCACTGTGAGCCCCAGGTGCAAAGGTGTCTCCAATATTTGAGGCCATGTAGCTATGGGAGTGTTACAGGAGAACAAATCTGTGGGATGAATCCTTGGATTCCAGCTGTGCTGGCAAGGCAGTTATATATGGAAGGATGGAGGTGTCCAGGTGAGGATTAGAATGTGTTTACCAGCTAGTCAGTTTGAGCAGGTAAATCCTGGCACTTCCAAAGGGTTGGTTCTATCTGGAATGTGATTTAGATGCAAGTGAACTTGTGTAAAAGTTTCTTGTGACAGGAATGATGATGTCTTCCCAGCCTTGCTCTGGGCTTTGTCACCAGGAGTGTGAAATGAATGCCATAGTGATATGATCAATGTAGAGAATTTCAGGCCATGGGTGGGCTGTGGGCTTGACCAATATGTGGATGTTTAAGTAACTTAATGTATTTCAGCTCTAATCTCAGCACCTTCAGTGAGGATCAGTGGTGCTGATGCTGCTGTAGGGTGACCTAAAGGAACTTTCCATTTGGTTTTTCCAGAGGCATCTGAGTACAACCTGCCCTGTCCCCTGCTCCCAGTTCAGGCTGAAAGCATAGTCCCTGGCAGTTGGGTTCATTCATGGCTCCAGAGTCTTAGCCTCACGCTTGGATACCTTTAAGCCCCATTTAATCCCAGAGGGCACCTGATTGATGTGAACTGTTTGCTTTTGCTCACAGACACATAAGCCACTTTTGTAGTGACACATGAAAAAAGAAAGAACAAATCCCCTTCAGAGTTCAGGAGAAAGAGGTGAACGTTGTATCACCAAAACCAGGGAAAAGAGAGTTTCTCGTGTCTGAATACACACTGACCTGCAGCACTGACTGGAGCTGCTGCTCACAGCTTGTGCTGCAGCCTGGCTGCTGACGGAATAACTTTGCTGAGCACCTCTGCTGCAAAGAGCTTCCTTGGAGCCTGCCAAAAATACTGCTGCTTTCACCTTTGGTCCTCAGTAAGATGCAGAACTCTGGCCTTTGTGAGGGTACAATGAAGAAATATGCTTGCTCTTTTTATGTTTAAATAAGTAAAATAACATTCTGGTCTGTAAAATAATCTTTACAGTCAAAAGGAACATTAGGGGAACAAGCAATGGATACACATATTTTTTAAATGTGTACTTTGGATCACTGCATTTGAAAGGATTGAAATCATAGTGGAAAGTCAAGAATGAAAAAGAAAGTAATTATGAAGTAATGGGGGGGAGAAATTGTTATACTCCAATAAAGATAAGTAGTTTTAGCTAATTTTCTCTCTGCCTTTTTTGTTAAACAAGCAGCAATATTTAGAAAGCCAATTTCAGTTATGTTTATGGTTCAGTCCAATTTCAGATGTTGACCCCCAGTCATGTCATGGAGCTTGTGCTGCTTAGGGAGCAAGGGCTGCAAGAGAAGTTTTATAATAACAATTTTGCTTATACTGTTTTGCTTAAAAAAAAAAAGTCAAGAAACTGAAAGCTGTTTGTGTTATTTGTATTTTTTCCTTATAGAAGCTAATTTTTGAAATTAGTCCTGACAGTGTCTTTCTTATTTCTCTATGACTGTAATTTTCTCAGTCTGAGAACCAGAGCATAAATGTATTTTCTTGGTTCCTTTTGCTGAAGTGCTCCACATCAGTTGTGTTATCTTTAAAGATGAACAGACTGAGAGGATAAAAGCTTCTGTATCCTTACTTAGGACATTAGAGAGAGTGAATCTGCATCTGCCTGTGTGCAGTTGAAGAATGCAGTTGCAGGATGAGATTTTCTTATGTCAATGTGGAATCCAAGTGCTTTCCTCTCTTGAATGCCAAAGCAAGTCTGGGTTTTGCCACAAAGATTGGTTAATAAGGGCCACCCGCCCTCCTTTTCCTTGAATCCTAAAGTAATTCTTCCTCAGATACTACAAACTAATGAACCCCAGTAGGAGCAATGCAGATGAAGCTCCATATTTGTCTTGGATGGAAGGCCAGACTCCTGTCTGGAACATCTGAATTGGTGCTTTGGGTGCAGCTTCCTTCCGTTCAGGGGTGGGGATGACCTTGTCAGCAAAGCACCTGTTTCACAAAGTAAGTCACTGACACACGTGGGCTGCCAGTATTTATGTATATCTAGGCAGGGAAACAGGGGCTTTTTGTCTTGTGCTATAGCAAGCACCTGCCTTTGCTTTTCCCTCCAGGTTTCCCTTCCATGGATAGATCAGGAATGTCGTTTGTGCTTGACCCTGACTGTAGGGTCTTTAATGAAATAAAATTTAGCCAAGGAAGCTTTACTGAATGCATTCCAATGGCTTTCCAGATTAATGGCATTGACTAATATGTGAATAAAATAAACACTTAAGAATTTCTCATAATTCTTCATTTCCTTTGGTACTTCAGCCAATGCTAATTCTAACCAAGAAGCCTCTTTTTTTGCATAAATCTACTACCCGCATTGAATTTGGTGGTATAATTCTCATCAGCTTTGAGGGAGAGGGAACTGACAAAGAGTAATGCTGCCTCTGTTGTGGATACTTAGGACATTTTTTGACTCAGGCAGATATGAGTGTACTGAGATGTTTTTCACGAGTCCTTTTTCAATATTGAAATGTGTGGTACTCTTTGAGGTACTGACCACATTTTACCCTGTGTACTTCACAGGCATCGTTCAATCAGTTCAGCAGGTGTTTACAAAGCACTAAAATTCAGAAGACTTTCATCTCTGAATGAAACACATTCTTTTTGCTCAGCTTGGAATCTCTGAATTTACTGAGCAGCACCAATCCCCTAATATGAAGTGTGATTACATTGAGTTACCTTGTGCTATCCCAATGCAAAAAGTTCCAGTTAATTAATGGAATCGACTGATCAAAGCTATTGCTCTGAATTGTGTTTGTGACACATCCATCTAAAACTACTTTGTTTTCCTAAAGCAGAGTCTAAAATATTGTTACTTAGTTTTCTAAATTTGTATCGCTTACTTCATGCCCTTTTACTGGCAAGATACAAGGCAAATACAGCTAATGATTGATTTCTCTGAAATTAAGTGGTTGGTTCAAGGTGAACCTCTGTTTCTGTGCTAAATTTTTTTAAAGAAAAATGCTTGAGAGCTCTGAAACTTTTGTTGGTTCCAGAAAGAAATGCAGGTAGAATGTGGGATGGGAATATTCCTGCTCTTCTTTGGCACAGTTCTAGCATGTTGAAAGCCAGCAAGTCTTGGGCTTTTACTACTGGTAAAGTGTTGGGTTTCAGTTATTACTTAAAGGAATACTGAGATTAGTTTATATTTTGTAAAAATGCGCTGGGATGCTGTCACCAAAAATGCTGGATAAAAGCAATTTGTGTTTTGAAGGAGTGTGCTATTTTGAGGGAGGTTAATTCTTTTTCCCTACCTTATTCAGTCCTTGGCCTTTAGAATGGTATCAACAAAGGAAGTGACTCTTACAGATGCTTTTGTGATGTGGTTCCTAATTTGCTGAGAGCTGGACTGAGATCCCTTGACTCATTTCACGTAAGCCACCAAAGAGCTATTTCCAGTTACTGCCTGGACCAGGTTTTGGAGCTGAAAGATGCCACCTCTGCCTGCCAGCCATGCCTCACAAGAATCATAACAACTTGCATTTCAAATATTTCAACATTATAATTCAGCCTTTGAAGTTTTGGTACCTATTTGGCAAGGGATGTCTCCAAAGAGGCATTTTTAGCAAACACTATATATAGAGCTTCAGATCTTCATCTTCTTTCTTTATGTGGAGAATATTTTTACTGTCTGTGATGTGCCCAGAGTTAAAGGCTGTAAAAATGACAAGATGCTCAAGCCACAGTTGGATTCAGATTGTTTTAAATTTGGTGGGAGCTGTGCCTATCCACATTACAGACAGTTGCCTGGCCCTCCTCTGCTGGAGGGTCCAGTGCCCTGGGGATGGTCCACTGGAGGGTCCAGTGCAGATGGGGATGAGGGGAGGAGGGATGCCACCTATTTAGTTTGCTTCATTTGGCTTTTGGAACATAATTTAATTGAAAGTGAAATCTGTTTGCTGTAGGACTATTTCCTGAGGATGGGTCTCTAAAAGTGCTTGAGAAACCTGTTACAACAGGCATGGCCAACAGTTAGAGGCCTTGGAGATTCTGAGGAGAAGGAAACTGCTAAATCCAAAGACTCATTCCAGATGTCCTCATCACAATGAGAGTTGGCATTGTGTCAGATGCCAGGCAGGATTCATCTGCCTGCCCTTGGGTGCTTAAAAATGGCACATCCAAGGCAGTTTGACATCTTAACCATCCTGTGTAGTCAGTGGAGTTGGAAAAGCACCAGGAGATGTTTGCTTCTGCCTTCTGCAAGGGTGACTACAGATGGAGAAAAATAGGGGTCCAGGGAAGGTCTGGGTGGACTTGCAGTTGTGCTGCCTCGAATGAACACCCTGATACTGCTGTGTGACTTCTGAGTGGCTCCCTGTGGCAGATGAAACAATAACAGGATCTAGTGGATTCACTTTTGTCAAATATCCCTGCAGGTACATGCAAGAACTTGTGAATTCACAGACTCCTTTTTTTTTGTCAGCAGTGTGGTCAGGATCTGTTTGTTTTTCTCCAGAAGAGCGTGAAGAATGTGCTCCCTCAACAGCAGCTGCGAGAGCCCCAGGGCTCCTGTGATCCTCTGCAGTTGCACCTCTGAAAAATCCCCAGGCTTAGGTCAACTGAGGTTTTTTTTTTTTTCTGTTTCCTGCTGTAATTCTAGATTTTCCCATAGTTCATTGTAGCATTTAGTGTTAAAAATAGGATTCCATAAAGCATTTTTATGTTCCTGAAGTGCACACACTTTATTTTTCAAACGTGTGTCAGTGCGAAACCTTGCCAGAGGAGCAGCCTGTCTTTGCCCAGCGCTGACCTGATCTGACTGTAATACTAAACTCAAGGTGAGAGTCAGGACTAATGCACTGATTCTGTGTCTCAGCTCTTCCTTCAGGTTTTTGGCAGCTTCTGCAAGTGACTCTTTGTGCCTCAGACACTGGTATGGTGCTGCATAGTTAACTTTTTATTTAATTTATTATTTGGTGGCTCTGATTAATTTTGTTGTGCCTCACTTTCTGCATTTCTGAAATTAGACTGAAATTGTCTGCATTTTTTGAGAGCTGTTTGTGGAGAGTGCTATATCAGCATGTGGGGCTCACCATCCCTGGAAGTGTTCAAAAACTGATTTTAGGTGACACTTAATGCTGTGGTTGAGTTGTCGTGGTGGTGTTTGGTCAAGGACTGAACTTGATCTTGCAGGCCTTTTCCAACCATAATGACTCAACTCTAGGATTCTCTGTTACCTTTGATATATTTATGCTACTAAATGGAAGGGGTCTGTTCCTTACAGGCTGCTGTGGATACTGGTTAGAGTCAGAGATCTTCCCTTGCTCATACACCTTCAAAATCCTGCCAGAACTGAGCCTGAGTTTACTTCATTTCCTTCTCAGTCCAGGTGATAAAGTTTCCTACTTGCTTTATCGAGATCATGTGTTTTATGTTTCAGTTTTGCAAAGTACCTTCAGATCTGGTTGGAAAATATTTTAAAGGGGCAAAACATAACTTGCTTGAAGGCTGGGAAGAAGGTACCTGACACAGGGAAGCAGAATAAAGCCTGCAGCTCCAGTTCATTGGAAGATCGAGGTCCTTTCTGGCGTTATTAACACAAGGGATAACCCATAGGAGAGGAAAGCAGCTTGAGGCTTGCTCGCAACCCCAAGAGACCTTTGCAGCTTTGGGCATGCTGGGAAGAGGGAGGGCACACCTTCCCTCCTGGAGGCTGCCAGCAGAGCAGCTTCCCTGTACTTTCAGGATTTGCTGAAATTTCCATAATTTATTTTGCAAAATTTTCCTCAAGGGGATGCAAAAAAAAAAAAAAAAAAAAAAAGGGTAGACTAGCCTCCAGATATTGCTTCCAGCCCTGAGTTACCATCTTAGATCTGGGGAGAGTAATGAAATTTTTATTATGGATCTAGGCAAGGAAGGTAGGGCTCAGCATCAGTGGAGCATAATCTGTGGAGTAAAAAGTGCTAGTTTTTCCCAAACCTTTTCTGACTGCCAGGGGTAGTTCCAAAATAAGGGATTTAACTTGATTTTCATTTTGTAAATGAGTGCAAGTTAAAATATATTTTAAGGCTCAATTGAAGCAATAATTAATCATCTGAGGAATCAGAGATGTAAATATTTTTGATTCTGTGCTAATACTACATTGTTAGACTACTTTCTCTTTATTTTTTCGTGCTCCTTACATTTTCAGAATTGAAGAGAATAGAGCAGAGCAGCTGCTTCCTTGTGATTTGTGAAATTGGGACATAGTCTTTCTTGCCCTGTGCTATATCAATGTGACAAACCATATTCCTGATACTGCGTGTGGCTCTACTGGGAAACTGTAAAACTTTCCAAAGGTTGCCTATTTATCAGTGCTTTAAAAGACAGCTGATTAATGTTATTTGCATATGAGCAACAGAATGTGTAAACATTGACTGGGGAGTCACTGGAGGAATGCTCTCAGCTGGACTTACAAGAGCAGCATTTCTCCAAGGCTGTTGTAGCTCAGTATGGAAATGTTATCACCAAATTTGGCCTCTTGCAGAGTATTGATGTTCAGTGGTCCTTTCTGTTGCTCTTTCCCATATATTTTCCCCCTGTTTCTGAATTCACGGTGAGATGACAGCCCTGTCCTTGGAACAGAACAAACCATCTCGGGTGCTTATCTTGCCACACACCCTTCCAAACCCACAATATACAGATCCATGCCTGGCTGCAGCCCTCACATGGGCAGCTCACACAAGTGCACTTTCAAAGGAGGGCCCCCAGGTCTCATATGTTTTAGGTTAAATTATGAATTTTCAGAATTAATTAATAACTTCTTAATACTTAAGACCCTGGTCCTTTGTGCCAGTGAACTCCTTAAGCCTCCTAACATGACCTGCTGGCTACAGGAGTGATGTTTGCTTTCTTGTAGGGTAACTGAGGCACACCCTAAGTACTTGTTTTCTTTTTTTTTTTTCTGTATGGTTTGTTTTTGCACATAGGAAATAAAATAGAATCCAGATCATCTGTTACTTAATGCAGCTTCCTATGTTGTAGCCACAAGAGCATCCTTCCTCTGTACATACATTATCTGGAATTAGAAACAGAAAACTCAAAATATTCACGACTTCAATGCTTGCATCACTGGCAAATGGCAGGAATTTAATGTGGTTCTATTTTGCAAGATTTTTCCACTCGAAGTCACCATTAGAGGTTGTGGTAGGGATACCTGAGCTGGTAACTCTTCTGGGAGAGTGTCTGAGTAGACTGAGAGGAGATGCATAGTGAAATGAGTGAGAAATTAGGATGGGCCTTTAAGTGGATGTTCCTGGTGTGTTCCCATGGATCAGGTACTGGGCATTGCTTTGAGTGACCATAAAACTGTTCAGATTCAAGTACAGGTTGTGTCTGTGTCTGCTGCAGAGTGGGCTTCTGCTGCAGTCCAGCATTGCTGTTTGAGCTTGCTGTCCGTGCTGGGCTTTGCCCAGCGTGCAGGAACCAAGCAGTGCCCCAGGAGGAGAATTGGGAGAGCACATGAGGCAAACAGGAGCAGCACACGGTACAAACCCTTCCTGGACTTTGTAAATATGACTGGGGTGATCCATGGAGAGTGCAGCACATGGATGGGTGCTCAGCTGTTCATCATGATTAGCCTCACCTCAACCATTTCCATCAGGATCAAATGGATCGTGTTCTGTGCTGTTGCAACCTGAAGTAAAGGGAATGTCAGAAGGTAGTTACAGCCCGTGTCTTGAGGGCTTTGCACAGCTCTCCTCTCCACCAGCCCATTTCCAAACAGAGCCAGAAAAGTGGAGGCAAGAGGGATGTGACTCATTGGTGAGAGTCCATGTTTGTGTAACAGTTGTCACCGTGGGGCTCTGGGGTTTCTGTTGCACCCAATCTGACATAAATGGCCTGTCAGAAGGGACAGCCCTGTCCTCTCACTGCCACAAGTGTATCCAAACTTCACTGGGACGTAGTCCAAGTCTGGCTGCCTGTAAAAGGGACAGTGCTGTTCTCCCCCTTGTCCTCTGTGCCTGTCCCTATTTAATTGCTCCTCTTTCACTGAATTTGTGGAGTAGTCCTTCGGGGCAAACCAATTTGCTGATCTTATGGAAGAGTGGTCTCCTTTTCACAAGAGCATGGGCTGGTTGGTAGCTTAATTTTGTCAGGCTGCTGAGTTCCCCTAACTGGCCTGTGGCTGCATTATTAGGAAATCTGTAGGAGTGTGTGGCTGGGACTTGAGGGATCAGCCCACTGGAGAGGAAGGGACTTGCCTTTCTAAGAACCAATTGTAGACCTGCGCTGACAAGTCCTTGAAGCAGGATTTGGCAGCAATGTCTGTCCTTTCTGTATAAGGGCCTTGAGCATAGGGCCCATCCCCATAAGGAAATGTTAATGTTAAATAATATTTCAAAAGTGGAAATGATCTCATTCTTCCTACGGCTTATTTGGGTTTTTCTCTGGTTACTATTTATGGGAAATAGCTGCTTGTATCCAACTTGTGAAGCAATTCAGATTGCTGCCTGATTGCTGCCTTTATTTGCCACTCCACCAGTCTCCATCTTGACCCATTGTTTGTACAAAACTGGTATTTCCGTTCAGATTTCCTGCAGGTAACTCCACTTGGATTTATCTGCACTTGGCAGATAAAGAAATGGAGGCACAATGACAGTTGATCACCTTACAGGGCAGTAGAGACTTTCACCTTGAAAAGGAACAGTGAGAGCCATTCTGTAGAAACACAACTATTTCTTCTCCTTTTTTTTGAGGTGACCCCTGTTCCATGAAGAGTCCTTCTTTTATTGATGAATCCTGGTCCTTTTCTCAGTCAAGAGAGTGCTTAGCTCTCAGGACATGTTCCAAAGCTTTCTGTTCTGAAGGCTTCCTTGATGGGAAAGGTTTGCTCCTAGAGAATTTGTCATATTTTTCTGTTATTCTTGCCATAATCTATTTAATCTTGGAAGCATAGGAAGCTGGGCTCTTTAAGATTTATTTATTTACTTTTAATCTGGAAATTTACCCTTTAATGCATGTTTAATATACAGTCTTAACATCTTAGAGAAACTTAAACAGATCTGTTCCTTTTCCCTCTTTCTCCCTTGCAGCTGGATATAGCCAGAACTTTTATCCACACCCTAGTTTGCTTCTCTTTTCCTTTAACTTGGAAACCAGATAATAGAATCAAATATCTGAGATTAATTTAAAGGAAAACAACACCCATTCTGAGTGAACTTTCCCAGCCCCAGGCTGGAGAATTACTTCTCACAGGGAGCTAATGCCCCTCACAAACCTCATCATCTTTCATGATGCAATTTCTTTTTTGCCTTTCTCTTCCCTTCCTAGAAGGGTGAATTTGCAGTTGTGTAGGAGGGATCATGTGTACATACAGACAGTCATAACAAAGCATTCCTGGTGCCCTTCAGCCCTGAAGGAGATGAGCGGTTGGGATGTGAAGGAAAGGCTGCAGATTTTACGAGGCAGTCTGCCTCTGCAAGAGCTGTTTCTTGTGTACCTAAACCTCTAAATCTCAGAAGGATAAGCCCTAGCTGCCCACTTGCTGTGTGTTTGTGATACATATGTTCTCAATATGATAGAAATGTTGAAATACAGGACCACAATTGTATTGACTGTTCTCCCCTAAACCAGTCTGATAGTAAGGCACAATGGTAAAGCTTTCTCTTCTTAGTTTTATTATCCCTGTGGGGATTAGATGGTGCCATTATGGTTCCTTTATGAGATAATGCTTCATTCTGCACCTTTGGTACTGATGGCCAGGGCTGCTGATGATTTTGTGGTAAGGGTATGGCTCAGCGCCATCCCCACCATTCCAAATCTGCTTCCCAGCTTCAGGCACCAGGAGGGTGGTACCATGTGCTCCTCTCTTACGTCAAGAAACCACACACATCTCGTTATCTCTGGGCCTCACCAAGTTAGTCTGCTTTGTGTGCCAACAGCTGTCTGCTGCTGCAAAAATCACAGCTAAAGGAATGAAGTGCTGTAGTGGTATTTGAACGGGCAAACATCTGTTCTCCAGTGTTGCATACCCTGACAACAGGCAGTACCTGCATTTACAGGTTTTTTTAGGGCCAGAGGGATCTGTTGTGCTCATTAACCCTAAATGGAGGCACTGCACAGGCTATGGCCAGGCACTGGTGTTCTGCATCTCATTTAGTGGTCAGCTCCTTTGCTGGCACAGACTTATTATGTGTAATTACTTAATTTGATTGATGTGATCTAAAAAGAGCCTGGCAAGAGTCACGGATTTAAACATTCATCAGTGGAAAAAAAAAAAGCAGCAAACTTGGTGCCTTCTTCTCCAGCATTCTTCAGTGCAAGAGTCCCTCCTAATTCCCAAAGGTCCTGCTTCCCTAGGCTCCTTAGGAAGTAGAAGGGCTTTACAAAATACCTAAAATCTAAGAGTAGAGCTTCTTGGATGACATCTGAAAATATAATACAGTTTCCTTGAAACTTTATGCTGATGCTGTGTTAGAAGCTTCTTTGCTTATTCTTTGCTTCTGTCCTAACTTGTGTCTCTTGGTCACAAAAGATGTAGAGAAATTCCCTGTGATTGAATGTTACCTTTGGACAGTTGTGCATGTTTTAGAGTGGAATGTATTTTTAATGGGATCTGACTAGGACTTTATCCAGAAAACCAGTAACTGAGGAGGAAGCAGATTTATGATTGTCGACCTTGCTGTGTTTGTAATTATTTCATGATGCAAAACATTGCAGCAAGATACTTAGCACAGGTGCTTTTTTATGCCAGTTAATTTAACAGGTCTTAAAATAATGTTTTCTTATGCCTGGATGCAAGTACCTGCTAAAAGCTGTGAAAATGCTTAAGTGCACAGGAATGCAATTACTCCAGTAAATAGAAGAGTTTCCTGTTTTTAGACACTTCTGAGAGGACAGAGATTTGCAGCACTGTGAAACTCGGGGAGAGCCAGGAGAAAGGACAGATACAAGTGAGCTGAAGCAAGCTATGAAATGCTATTTCACTGCAGAGCATTGCTGGCTTTCCAGCAAGCTGCTGATTTCTCTTGTCCCCAGGAAATTAAAATGCACCCAGTGGTAAACACTGGAAGAAAGGAGTGGCTGCTTGGGACTGCAGGTCTGGTTCCCTCATCATGTCTCATGCTTCATTTAGTCATCCAGAGTGTTGTCCCGAGCTGACCTCCCACTTGGAGCACTCCTTGGAAGACAGCAGTGTGTGGAGACACCAGCACCCCTGTTCCCTTCCTGTGCTTTGCTCTAGCCCTCCATCCTTGCTGGTGGAGCAGAAGTACAACCACTGTGTGTCCCCTCTCTCCGTGAGGTTGGGGTGGGTGGGGGAGTCCTGCCCACGGCCACACACATGTGCACCATTGGGCAGCTTGAGCGGGTACTGCTAAACCCCAGTGGCTGGATTGTCTTAAGAAGTAAAGAAAATAAAATGAGTTATTTGAAAGAACTGAGCACAGGAAGGTTTTGATAAGTCATCGCATGTCCTTCAATGCTGAGTGAGTGTTTTAAATATGGAATGTTTCCAAATGTGCTCCTCACTTTGGGACAGAGCTGTTGACAGTAGAACATAAAGAATGCAATTGTATCACCAAAGGCTGAGGCAAGTGGAGCTGAGATGGAAGTGACCTTACTAGTGGATTTGCTTTTCTAAACTTTAGATGACCAGTCTCCCATTGTTTGCAAAAGCCAAAGCTACAACATTTAGATCAAAAGTTTCTTTGGTACTTGAAATGGACAATAGATAAACTCGTAAGGGAAATACACATAGTTTATGTATCTTACATAGGTGTGGGTAGGCTTAGTTTATGTGTATATTACCCCGTATACTCTTGTATACCCATACATCGTTTCAGCCTGTACCTCTTCCTGTCAGGGAAGTGAATTTGCGCTTGCTGCTCGTCGAAAGCAGCAGAGAGCTGAATCTCGGCCGCTGTTCATGGGAGACTTCTGCTGCTCAGCTGTGTTGAATAGCAGGAAATCCTGGAGTGCAGCACAACTCCAATATTCAGTTTTTATTCCATATTAGGAAATATTTCCTTATCATTACTGCGGGTGTGTTGGAATGATTTCCGAGATTAATTTCTGCGAGCCAAATTAAAAGACAAGGAGGCCTCGCCTGCTTTTTTCCCGCTTTTGGACAGGCTCCGTGGGAAGGACCAAGCGGGCTCAGCCTGGGGCAGGGCGGCCCCTGTCAACCCCTGCAGGTGAAACCAGCCTCACCCAAACTGTTTTAAAAAGAATTTATTTCATCCCGGTAATGGTTCCTCAGTGTGGGTCGTGCAGCTTCTCGTGCTGGCACAAAGCACGGAGCGGCAGCGGGAGGGAAACAAACAGATGGTTGGATGGAAAATGGGATGGCTCCTTTCAGAGACAGTCCTGGCTCATGCCAGCTTATGGCACGCACACAGCCACGGCCTGGGCTGGGAGGAGTTCCTGCTGTTTGGCAGAGGGGTTGTTTGCCTACTCTAATCAGAGCCCCACACTGACATTTTGGGATGTTTTTAGGTGTAGGAATCTACTCCAAGGCAGGAAAGTATCTTTCTTCATCTTGAAAGCATATTTTTTTGGGTGCGTTGAGATCTTCTGGAGTTTAGGGAGCATGTTGGAGCTGGCTGCTGACACCCCAAAATGCTCTCTGTGTCTCATTGTCCCCCAGGTTCCCCTGGTATCATCACCATAATCAGCATCACCACTGTGGCTGCAGAACTCTTGCAGTGTTTGCATCCCGAGTCCTGTGTGCCTGGGAGTGTCTCCCCAGGGTTTTCTCACAGCCCTGGGGATCAGGCACTGGGAGTGTCTGCTCCTTTTGGTTCACGAGTCACGGAGCACTTTCTTTTAGCTGTGACTATAACGGGTGCCTCACCCAGATGCCCCATGGGGAAAGAATGACTGAAAATGGCTAAAACATTTGAACATCTTTGGCTTTTAAATAGCAAAGCCTGTTCCAGTGGGGCTAATTTTACTTGGTTTCTTAGTGGTACTTTAAATAGAACAAATATAATTAATTCTCTGACTTTAAAGCAGCAAAACTTAACCATAACGCACATTGGGAAAGGAAAGCTAAAGGAGATGAAGTATATAAACAAGGTAAATGAAATGCTGAAGTGTCAGTGATGCCATGTTGCAGTCTTATTTCATTTTCCCTTCCCAAAGGGGGACTGTTGTTAAAACTGAAGGGTGTCAGAAGGATCTGGCCATGGCAGTAATGTTGAAGAAGAATCTGCACGTGAAATATCTGAATTGTTTCATCTGGCAGGGAGTGTTGCTTCCTTTAGGTAGCAGGTTAAGCAAAACAGGGGCTTGTGAATGGTGATACTACTGAAAGCATGAATTACGGAGGAATGAAATATTTATTTTTCTGTCTGAAACATACCCCAGAGCAGTGCCTGGCAAACATGCTGATCTGATAATTATGAACCTTAGTAACAGCAGCTAGCATCATCCCGAGGCTGGAATGGAAATATTAGGTCAAAACCTATTGAGCTGAAGGGGTTTTTTGTTGACGTGAGTGAACTTTGGGCAAGGTTCTGTTTTAAATGCAGAAAGATGTATTTAGAAATAACACAAATATTAAGATCACACGCCAAGAGTTGCAAAATACTGGCCCATGATTTACATAGATGCGATTAGTGGGGTTTTCTTGTCAGCCTGCTGCTCAGAGACTTCAGAGTCCTGTAGAGCTTTGGGTGTTTCTGGAGGTTAATCAAAAGCTTTGGAATTGGGTTTCAAGTGGGTTATAGAAAAATAAGACAGAGCGCCCCCTATGCTGCACCCAGAGCCCCGTGGGCAGCAGGGGAGGGGGGATTCTGCCCCTCTGCTGAGACCCCCCTGCAGGGCTGCACCCAGCCCTGGGCCCAGCACAGGAAGGACAGGGAGCTGCTGCAGCCAGTCCAGAGCAGGGACACCAAGGGGA
>VZRO01006319.1:653314-720457 GCA_013397915.1 Daphoenositta chrysoptera
GCCCGTGGCAGGGGGTTGGAACTGGATGATCTTTAAGGTCCCTTCCAGCCCAGGCCATTCTGTGATCCTCAGCAGGAGGAGGTTCAGGATAAAGAACTGGATGGTGAAAATATGCACAGCACAGTTGCCAAACCTGTGGTAGCAGAAACTGTAGTGCAGAAAGTAATTTTCCCTCTGGGCTGATGGTGCTTTCTCCTTCTGTTCCCTCACTGGAACTATGAGCTGTTGTACAGCATTTTTATTTTTGCTCTCTGCTCACCCCACATATGGCTGCACATCTCAGAAGCTGCTCAGGGTATGTCCCACCACACCATCCTGCTGAGCCTTGGGCTGTTTTTTTCATTTGTCTGGCCCTGCCCACTGCCCCTTGGTGTGAATCATGCTGTTATTTGTGTATGGTGGGTTGGTTTTTTTCAGTTTTATATATATCCTGTCTCTCTTTAGGAGAATTCAAACAGTTTGGAGACAGCGGGGCTGGCGCTCGTGCTCGAAGCTTTGCCGTGTCCATGCTGCTTTCCTAGATAGCACCTCATTTTTAAAATATAATCCTTGTCATTTTTTGAATATAATCCTTGTCAGCCTTGGGTTTTAGTGCCCAGCCTGGTGAGTTGCTGGGCTCTGTTGTCTGGAAAGAGCCAAGCAGAGCCTGCTCTCACTTCTCACCCAGAAGAGCCCCAGCACTGGGCACGGTGGTGGCAGCTGGAGTTTCTGAAGGTACCACTATATTGTGCTCTATGTGTCTATTTCGTCTTTCCTTTCTCTTTCACTTCCTAATTCTTGAAAAACGCCATTTGTATGCCTCATTCCAGGAGCAAGTTCAATGTCATGCTGAAAAAACTGGGAATTTTGAAAGTCAGAAATATGTTTTGGTATCTGCCTTATCCAGAAGCTTTCATTCAAGAGGCAAATTGCCTTGGAATGTTAAATGGAAACTTCATAAACTTGGCAGTTTTTACTGTAACAGCAAACTGCCTTCCTAACTGCTGGGCTTTGGGGGTATGCTTGGGTGGATAAATTAAAATTATTATCAGTCTTTCTGTGAATTTATGTCATTTTGGAGGGAGGATTGCTCTTCCTTGTCCTGTTGAACATGTGTGTAGCTTGACATTGTAAATCCAAATCGGAGGCCCAGCAGCATCCTTCTGTCATGTGGAAAAAGGCTGTTTTTCTCTCTGGCAGATTTGTATGTGGGGTTTGCTCCCTAACTTAAATATTCACTGAGTCCTGAGTAAATTTATTCTAGGGCTACTGTATAACTATACTGCACATGTGGCTTCAAAAAGAAAAATGGTATTTCCATTGTGTGACTTAGTCCAGATTAGTTTGATAGTATAGATCCAGCCTGATTTGATATATCCTGTGGCTGTGCAGGAGACTTGCCTGTGCAGGAGGCTTGGATTCCATCTTCTTATCCCTTCCTGATTAGAGAGCAATCACACAAAGTGCTGTGTTTCAGGGCAGAGCAGTTTTCCATTTGCTTTGATTTCTTCCATCTCTCCTCCTTTGAGCTGCTGCAGCAGGTGGGATTGGATGCCTCAGTGATTTTTGCACTCATTTAACAGGAGACTTAATCCAATAGTCTAATGAAAACATTAATGGCAGGCTGTGGGAGCTGCCAAGAGGTGCTGCAGAGAGGATGTGGGGTTTGGAGTTACCAGTGGTGTAGCAGAATCTGGATGTGGGAGTTTAAACGGTGGAAACTCCAGGAAAATTGATGCAGAGTTTGATTTAGAGCTGTTGTGACAAATGGGAGTGCAGATTGAAGTTGTAGTCAGTGCTGCTTGGCCTTTCTCTACTTCCCAATCTGGAAAGATCTAGGAATAAAAAGGTCAAATGTATTCTTTGATTAAGCAACATTTTTCTAACAGGAAGGAAAGGACCCTTCCAACTGAAATGTTCTATTCAATGATGGCTCAGGAGAGACTTGCTTGGAGACATCTCTTGAAGACTCCAGTTCAGTAGCATTTGGCTGCTCTCCCCTTTCTGTAGCTGTTCCCTGCTCTCCCTCATCCTGCAGGAGCACCCCTCCTCTCTCTTCCCCTCTGTGCTGTTCTCCCTCCTGCCTCTGGTGGCCAGGTTTTCCCCCGTTGCTGCACATCCATAAGTGCTTATACCCGTGCTGCAGGTGCCGAGCAGGCATCAGGAGCTCTGAGGCTGGGAGTTCAGCCATCCCTGCGGGAGGCATGGGCTCATTTTCTGGACCAGGCAGCACATATGGCATCCCTGCTCCTGGCAGCTCTCAGCCCTGGTCCCGCGGGCCCAGTGGCTCCTGTCAATTACATCCGTTTGATGTCTTTCTTCCTCACACTTGGGAATGTTCCAGGCCCTTCAGAAAGATCCCTATCAGCCAGAGGAGTTTTGGCTAAATGTGGCCAGCTGGTTGAATATGACCTTCTTCGTGGTCCAGGGAGCCAAAAGTAATTCTGGTGATGCAGCAGGAGTGGAATGGTTCCATTATGGAAATGGCATGAATTTGGGTGAACTAGTAGGCTTGTGAGGGCATTTCCAAGAATTATGGGTGGCACCTTTTCAAGGCATTCCCGTTAATGTGGTGAGGTCAGTACAAGTAGTGTGCTGTCAATAAAAGGACCTATTTTGAAGCTCCTTCCTCCCCGCCCCCATCCCTCTGCATCATTTGTTTATAAAGGTCATGCTTAAGGACTGTGCTTGGTGACTCCCAGCTGAATATTTTGTCTGGGATGTGGATTTGTGCTGTGTTTGGGGGCTCGTTAGTGGAAGCAGAGACACAGGAGGAAAAAGGCTGAAGAGGTTTTCTTGGCTGTGAGTTCACATAGGATTTTGTGGGATATCTTGCGCCTCCTGCCAGGTCTGTACTCTTTTTCATTTACTTTGAGGATGCTGGAGAGCTTAAGGCATCTCTTGAATTTCCAGATATTTTCTTTGTGGTGGTTTTGGGTTGGTTTTTCCCCACAGTGGCAGAGCTGACTGGGAACACTCATCTGTATTTCTCTCCTGCGAAGCACGAGGGTCAGCCCCGCTGTTCATAGTGTGGGGTGCCAGTGCTGGAATTGGGATTTCCTTTTTACAAGTTTAATAAAGCCCAGTGACTTGGATTTGCTGTGTGGCAGTGCCTGCATTTGTGAGTGTAGAGCATGAGGAAAACAAATGAACAGGAAATCAAGTTTCAGTGTTGTTTTATCCTACCAGGAATACAAAACGTGCAAAGGAGAAATATCTGGAGCGAGAGTGTGCCTGCTATACCTTAAGTAGAGGTTAATCCATTTCAAGCCTGGGTTAATGCTGCTCTATCCTGATGATCCAAAATTATCAGAAGGCAGGTTTTTACTCTGTTAGGTAATTTCTTGAAATAAGTTAATCACAGATGCCAGTGTGTGGTCAGCAGTTGCTCTGTTTGATTTGCTCTTACCAACTTTTTTGTGTTTATCTTTTCCCACCTATTGAGGGAAAAAGTGTAAAATTGTGCAATAAACACAACAGTGAGACCAGTGCTAAGTTCTCAGATGTTGGAGGCGTGTCCAGCATGGGGGATGTCTCTGTGTAAAGAATAGAACCACCTAATTTTTAGTAAATACTCCTAGGACTTTACAGATCTCATCTTTCTTTAGTAGAAAACTGAAGGGGATAAAAGATTGATTAAAAAATAGAAATATTGGCATCACTTTGAAGAAGCTGTAGCGCTAATAAAACCTCCTTGTGCCTTTATGGAGGGATATATTTTTATTCTCAGCATTCTGGTGTCTTGTGCACTTCAAAATAAACAGCTGAAATAATATCTACATGATGCTATAAAACGCCTTTATTTGTGACACAGCAGCTGCATCTCTGGCAACAAATATCCTATTGTCACATCAGATCCCATGAAAAATCCACAGGATAAAATCCCACCCTCTCAGAGTGTAGCAGGGAGAACCAAAACAAAGAGCCTGGAGCAGAGTTCAACAACCCTCCTGCCCCAGTGTGGACATGCAGGTTTTCTTCTGTATGAAACCCCTAATCAGTTCACCTTAAAAGCTATTAGGATCTGCTTAAATTAAGCTTATTCAGGATTTGTCTTCCACACAATCCCTTGGTGAAATGGAAGGATAACTAAATAATAAAAAGGAAGCCCAGTGCCTGAAGGGAGCCTACAGGAAAGATGGAGAGAGACTCTTGACAAGGGCCTGGAGTGACAGGACAAGGGGGAATGGCTTCAGACTGACAGAGAGGAGGGTTAGATTGGATATGAGGAAGAAATTGTTCCCTGTGAGGGTGGGGAGGCCCTGGCACAGGTTGCCCAGAGAAGCTGTGGCTGCCCCATCCCTGGCAGTGTCCAAGGCCAGGTTGGATGGGGCTCGAAGCACCTGGGATAGTGGAAGGTGTTCCTGCCCCTGGCAGGGGGGTGGAACAAGATATTTGAGGTCCCTTCCAACCCAGGCCATTCCATGGTTCTGTGATGTGTACTTCTGTGTAATTTTCCAAAACTAACCCCAGAACAACCTGACCAAATGAGAGTGGGGCTGAGATACTGCTCTTTGTGCTTTTCTTCCATGAGGCTCTAAGTGCCTCTAAAGTGCCTCAACCCACTTCCAGGTAGGGCATGAATCTTAGGACAACCTGTGCTGGTTTTTTTTTTTTAATCTCCCCTGGCTTTCCTGGATCAGAGCTGCCCTGAGATGTCTTTTTCCAGCATTAAAAGTGTTGTTCCAGTACATACAAGTTCTTTGGACTCAGGATGAAAGCTCTCTAGGAGAGCAGCCTTTCTTCTTTCTTTTCAGTTTTTAGGTGCCCAGTGACCATGTGCCCTAAGCCATAAGTACCACCTGGCCAGATGTAACTTTGTGGAGCAGCTTTAAAATCCAGATATATTTGATGGCTGTCTTTATCCTTGAAATAACTTCTCCTCTGGACTGGGGTTAGGGATTTGGTCCATTTGCTGTCTCATTTTATCCCATCCGTTTTTTTTAGCATCTAGAATTTTTGGAGTCTGAAATAGTCATAGAGTTGCGACAAGTTCAGCTCTGGGAGCTGCCTGATCCTTCTCTCTGCTGCTTTTTTCCTCTTCACTCCCCCAGGCTGGGCCCAGGTCTGCCAGAGGGACATTTTCCTTATTTGTGGACAAGCACAGGCTGCCCTGAGCATGCAGTGCTCTTTGCTATGATTCACTCTTTGTTTTGCCAGCATGTTGTTATTTTTTAGAGTGGGTAGCACATCCCCTGCTATCTTGGGATAGTTTTATAAGGCAACTTTTAATGGAGTTTCTTATATCTAAAGAACAGTGCCTTTACTGTGAATTCTGGAGTGCCTAAGAATTTGGAGCTGGAGAGTGGGAAAGAGGAATATATATTTTTTTAAAATTTTCTTTTTGAAGTGAGTAATAATTTGACCTGCTCTGTTTCAGTACATGTTACCATGGCGATGACTGCAGGGACTACAACATCCTTTCCCATGAGTAACCACACCCGGGAGAGAGTGACGGTGGCCAAACTCACACTGGAGAACTTCTACAGCAACCTCATCATACAGCACGAGGAGAGGGAAACCAGGTACTGCCTCTGCTTCCTCTCACCCCTCTGCAGCTGTTCTTGGTGTTTGTTCAAGGGCACTTCAATCCCCTGGGATGGGACAGCTCTGGGAAGTTTTTCTGTATGTGGTGGCAGGGAGTGAATTCCTAGAGGACACAAGGTGTCTTTGCAGGGACCTGTGAACATCCCAGTCTCTGAGTGATCAAGGACTCCACTTCTGATGTTTTCATGCAATTTACCTCCTCATAGTTACCTTGTGGAAACTGCTCTGTGCAGGGTCTTATTTTGCAGTACATGTGAGGTTTCTCCTTCCGTGTGGGGTGGTGACCTCTTATTCCTCTGTGTGTGCCCCAGGGAATGAACTCTGCAGAGCTGCTGAGGGGTGGGAGCTTGGTTTGGGGTAAGGCAGTGGCTTGTGGTGTCTGTTCCTGCTCTGCACCACGGAGCTCATGCCAGGACTCCCAAACCCTCCAGGGGGGAGTGTATAGGAGGTAGGGAACAGGACTGAGACGTGTTTGATGGGGTGATGGGGTAAGGAAGGGAGGCAGAGAGCTGGCATGGAAATCAGGGGCAGCAAAGAAATAAGGGGTTGACAATGGAGGGTTTGAGAGCCTCCTGGGTGGGCAGGAAGACTTTTGGGGATAATGTAATGCCCATCTGTAAATTCTGCTTGGGTGGTGCTGCCTGGTACTCCTTGCATGGGAGTAAGTGATGGTCCTCACTGCTCAGCTTCTCCCAGCAGTCCTGATTCTGATTCCTGGTCCCGATTCTGAGGTGGTAAAGTGCCTCTTGGATTAAGTGTCAAAGCACCAAGTGTTTGACTATAATGAATGTTGCGTTGGATTGTCATTAGTGTGTGAAATTATCATTCCCCTGGTAATATGTTTTTAATTGAAGGGTTTTCAGTCAAGCAGCAGGGTTTCTCTCTTCATCATACTTAGTCATTATTCCATGTAATGGAATTGCTTCTAGTTAGGAGAACAGACTGTCTATCAAGGGCCTTTAATTTAGAGGATCCTGCTGTACTTCCCAAAGTGCAGAGAGGCACCAGCAGCCTGGCTCCAAGCCTTTGAATTCAAAAGCCTTTGCCTGCTGCTGGGCGTAACCAGCCTTCAGAAAGCTGCACCCTGGCAGCTATAAAGGAGCATCCTGTGGGTGGACAAGAAGGGGTCCTGCAGCACACTGCCATGTGCTGACCCCCTGCCACCTATGGGGTATTCCCAGGCTTTGCTCCCCACTCAGAGCCTCCCAGCCTGGCATGGCACCCGTGGAAGAGTTGAAGCCGTGAGTGCTGGCCTGGGCAGGGCAAAGGGAGGAGAGGAGAGTGCATCCAGGGGAGTAGGGTTAGTTGGCATGGAAGGAAGGGGGGCAGGACCAGGTGTGTGACCAGGGGAAGGTGGTCACACAGAGGGGATGGAAGCTGGAGCTGACTGGGGTGTGGGAGATGGAGCTGAGATAGAAACTGTGAAAAAAACCCACATTTTTATTTGGTTTGTAATCCTAATTGATAAAAACAGCCTTAATTCAACAAGATGTAAATACTCTAATGACATACTTTTTCATATATGTTTAATGCCTGATTCTGCAGGTACATAAGCATGTGCCTAAATTTGCTTCTACATTTTCCACAGCTTTGTTCACAAATGAGTAACTGGGTGGAGTGGGGCTGTCTGCCTTCAAATTTCAATTTGAGGCAAATTATTCAGTAATTGGAGTACGTGAAGCAAAGATGTTGACTTGCTGTGGTGTTATGTTTGGTTTTAATAAATAATAAAAGGTAGAATCCCCTGTTTCTCCCCTTGACAGGCAGAAGAAGCTGGAAGTGGCTATGGAAGAGGAAGGCCTTGCAGATGAGGAGGTAAATACTGCTTAAGTAACCTTAGAAACTGCTGTGCTTTTGTCCCACTGCTTCAAATGGGCACTTGAGGAGCTCACAGGAACATCAGCCAGTGTGACAGTAGGTTTTATTTTATACATGAATGTTTCCCCTGTCAATAAGCTGTTTATTAGGGAAGCTGGGAATATGCTTGACTGATACTTGTAATGGCTAACCAAGGCTTTTCATGCTACCTGTAGTTCTTTTGAGACATGGCCACAGCAAGTATAGATTAAGATTAAATTTGTTTGCTGTTGCATTTGGCAAGAAAAAAAATAAGGTGGCATGTGGCTGGAAGTGGGTAGAAAGCAAAATGCTGAACCATTTTTTCTTGATTTAAACAATAAACTGTCACACCTTTGCTCCACTTGGATACACATGAGGAGGGATCTCACTTTTCATAACTTCTCTCAGAACTTTGGTCAGTAAGTTGCTTTTCTTAGATCTATTACACCATGTCTGCCTTCAGGATAGGCTGGGAAATTAGTAGGAAGAGTGTCTCAGTCCTTTTTGAGTTTTTGTGGTTGCTGTAACTCCAGGGAAGTGGGAAAATGAGTGTGGGTGTGTATTGCCATCTTGTGGCTCTAAAGGATGCTGTAATCCAAGCACAGAGTCTGGCAGGTGCCTGCTCCAGGGACCTGCTTAGCAGTCTCTGAGATCTCAGCATCTTTGGGAGCAGCTTTATCTTCTCTCGGGGTGAATCCTGGTGACATTTTCATCAGACGAAATATATGACGGAATTTGGACAGATTTTTCTTTCAGAATTGAGTGCTTGCCTGCCATAAATCAAATGGATTTTGTTGTAGTTCTGCAACCAGGATCTCTGCTGCTTGCTAAGCTCCTTGTTGCCTGTCATCACTCTTTTTGGTGGGGTACAAGTTTCAGCTTTTATTGATTCTTCACACTGCCCAAAGTGAAGAGTCCTTGCCTCAAGCAGTGACTTTGGCCTTGGGACTGATACACTTTGGACCAGTATGATAGTTTTTCTTCTTTTTTTTTTTCTTTTCATAACTAAGTAACAAAAATAAAATACCACCACCCACCAAAAAAGAAAAGGTGAAACTGTGCCTGAGGCTTCTATAGAAAAGGCCACATTTGAGGATCATACTTAGAGAAATTTAGAAAGAAATCTAGAAGGAGAAGTCTTTCTCTTGTTGGGATTCCAGAGAACTTCCCAGGAAGGGAGGGTGCAGATCTTGACTCTGTACTGCCAAATGCCTGACATTCCTGTGTCTGTGTCTCAGAAAAAGCTGCGCCGGTCACAGCACGCTCGCAAGGAAACGGAGTTCCTGCGGCTCAAGAGGACCAGGCTCGGCTTGGATGACTTTGAGTCTTTGAAAGTCATAGGAAGAGGAGCATTTGGGGAGGTTTGTAGCATACTTGCTTGAACAGGAGATTAAAATGGGATTGACCACTGTCATGAAACATTTTAATTACAATTTAATGAATTGCTTTATTGCAGAATAGCAGCTATTTGTGTCATTCTCCAAGCGTGATAAGTCCAGTGATTACTCACACGCATTGATTTCCCAAGGCTTCTGGAAAGACACTTAGTTTCCCATGGCTTCCCACATTGATGTTGCCCACATGGCCCTCTGAAATTAGGATTTGCAGTGGCACAGCTCCTCTTGATAAACCTCCGTTCTGCCCTGTGTCACATCAGTTGTTTTTCCTCCTGAATTTTAACCTACACAGTCCAAGCTACCTGGAATTCACTGTGCCTGCTGACTTTTCCTCAAACAGTAACTGTTCCTCCCTAGGGTTAGTGTTGTACATGGTGCTGACTTTTCCTCAAACAGTAACTGTTCCTCCCTAGGGTTAGTGTTGTACATGGTGCAGAATAATTCCTTTTTCAATTTGTTTTTAAATACTGAACAAGAGAACTTTTCCATGCCTGGCAATTGGGAGCCTTCCAGTGGATTTCTGAGGCAGAGAAGACTGACTGGGTTCTCTCTCTCATTCAAGGTCCGCCTCGTTCAGAAGAAGGATACAGGTCACATTTATGCAATGAAGATACTGAGAAAAGCGGATATGCTGGAGAAAGAGCAGGTTTGTGATCAATAAGTCCCCTAAATTTCAAACTTATCCTGTCTAGAAAGTATCTTCCACCTTTGAAAGGCCCTGTAGTGGTCTGGCAGTCCAAAGGGTCTATGGCATTGCTACCATAGCACAAAAGAAGCAGATGATGCCTTGAGTGGCTACCTAGGAACAGAGACTAGACAGGAATAAGGGAATAAAGGCAGGGATTTATTTGAAAGGCCTTCAAAGGTACACCCTGGGAGCCAAAGGCTACATCCCAAACGGACCCCAAGATGGACAACAGGTCACGAGTTCTTCACGCTTTTATAGGTTTGGTTCATTTGCATATCAGCATAAATTTGCCAATTAAAACTTTGGTTAAGTATGTCATTTCCCCAAGCTCACCCCCCTTCTAAGATGTTGGTTTACACGTTTTCAGGCCCAGGACAGCCAGGGTGTCCTTGGAGAGCAGGCCTGGAGAGGCTTTGTTATGTCTAGAGAACTCTAGGAGTTAGCAGGCTACAAGAAAGTAGTTCAGAGTTACACACTAGGCAATACAGGATTTGAAAAATATAAAACTTAAAACCTGAGGCATCACAGAAGTTAGGAAATAAGGTCATGTAACTGCATTTTAAAAAATACTTTATTTACAACCAGTTTGGAACAGTGACAGAGATTTTATTTTTCTCCCCTTATCAACACGGAGCTTATAGTACTAAATCTGTAAAACTGTATTTCAAGGAAAATGCTTCTGGAAAAATAATCCTGGGCCAAAGTAAAAATGGAGATATTTGATGTTTTCTCTTCAAGAAAACCAGCAGAAATCACATTGTTCATCAGCTTTGTCTTTCTTGGGTTTGCTTTATAGTTGGGTCTAATCTTGGTGGGGGGTTATTTGCTTTGATTTCTTAGTTTGGTTTGGTTTTTGCTTTTACTTTTTAGCTAACAATTCACTGTGAGGACACGACAAGTACTTTAGCACAAAGCAAAGAAATCAAGGGTGGGTGTCTCCAGAGATAAAAGAGGACTTTTCATACCAGTCCAAGCCTTACCCATCATTTGCACATCATTTCCCTGCAGTAGTGATACTTTTTTTTTTCCTGGCACAGATTATTTTGTCTCCTGCAGCCCATGCCCTGAATTTAGGGAGCCAGAAGAGCAGCATGGTGTGCAGAGCAGCCAGGATTTGTGTGGTGCTGCCCCCATTTCAGAACCTGATGTGGGAAGGAGCCTGAGCTCATGCTCTACATTCAGTTTGGGACAGTGATCTTCCCTGGAGAGTGTTTATCTGCTGGAATTTTCATGGCCTGGCTTGTTTCATGGAGAGCAACAGAGGACATACAAAAAAAGAAATCTAGTTGATTTTTTTTCCAAGCCTGGTAGCACTGGGAGAAATCCTGGCTATTTTAAAGCTAAGTTTTCCTATTGTATTGTAGATCTGCACTGAGGAGTGGAGGGTGTAAAGAAATACTTTCTAATGAGACTAAATAAAGCCAGATTAATCCCAGCTGGAGTGTCTCCTGCAGAGGGAGAACCTTTGCCCCATGCAGCCCTGTGACAAGATTCATGTGAAGATGCTCCTCACCAGCAGAAAACTGTTTGCTGCTTTTCTTACAGCTGTCAAGAAATATTTTTCCATGCATATGTCTTTAATTTTTCCTCCAGGATGAGGGTACATCGTAATGAAAACATACACCCCTCCTCCAATCTCCATTATTCTTAATTTCAGCAAATTATGGAGTAGCATCTTTCCATATATTTTCCAAAGCCTTAGCTGGAACTAGAATATCCTGAGCAAGGTCAGATATTCCTGAACTCACTTGCACTTTTTCCACCAGCTTTGTCAGTTCTTTCTAACAAACAGAACCAGCTTAACAAGCTGTGCTTTGTGTTTGTAGAGAAACCCTAGGATCTTGTAAAAAATAATGGAAAATATGAGCATGGAAAGAGATAGAAAAATAGTTCCTTGGCTAAAGGTCATGAAAATATGCTGTCGGGCTAGGAGAGTAATGTGATGTTCCTTGTTGAAATATTTCAGTATTTGCCCTTTATTAATAATAATTTTTTAAAAAATTTAGGTGGCCCATATCAGAGCAGAAAGAGATATTTTGGTTGAAGCGGATGGAGCCTGGGTAGTGAAAATGTTTTACAGCTTCCAGGATAAAAGGAACCTTTACCTGATCATGGAGTTCTTACCTGGAGGTAAGCTGGGTGCTGTGGCATCAGGTGATACAGGTACTTCTTCCTTAGCTTTGTATAAGGGAAAGAAGCTTTTCCTTCCTTTAGCTGCTTTTTTGGCAGCTTTATAAAATGCTAGAAACAAACATGCTGTATAATTTGTGAAAATAAAAATGTTAAAGCTCTTTTAAGTTAAGTTCCAGTCATGTGACCATTCCTGATTTTTAGGGGAAGGAAAAAGGTTGTGAAGGGGTTTTAAATAGACTTGAATTAAATAATTATTCTAATATAAATTTCTGCGTTTTATGGCTGAAGCTGTTAACAGTAAAAACAAAAGAAAACCCTTTGTTCAAACAGTTTGTGCAATAAATTTAACGTGTGTAAAAATCCACTCTATTTTCCTGGGCTGTTAAATTAAAATTCCTGTTTAGGATTTTCAGCTAAAAAAGTAAGCTGGGTTTGTAGGTCCTTGCAGTAATAGTTTTATAATTAGTAACTCTAAGGCCAGTTACAAGGTTAAATTTGGGTTCCACTGGGGTTTCTTGTAGTCTTGTGATTCACATTAGTCTTGTGATTGAAAATGTTCTGATCCCTAAGCTGTATTTTCTTCTCTTTGATGAGGTGACATGATGACCCTACTAATGAAGAAGGACACTTTGTCAGAGGAGGAGACCCAGTTTTACATTTCTGAGACGGTGTTGGCCATCGATGCCATTCACCAGCTGGGATTTATCCACAGGGACATCAAGCCAGACAACCTCCTGCTGGATGCCAAGGCATGTACTGGGCTCACCAACTGCTGGTGCTTCCAAGATCCCAGGCTGTACATCCTGAGCAGTGGGAGCTACTGGTGCCACCCCAGAGATTTAAACTGGCTGGAGGGAAGGCAGGGGATGGCCACTGTATTTTCCTTGGAGAACACCAATATGCTTAAACCAAGCCAAATCTTACTGAGAAGCCTTTTAACCATTTAAGGCAAGGCCTTTAAGGGAGAAAACCCACTCAGGGTGACCAGATGCTCTTACATTAAAAGGGGATACTCTTCCTTTCACTCATCTTGAAGTAGCTATGGAAAATTCAGACAATGCTAAATGTTCAATTCCTACAGTTACCTCATTTGTTTCAGCAGCCACTCACCTATGGAAGCTCCCTCAGTTAGACTGACCATTCTGGCCATGAAATGCACTCAGTAAGCATCACAGAATCATGAATTATCTAGGTTGGAAAAGATCTTTAGGATGATGGAGGCCAGGCATTATCACAGCATGCACAGGTCTGTCAGGTTTGATGGGTTCTATCTAGCACTGATGTCTGGAAACCTGATTAAAGCCAAGGTTACCATCAAAACAAAGCAAAGGAATTTTGTCCTGGAGGCTTTCTCAGTCACATTGGTCTCCAGTTCAAACAAAACCAGGCAAAGTAGCTGCCCTCAGCTACTGGGAAATTGTAGATATAACCATTCCTGGGAGGCCATAGCCTGTGTGAGAGAAAACAGAGTTTTCCAGAACACCAAGGTTCAGTCATTGATTCCCTGCTTGTCCTATGCCAGTCCATCATGGCCTGAGAGGGCATGTGCAGTGATTAAAACTCTTTTTTTTTTTTTTCAAGTACTGCCTATCTAAATAATGGTTTCATATTCTCTGATGATTTTTTTAGGGTCACGTAAAGCTGTCTGATTTTGGGCTCTGCACAGGTTTAAAGAAAGCCCACAGAACAGAGTTCTACAGGAACCTCACGCACAACCCACCAAGTGACTTCTGTGAGTATGAGCTGTCCTAGTTTAACATGTAAATGGTTTTGAGCTGCAGCTGCACATTGTACCTGTATTTCTGCTGGGATAAGCAAGATGGGGCAGGCTGATTGCATTTAATTGGAAAACTGGAAATGCTTGTTCCCTGGGACATGGGAGCATTTCACGGGCAAGAAATTAGGATTTCTGTAGTGATCACGTATTTTTGCACATTCATACACAGATATGAATGCACATAATGTAATGTCTCTATATCTTAATGTATTTTTCATAATGTTAGGAGGGACAGGGAGGGACATGTTTCAGAAGGTTTCAGGAGGGACATGGGTTTTGTGTGCCTACTTTTCAAAGTCAGTGGTCTGAATGAAAGTCTCATGAAACTTTTCAGAAGCTGATCTAAAAATTTTAGCAAGGTCTAATTTAGAATTGCTGATGATGTGTCCTACTTTTACATGAGTTTCAGCTGTGCACTGGACAGTAGTTATTCTCATGTTCCCATTTTCAGTTATAATGAAGTATTTGTTTCTAGACTAAAGGGTTCTAAGTATACAAAATAGTTATTTAAAAATGGAACCCTCTAAATTTTTTTTCTCTTAATTCTCACAAATGCATTTGTTATTTAATAACTGTTTTGTAAATTAGCATTTCAGAATATGAACTCAAAGAGGAAAGCAGAAACATGGAAGAAGAACAGGCGACAGCTGGTGAGTTAATTAAATAATGTATAATTTTTGTTTTGCTTTTAAACTATTTACAGAAAATGTTGAATTAAAACTCAGTGCTAATGCTCCTGGTTTTTAAAACCTGCAAGGCCCTCATATGTCGCTCTCTACAAGCTCCCAAAATCACAAATAACTCAAAAGAAGGGGGTCCAGGTTGGAACAGCAAGACCCTGCTCTTCTCTATGCCTTTGTTTCCCTTGTGAGCACGTGGCCCAAGCCCTCAGGTGTCAGCAGCCAGGTGGCCAAGGTGTGTCTGGAGGTCTCTGCAGCCCTGACCTGGTGTGGACTCCTGGCTCTGATTCCTGCAGCTCAGTCACAGGCAGATGTGTGGCTGCAGGATTGCTTTGTAGAGAACTGTGGGGAATTCCCATTCTGCTGAATGGGAATGTGGTGGCAAGGCTGTGGGAGCGTGTTGGCACTGGGAAGCTCCAGCCCAGGTTTGTGATGAGGAGTGGTCACGTAATAGGGGGAGTTGTGGCATGAACTGAACCAAAGCAAAGTGTCTGTCAGCCCTGGGATTTCAGACTTTCATCCCTGCCCATGATTTTCACGAAAAAAACCTCAGCTGTCAAATTTTGGAACCTTTTATTTTTCCAGACTCTTTCTAAAAAGGGATCTACTGCAGTATTCCCAAAAAGCTTTAGGGTTGCCTCTTCTTTCCTCATGAGACATAATGAGATTACATTGCAACCACCTTGCTGCCTCATGGGGGTGTATTTCACAGCCTGATTCCAGCCTGGAATTAGATCCCTGCAAAGACTTCACCTCAAGTCCAGTAAAGGCTGATGTGGCAGAACTGTGTGGTGAAGAACAGTCCCACAGAGACAATAAAAGGCCAAAATGACAACTTGCATCAACATTGTTGGAAAAGTAGCCATGTTTTCACTTTTCCATTGGTTCAATCTTAAGTGTCTCGGGTCTATTCAATCCAGCAAAGTGATTCTTTATGGTCAGAAAAATTAAAGTAAAATATTTTTTGTGGCAAAACTGCTTTTAGGGGACTTTCTTGGTCTTGAGGGTTTTATTGGTTGGATTTTGTTTTTTTTCTCTCTCTCCTGCCCCATGGAAAATTTTTCATCAGTAAAGAGAAATTCCTAATACACAGCTTGTGTATCATGAGCATCACACCTGGGAATCTACCACTGATTATGCCTTTAAAAGTAAACAAAGACCACAACAGTAGAACTTCTTGGGTATTTTTGTAATGCAGCTACCCGAAACTTTAGCTAAGAGGACCTTCTGATATTGCAGTTACATTATTCTATGATTTCCTCACATTAAAGAGGATGATTTCCATTTATTTTTGAGGTTCTCTGTGTTTATTAATACAAAGTAATAATATTCTTGGGATTTTAGTTCCTGGGAACTGTCCAATTAAGCATTCTTGCTCACCCAAACAACAAGATCCTGTATGTGAATCCCCAGGAAAAGGTAATGCAAAGTGTAAAACGGCAGTATTCATCTTCTAAAGAGATTATTCTTTTTTTCCAGGCATATTCTACTGTTGGAACCCCCGACTATATTGCTCCAGAAGTGTTTATGCAGACTGGGTACAACAAGCTGTGTGACTGGTGGTCCTTGGGAGTGATTATGTATGAAATGCTAATAGGTACGTTAAAAACCCCAGCTTAAGAGTTGTTCAAGGGTAACAGGGTCCATTTGTTCAGAAGAGAAAAACTCTGGCTAATACTTGTTAGATTTGGGAGCCCCAGTGACAAAAGCAGAGGCCCAGGTCACTGCTCTCCTGGAAAAGTTTATTCATTTTTTATTTGTTTGTGCAGGGTATCCACCTTTCTGCTCAGAAACACCACAAGAGACTTACAGGAAAGTTATGAACTGGAAAGAAACGTTGGTATTTCCTCCAGAGGTGCCCATTTCAGAGAAAGCAAAGGATTTAATTCTAAGGTCAGTAAGAAACACCCAATTCTGGCCTCTTGCCCAGCCAGGGTCATCTTCCATCAGGGTAAATTCCTGTTCTGTGAGAAGGAAGCTTTATGTTGGCAGGAAGGCTGGTTTCTTCTTTCACCAGCCTTGATGGATTTTTTAAGTCTTTTGCCCTTTGCCATTTGTTTAACATAAATGAATAAGCTGGAATGATCTTGATTTGTACCATGGTATAAGGAGAAACAGAGCAGACCAAAAATAAAGTGATCAACAGAGAATTTTTCTCTCCTCAGAGGGGACAAGAAAATAACCACTCACCAGCATTTAATGCACTGAACAGAAATCTTTGGATATTTTGGATTTACTCACTCCTTTCAAAATCCCAATTTTTAATTTGCTTTTAGGTTTTTATGAGGGTTTTGGTGACAAGGTCAGGCAGAAATGCTCTCTTGGCCTGGGAGGGTTTGGGGGCACACTGGTTTTATGTTTGATATTTTTTCCTTTTTTTCCTTTTCAAAGCTAATGTTATAGCCTTATACAGTTTTGTTACAGGCAAAAAGGGGAATGCACTTCACAAAACTAGAATTTATTATTAGTTCAAACAGTGCTCCAGTAACCTACAAAAACATAACAAATACAAGAAACAGTTACCCTGCATCCAGTTAGTGATACTAACTGCACAAATAATTGATTTGTTGGTAACCCCAATGAATAAGTTCATGTAAAACAGTTATATTGCATTTTCAGTATCTATTTCTCTAGTGTTCTGCTCAACCTTCATTGTCAGCATCCCAAGTTCTCTGCTGGACAGAGTACAGCATTACTGCTGAGGATTTCTTCATCCTCAATCCTGGCTGTGTTTGGTGAATTTTTAGAGATTTCATTGTATTTGTTAGCATGTATTGCTCATGCATCTACTTACACAATGACTATTTGAGTTTATCAGTTTGTCTCCACAAGGAGAAGGGTTAAAATTTGGGTAAAACATCTTAGTTATAGGTAATCTACTAAAAGGAGGTCAAAACAAGTTGGACAACAACCACCTGGGCATTTTGGGTATTAAGTCCATTACAGCTTGGACAAGTTGGGCAACGTGTGTTTTGGCTTAAAGGGAGATGCAGACAAAGCTGAGGGTATTTGTGCAGACAAATCCAAACTAAAATAGGCGCAGGTTCAGACAGCCTGACAAATCCTGTGGCCTGCTCTGGCTGAGTGTTGTTACAGGGTTTGAGGTCTGTTGTTAGTCCTTAGCACCACCCAGCCTGCCGGGCTGCAGTACAAATACAGGCAGGTTTTCTTCCCCAGGGATACCCAACTACAAGCAAAAGAACTTTAATTTATAAGTGGAGACAGTTTTTAGCCTAACCTGCTGTGCTACTCATGCAGAAGATGTCTGGGATTTAATTAATTCCTGGGCAAATGCTGGTATTCCCATCTCCTGGATGAGATACTTGAGAGGCTTTTCCAGCCGGCTCAGCATCAGTCCAGGGGAGAAGGGTCAGCCTCTGCTGCTGCCTGGAACAAATCCCTGAGGTCGCTGAGTTGCTGTCAGGGAGCTTCCACCTTCCTATTTTCCTTCTTTAGGATTTTAGGCTTTTCCTGTCTGGCGTGCTCGAGCAGGTAACAGTCCCCATCTCACCAATCCTGTCTCTGTCTCCAATTTCACCTTTTCCTTCCTGATATTTCATGGCTGCTTCTCATAAACTGAAAATTTCTTCTGGGGTCTGAGCTGAGGTTATGCAGCAGGGCTGTATCAGAAGCAGGCCCTGGGTCTTTGCACCACCCGCACCTCTGAGGAGAGGGAAGGGGCAGAGTTGGGACGTGGCAGGTTTGGAATGGGCTGGCTCACTGGGATCCAAAATACGACATCAGAGAGCAGTCCTGACTTACTAAGTATCCATTCTTCTTAGTCTGACCTTGAAACATGGATGTTTAAATAGCTGAGAACATGTAGAGTAGTTCTCAGTAGTAGGGAATTAAGCCTCTGTTCCAGACTGATCTTACAGGACTAGAACATGCAGCAATTTTTCACAAACCTGGAAGATGGGGATGTAGCAGTTTAGAAAAGGTGTCAGTTATTGGCATCATAGCTTTTAGATTTAGGATTTAACAATGTTCTGCTTCTACGGTTTCCGTTCTCTCCTAGATGCAGTGGGCTGCTTTGATGTTACCCCAAGTGGTAGAACAATTTGACAGAACTTCTTGAAATTCTTGATACTGGATACTGTTGCTTCTGTCTGAATTTATCATAACATTCCCTTTGTTTTTTCCAGGTTTTGTATCGACTCAGAAAATAGAATTGGTAGCAATGGAGTAGAGGAAATAAAAAGTCATCCATTTTTTGAAGGAGTAGACTGGGGACACATCAGGTATGTATACACACACATGTTTTACAGGGAGAATAAAAAGCCATGAAAGCAAGGATTTCATGTAGTATGATGTCAAGGACAACTATTTCCAATTTATCTTTCATTTTGAAAGGCAGCTACTGGCAGTAGGTGGGTGACACTGAAGGTTTTCAGGCCTCGCTGACATTCATAGCAATTATCAGAGTTTAACTGTCTTGAGATACCTCAGATTGCTCCAGACTGCCCAAAGTGGAAAGAAATTGTTTTAGGATGGCTGTGGATTTAATTGTAAGTGTAGTAATTAGAACTGTGATGAGTTTACAGGTGAAAATCACTGCCTTTCCCACAGTGCTGTGTCCCAGTGTGAACATTTTGGTGGGACAGATTTCCTTGGGCAGTTTCAAAAGCCACCTTAAAACTCCTTCAAGGGCTCCCTGACTGTGGAGGTGCTAAAGCAGAGCCAGCCTGGTTTGGGAGAGAGATGTTGAGTGTCACAAACAGGAGCTACAGTCCAGAGGTTTTGGATGAGGTCCAGGCTGATGAGCACTGGAATTGTGAAGTGCAATCCTGCTGGGCTGGGTTTGTGAAACAGTAACCACAGTGGTAGCTGATGACAAGATCATGGTGACGGCAGTGTGGGAGATAAGTGTGGAATGCTCTTTCCCTTATAATGATGTTTGCCCCAAGCCTGCCAGGAAGACACCAGTAGGGACAGGGAACCAAACAATCTCCCCATGGTGTCAGCAAACAGCAGAGTCAGATTCATCTGTGATACACTCAGTGGAACCCTTGTGCTCTGCATTAAAGGGAAGTTGTAAGTGTAAAAAGCTAAGTTAAAACTGGAACCTCATGTCTCATTATTCACTCTTCTGGCATTTATCTTTATTTGCAGGGAAAGACCAGCTGCAATCCCTATAGAAATCAAAAGTATTGATGATACTTCCAACTTTGATGAATTTCCTGAATCGGACATTTTACAGCCAGGTGAGACTGCCATTGTAAATTCCAAATTTCCATCTGTAACATGCCACAATACTCCACAGATACCTTTGTTGTTGTTTGTATTCATTTTCTCATGCCCTAATCAAGTTAGTCTCTAGATCAAGTCTCTATATTTTCTTTGAAATATGAGTGCAAACCTGTGATCTCTCATAGCTGTAAAGCCCAGAGATTTTAAGAGTCAAAGCCATTGGTAAAAATGGTTTGCACAGGTAGTGAGCACAGAAAGCAGTGGAGTTTTCTGCCAGGCAGTCTGTTTAACCAGATTCTGGTAAAACATCATGCACTGATTTGCTTTTCATCTTCAATGACTTTTGAGGTTTGTGCCAAACATAATTGTTGAGATATTTGTGGGTAGGAGTTCTCAGACAGTTACTTAACACAGTAATTCATGAACCTGAGTGGCTCTGTAAATCACTTCAGGGTTTTTTTTAATTGTTGATTTCTCTTGGCAATTTATAGGAAATTTTCATATATAAAAAGCTTGGTTCTCTGACATAAAAATAGTCCCAGGTCCCACTGTTTTCAGTTACTTGAAGATTGGCAGATGTTTAACAGTGATTAATTGCTGTCTGCTAAGTGTAGTTGTGTTAACAGCCATAAGAATTATCAAAAAGCTGTTGGTTTTCTTACTTTTCTTGAAATGGGTTTTATTTAATGGTGAGGAAGTTTGTCCTTTTGATGCAAAACAACTCATCTCCAGTGCCTAAAAGCTGGTTAAGTCGATATTTGGATAATGCCAAGAACATTTGTATTATTTTGGCATTTCAGACCCATTGAAAATGCTACTGTACATGTAGATACCTAAAAATCAGAACATCAGAAGTGTCATGGGGTTTGTAACTGTGTATCCTGTGGGTGTGTTAAAAGCTTCTGTCAAGGTCTGGAAGCCTGATCAAGTGTTTAGACACAATTGGAAAAAAAAAAAAAAGGCAAAACAAACCCCCCTCCCTTTTTCTGCTTCAGAGTTCTCTCCTGAAATTATAACTCAGACCATTGACAAAAGGCAACTGACCTGATTAGAAATAGGGTTTCTTCCAGGAGTTTCTGCTGACTAAGGAAATAAGAGTTCAGGGCTGTTTAGCTCTGTGAAAAGTCCTCTCAGAAGCAGCCTGGGTTTAACTGTTTTAATGTGTGTTTGCTTTTGTTTCTGAATTTTAGTGCCAAACACGACGGAACCTGACTACAAATCCAAAGACTGGGTTTTCCTCAATTACACCTACAAGAGGTTTGAAGGGCTCACCCAGCGTGGCTCTATCCCTTCCTACATGAAAGCTGGGAAGTTGTGAAACAGAACACAACCCCCCAAAGGAAATTGCAAACACAAACCTCAGGTAGCTGCATCACCAGGCCCGCTTTGCGTTAGTTATCAACACATTGACTCTGGTGCGCATCGATTTCACACGGAAATTCTACAGGATTAGGATTTCTAAGACTACTACAGGAATTAGTTGGCAGTGCCAGCTGGCTTTTTTTTTTTTGCTTTTTTTTTTCTTTCCTTTTTTTTTCTTAATATTTGAATATTTTTGTTAACTTTATTATACAAAGGTACTGGAATAAAAGGAACGTGCATCCCTTTTCCTGCACTGACTACGTGTGGATAACGGCTAATCATGCCTCTCTGTACTGTGGCTTTGTTTGTACTGTAACCCATCTAATCCACCCAGGAGGGAAACATATCATTTGATGCAGCATTGTTGTACTGCTCACCTGGTGGGGTTTAGATATGCAGTATAAAAAAAACCTGTCCACATTTGCAAACCTCTCTGAGCAGTTGCTCAGGGGTGTTCCATTTGTGGTCTGCAGATCCCCCATGACTGTAGCACATGGAATTATTTTAAATAGCAGTGTCCTCTGGGCCTCCTTGTGTCCTGTGTGCCCTCTCTTGCCCCCAGTGCAGGATTTTACTAGCCCTTTATCATCATCCCTTTTGTCCCTTTTCCCACAGTGTGTGGCAGTGAGGCAGTCCCTGTGATCTGTTTAGTGGTATTTCTGCTTTAAATAATAGTTGGCAGTATTGCTGTTTGAGGTGATGATGCCTGTTGGCAATTTCAGAAGAAAAATGGAATCTAAATAAAAATTACCAGTATTTTTAGCAGAAAGGAAATGTTCTGATACAAAGTTTTGAGGAGATGGCAGAGTTTCCAAGACTATTCCTGCCACTGCTCTAAAGCAGATCATCTTTGAGCTGCTCATAATTCAAACAGCTTCTCTCTGTGCAAAATGTGTTCTAGAGAAGTGATCAGATTGGTGCTTTTTCTTTTTTTTCCTCCCTGAGCAGCTGCAGGCAGGAGGGATCCTGCTCTAACCTCTTCTCTCCAGAACAGCAGCCTCTGCTCACATAAAGGAAAGGGAGTGTTCCACTAGACTCAGACTCTCCAGTGGGCTCCTTTTCTTCCAGTATCTCCACCTGGCATGGCCGTGGGATTATAAGGGATCAGCTGAGCCTGCAGCCCAATTTCCAGGGACCACCTAAATGTTCTTGTGGCCAGTCTGCAGGATGGTGACAACCTGACAGCCAAGCCAGGTCTCCTTCCCCTGGGCAGAAGAAACAGAAGCAGAAATACCTCCATGTGCAGGCTCTGGTTTTGTTCATCAGCCCAGCAGCAGTTCGGGACTGAGTTGCACTCCCTGAACAGTTTGCAGTTATCTGGTTACTGGTGACTTTCTTTGCCTATACTCACAGCTTATCTGCAGGGCTTTGAATCTGTTACAGTACAGCAGAGATCTCTGCTGTCATTTTCTGGTCAGAAGAGATGTACAGCATTGAACACCTCTCCAGTGGATAAACAAGCAGAGTCTGTTGCTGTCTCCTTCCTCTGAACACCAGTGAAAGGCACCCTAAAACCTCTGCAGCCCCCTCCGGGTGGAGCACAGGATCTTTTGGCGTACAGTAGGAAAGATTCCACTGGACAGGATTTTGTAGCAATATGGAAACTACTGTTACAAAGCCATTAGAGAAATATTTATTGCTGTTAGGCACTGTGCTATCAGCTGTTCCGAATTATTTGTATGCTCTGAAAAACACACTGGGACGTTCATCTGCTGCCTAAGAGCCCATTTGCCAGCCAGATTTCTGTGCATCGGTGCCTGTGATGTGCAGGTAGTCTTCTTGATGCAGCCAGGTTCCCTGATCCAGTCTTTCCTCCACGGTTTTGTCTCCCTGTTATTTATACCAAACAGTTTCAGTCTTCAGCTCATCAAAGAGGAGTAGCCAGTGCCTCAGGGCCTGTCCAGTGTTATGTCAGAGCAAAGCTAAGCTAAACTTCTGCCTGAATGCTGGACTGAGGTGGGAACAGCTCCTTGATCTCCCAGATTTGCTTCCCAGAGCGTACACTAATTAACATCCCTGTACTGCTGGTGGGGCAAGGTCCTTTAAAATTCTCCAGTGTTGTTCTTAGCCTTGTCAGTGTATTAATGCTCAACCTGTGGCATCCAAAGACTGTACAAAAACAATAACTCACTTAAATCCACCTTTCAGGCATCATTCTGCCAGTGCCCCAACAGCTCCTGAGGCCTCTCAGGAATGGAAATGCCTTTCCTAAGGCCTTGACTCCAAGACAGGGAAGTCTAGGCAGAAAAAAAAATGCTGAGATGTGAATTTGGCCTCAAAGGACACTGCTATTCAAAACAATTTTCATTGGTTTTAATTTCCAGTCTTATCCATGGGGCACCGTGTGCACTGGAATTGAAATTCCTGCAAACACCACCTTCAGAAGAGCACAGTAACCCCATTAGCGTGACCTACAAAGAAGTCTTTGCTCAAACTTGTTGAGACAAGCTCAGTCTCATGGAAACTGCAAATGCTCAGTGATACTGGTGATTTTTTTTTTTCCCTGTGGGGCTTAGCGGAGGGCAGAGAAATACACACCTAATTTAAAGCTATCTATTAAACAACTATGTCTGTACATATTCACTGGTTTACAAACTTGGGAAAAAGCTCAACCCTTCTATTTGCAACACTAAGGATAATACTCATTTAAAACTGCAGATGATTAATCATATCAGTGCTCACATAGGAGCTATATCCATAGGAAACAGCCTGCAGCCTATCTAGCATAAACTCCTGTATTGTGGTAGTTGACTTTTTAAATTTTTTTTGTAAACATAGCATTATTTTAATCAATAAGTCAACTTAAACAATATTAACTACTGCTTTTACGATGATAGGGGTTTTTTTTAAAGGTGAAACTGTGACACTGTAATGGATTAAAGAGAACAGCAGGTTAATCTACACTGGCTTTCAAAAAAAAAAGGAAGTGCAACATATCTTTAGTTTTGTTATTTCTGTCTGATTCCTTTGGATGGTTGTGTGTTTTCCTTTGGCAATGTTTGTCACTGTGCCATTTATTTTTCTTATTCTTGGAGTACCAAAGATCCTGAAATGGCTTGATGATTGCAACCATGTGAAAATTTATTTTCTGGAAGTATGTTTTGTTAAACTTTTGTTAAAATGTGGAATTGTGTATGCAAATTGTTATCAGAGGTTTGCTGGGACGTTTACCTATTCCAGCGGGGAAAACTTGAGTGCATCGATGGAAGTGGAGAGCCTGAATCCAAATTCTGGATCAGAATTCCCTGAAAGTGGGGAGGAAGCTTGGATTGGGAACTGCAGCTGAGCTTTCGCACTTTGTTCCATCTCCAATCAGCGTGAGTGAGTGGCCTTAGTTACAGGACATCAGCAGAGGTTGTCTCATGTGCAAAAGGAGTTAAAAAAAAATTGCCAGCATTCAGAAATCAAATCTTGTTGATACTGCATTTGCACTGTTCAATTTGCCTTGCTGGAGAGTTATAGAAGTGTTATTTTTATAGGTCAATTGTTCCCCACCTGAGCCGTTGGAGACAGTCTGGGATAAGGGCACCTGCCAGGGGGAGTTCAGCCAGGGGCACCAGGAATGGCACACAGCTCTGCTGTCAGCTCCATCCCCAGGGCTGATGTTCCTCCTGTGCCCAGCAAGCGGGGAATGCTGCAGTCTAGCCCAGGTAATGCTTAGGAAGTGCTCTCACTTTCTCAATAACACGAGCTATTACAGGCGATGTAACACACCATACCTTGTCCTTTTACTGTTGGGATCTCACAGCAGCTCGTTCTTGGAGTCAAAATGGCAACTGCTATATTTTTCCTAGACTGTTTCATTAGTTGTGGTTGGGAAAGTTACATAGAAGCATTATAAAAATTTATATGAGGCTTTTTACAGCATTTGAAAATAAAAGTAGCATTCTTTTTGTAAAGTCTCAGTTTTTGTTTCTTTCACCCCAGTGTACGGGATTTCTCTTCTGGAATGGGAGACATCTAAGGAATTGAGATCCTCTTTTGTGGATTCTCATCTTGAATTCCATGGACGATGAAAAAACCCCAGTGTTGTTACACTCAATCAGAAAGTAGAGAAAGCAAATATTGTTTGACTTGTCCCACCTGCAGTCACGGGAAGAAGCTATTTCTCAAATGGTGACTGATCTCCAGAGTCTTACCTTCCCTATAGGCTGTAATTTATCCAGAACAGGCTTCCAGGGGCAGTTGTGTCCTTTGATCCACTATAGAAACCTTTCTGTCCTACTGTTCTACTTTCCCTGCCAAGTTCAGAGCAGCAGCAGATGCAGTGAAAGTTGTACAAAAAAACCATCAGAGTGAAGTAGCTGTAAGCCAAGAGAAGCAAGCAGCCACTGCCTGGCCTTGTCTGGACCCCTCCCTCCACTCCAGAATTCTTGCTCTCAGTGAAGGTAAAAATACAACAGAATTTTGTAAATTCTATTTAATGGGGTCACCCTTTTCTTCCCTTAACTGTGCATGATTGTATGGCAGAGCTACACATCATAAGGAAATACAGGTATAGTTCTTTACGTCCATGTGTTACCAAATCAGGTATTCCTCAGAAAAAGCACTTGAATGGCAAATATGAAGGCTATGCCTTTAGCATGAGTAAATATCTTTTAAAATCTTAGCATAGGGTTTATAAGACATACTGCAAACATCTACCTTTTTCATTTCTTTGTTCTTGTACAAAGCATGCCTGGTACCTAAGCAAAACTATTATGCATTGGGCAATAAAAGGCTTTTTCTGACTATATTCCTAAGGAAGGAGAAGGGAGGAGTATCCAAAACAGACTGTCTGTCTTGGGTGTGAGGACAATAGTGGCTCCCAGCTCTGGACCAGGCAAGGATATGTTTGCAGTTCAGGAAGTGCTTAATGTGTTTGGAAATGTAGAAGGCTGTCAGGCATTGGAAGGGGCTGCCCAGGGAGGTCTGCAGTCCCCATCCCTGGAGGTTTTTAAGGAAAGACTGGACGTGGCACTCAGTGCTCTGGTCTGGGTGACAAGGTGAGCATTGGTCAAAAGTTGGACCCAGCAGTCTTGGAGGTCTTTTCCAACCTTCATGGTTCTGTGATTTGTTTTCTCTAAGATAATGTGGTTCATCACACATGTAAATTTTCAATATCAGAGAGGTACTAAAATGCCTGTCCCACAGCTGAATTTCCCAGGTGAACACAGGTCCTAGAGGTGGGTGCAGGCCCTGTTCCCTGTGAGCCACGCTGGGTTCAGCCATGCCAGGTTCTGTGGCATGGAATCCCAGCTCCTAAAAACCACCAGGTTCCAGGCGCATTAATGTTGGGACAGCTGAAGGGCAAATGGGTGTGTCTGTCATGCACTGAACTGGCACCAGGGTTTGGACACTTCATTATTCAGGAACACTACTGCAGTGGGTGTGAGAGGAAATGAATCCCTCCAGCGCAGAGAGAGCTCATCCCTCCTTCTCCTGCTCCTCCCAGCGCCACTCCTCGGGTTATCTGAGCCCGTGGAGATGCCTGTTCCCGGGGGAGATGGGGCACACAGATTTCAGCCTTCTCGTGCTGAGGAGGGAACGAGCGCAGGTTTCTCCTTTCCCAACCAAGCCCGAGCTCTGCTAGGAACAGTTTGTTTCGGATCTGAACCGACCCTCAGTGCCACATCTTGTTTCCGTACCAGCTGCTTTAATCTGTTTTCTAGTGAGCCACCATCTGCTGCGGCTTCTCCCTCCTCCAGGAATACGTGCTGGCTCTCCGTGCTGTCCCCAGGTCGTTCACTTCCACTGGCAGCAGCTCCTTCCCCTCCAGGTGCCTCTGCCCATCCTACCTGCTCCAAAGACGAAATCTTTGCCCTTGCCTCTACATTTCCTGCCCTTGGAATTGCATGATGAGAGGGCAGCTTGTCAGCAGAGTGAGCGCTGAGCCATTGAAGCTGTTGAGTAAAAGTGTAACCACAGCCCCTGCTCCACCTCTTGCAGCTACAGAGAGCAAGTGTTACAGGCACATGGAGTTAACACCTTCCCTCCTTCCTTCCAGAGATGCGTGCAGGATCTGCCCCCAGCGTGCCTGTACAGGCCGGGAGATGGAGCTGATGGAGCTCCAGCAGGAGGCAGATGCCAAGACATCTCCCCCGACCTCGTCTGTGCAGGTGTGGCCATGCACAAAACAGACTGGACACGGGAGTAGTCACTTACTGTGAGTGCAAAACTGCAACAGTTTTGGACACTTGGTTTCCCTAAATCTACTTCTGACTGCACTACACCTATTTAATACTAGTGAATGATCAGATAAGAACTTCTGTGACTTTTCTGATCAGGACAGGGTGAAATCACTGGCAATCTAGACACACACGTCAAGATCTTTAGTCCAGCAGGCTTTCTTTGAGGTCTCATCCAGCTCCCATTGACGTCAGCAGAAGATCCCTATCTAAAGCCCAAAGAAACCAGGAACTAGAATGGTCTTCAAACTGGTGATGCCATGCTTTGGTGTTCCTTACAAATGAGACAAAAAGATTTCACTATTTATGCAACTCGGCTGGTTGAAAAGCAGTATGTGGAGAGGAGGCCTTTTGGCTTCAAACACAGTGGTGAGAAACTTGCATGGCACTTCTGCTGTTTAACAGGACAACTTTACCTGGTTTTTAATAAACAAAATCAAACTAATGCCTTGAGGAAACTTTGAAAAATGTACAATTTATTTAAATGCCATTTTTAGGCTCTCATTAGGCATTAAGAAATTACCAGTTTCTGCCAGGAACAAAAAGGCTGTTTCAAAACTGAAGATTATTTTTAAATCAGAAGCGGCACCATCAAACTGAGGGACTGAGGGGTAAGAGATTTACAAGAAAGTGAATTATTTTGTGGGCACAAACCTCACTAACCTGGACTCCAAAATGAAGCAGGCACTTTGGAAAATGTTCATCCTTTTGACTGCCTTTAATTTTGTTAGAAAATCACACACTAAATTATCATCTTGCTGGCTCCAATACTGAGATTAGAGAGGGAGAGCAAATAGGACTCGGATGCTCTTCTCAGGTTAAACTTGTTTCATCATGCAAGGAATTTGTCCGTGATTCCCAGATGTCCAAGGCCAGAGTATATCCCTATCACAATCCATTTGGATACTGCAGAACATAATCCATGTTCCTGGTACTGTGCCAGCACAGCACAGTTCGTTGTTAGTTGGGGTTTTTTTGGTTGGGTTATTTTTTGGGGAGGGGGGCTGTTGGTTTTGGTTTTTTTGGTGCTGTTTTTTGCTTCTTTGAGGGGCTTTCATAGTAATTATTGAGCAGAAATAATTTCAAATAGCTTATTTTTATTATTGGCCAATAACAGTATGATTATGCTATTTATATAATTTTTGAAGCAAAGGACTCTGATTTGGGGCAGAACTTTTGCTTTAAAGTGACAGCAGATTTTACTAATACACAGACACAGAATTTGTAGCAAAGTCAGCAAATTGCTTGTGGTGCCCTTAAAAGTAATCCAGTGACCTTCAAGCAGAATAAAATACAAATAACAGACTGAAACAGATTTAAGAAAAAAAAAAATAATTCTTTTAACTAGCTAACTTGTTCACATCCTCTATGAAACCACACTTGATTCTGTACTTTCAGCCATGTAAGACCACGGTCTGAGGTGAAACCATAAACATTTGTGTTCTGGGAGAGAAGGTAATGAAAGATCTCTGTTGTACTTACAAAGCTGGGTCACTTCAGTTTCCTGCTATTAAGTTTCAGCAGAAGAAAGTTCTCTGGCTCACCCTGAGCAGTCACCTAGGGGTGTTTTTGTGTGAAGTAACACAAGACACCCTAATAATGGAGAGTGAGTCCCAGTGTTTCCTTTCCCACGTGTGCATGGGGCCAGCTTGGCCCCAGAAAATACACAGAGAAATCCACATCCTCTTCAGGACAGCATCTCCCAAGTCCTGGAAAACAGCTAAGACATGCTATGCTTCGGATGTGACAGAAGAGAAAAAAAGGAGGAATAATACAGACCCTTTAACTGCTCAGTCTCAGGCTATTATTTAACTGCCCCGAGGTTTGATTGTTATTTTTACCCCTTTAGCACGTTGTTGTATAAGTTGTTTGGAGAAAAGAGGCTATCCGTGGCTTACATAAAGCATTCTGTTCCCTATTTTATAGCTGAAAGCTACTCAAGAGAAAGTGCTCACCTTAAAATGGGGCAAAAATATCAAGTGTGGCCTACTCAAAATCAGTGCCTTACATAAACTGGGATCCTGCTCTGCCAAGACTCAAGGCAAACTGTGCTATAAACACCAGTTACTGTCATATATTAAAGGTTCAGTGAAGAGCCCAATCATCACCTTTGAATAAGAAACAAGCATAATAAATGATATCTCACATCTGTGTTAATGATCTAGTAGCGCTTTATGCTTGTGAGAATTATCCGAGTGCCGGTTGACATGACACTGACCATGGATGGGGAACACGACAGGCAGAAATACTGCCAAGAGACTGATCTGATTTTCTGACCCAGTGCCAAAAATTTCTGCAGTGAATTGTAACTGCACTAAAAAAAATGAAATTAAATGCGAATAAGGTACAGTAGCTCGGTTTCTAGAGAGTTTAAAAAAAAAAGTTAAATGTCCTCATTAATGGGAGAATATTGTATTTATTAGTTGTTTAGCTATTAAGCTTGTTAAAACAGTTTTGGGGAACTTATTTGAATGTTTAGCTCATGGAGCCTTGTAACAACAGCCATCTTCAACTTTCTGTGGTTCCTGAGTCCCTGAAATATTTTCAGTCAGTGTGGCTGACTCACTTCTGAAATCCCCTTAACATTTGGGTGTCCACTGATGATGCAAACCTGGAGGAGGGAGCTCCCAGCTTCAAAACTGGGGCAAGACAGTATTTTAGCAGGACAAAACATGACATTTAAGCTTCCTGGGAATAAGGTCTTAGACAATTTTCTCAGTATCAGTTGTGGTATATGAATAAAATAAATGTGTATTAATGCTAATGGTTTTCTCAAAGACAGCAACAGCATCTTAACTCCTGATTTTTAGCTCTCCCTGCTGTTTTTTATTTCATTTAGAGGAGAAAGGGTTTGTAATTCCTTCTGTTCAATTCTGCAAATTCTGCAAGACCAACTGAACCCAACATGATGGATATATACATAAACATATATGTATATATAATTGCAGTAGTAACAGTGGGACTACATAGAACATAAAGCTCTAAAATGAAAGTCAGATTTCCAAGGGTAAAAAGTACCTTATGAGAAAGTGTGCATTGAGACTGTCACAGAATCACAGTGGGATTTCTTCAGCAGCATCCCCAGCTGGGGCCCACGATTCCCTGGCCTATTCCCTGGAATATTCTGTCAGAGCCACGCACCCACTCCTTCCACGTGCTCTAACCCTTGGGCTCAGCCACGGGCAAGGTGCTGAGCTGCCCACTCCCACAAAGACAAGGAGCTTCCACATCAGATGGGAAATGTGTTGGGAGCTTCCAATTATAAAAGATTGTCACAAATGGCGTTCAGGACTGCGTCTGAGGAACCATCCCCAAGATTATAGTTTGGAGTTTAGGTAAGTGAATTCTGCCTACATCTCTGAAAGCTATGAAGGGAACACATCCTTGTTTTCTGGTTGTGTTTTTTCTTTCCCCAACTCTACCTAGCTAGGTGAGTTGCTGACTCTCCACCACATTACATAAAATTCACAGGTGTTGGAATGGATTTGGCTCACAGTGTTTTGTGAGGACTTACTTTCTCAAGTCCTTAGAATCACAGAATAATTTAGCTTGGAGAAGACCCTTGAGATCATTGAATCCAAGTGTTACCTCAGCACTGCCAAATCCACCCCTAAACCATGTCCCCAAGTGCCACATCCACATGTGCTTTAAATACCTCCAGGGTTCCTGATTCCACCACTTTCCTGACAGACTGTTCCAATGCTTGACAACCCTTCAATGAAGAATTTTTTCTTAGTTTTTAATCTAGTTTAATTCCCTTGCACAACTTGAGGCTGTTCCCTCTCATTCTATTGCTTTTTACTTGGGAGAAGAGACCGATCCCAACCGCCTTTTCATGTGTATTTAGACACATTTTCTTACTCACTTTTAGCAAAGGATGTTTTTATCCTAAGAGTCTGCTCCCAGATCTGAAAATCCGATCACTTGTTTGCAGCTCTAAAGACACGTATTTTAACAACTTAGATACTGACCACTAGAACTGACGATGAAAGAACATAATGTCCTTTGCAAAACATTGCGTCTACTTTTGCCAGCTCCACAGGACCCCCATTACTAAAAACAGACAGGGGAAAGGCCCCGGAACAGTGGGAGAAGAACACCTGCAGAAGGAGCTTCCTCCACACACATCACTGACTCTGTAGCTCCAGCCTCACTGGTGAGCAATACCAGTGACACTGTAAGCTCCCTTGTGCCTGAGTTCACAGAATCACGGAATATCCTGAGCTGGAAGGATCACTGAGTCCAACTCCTCCAAAAATCCCATCCTGTGCCTGGGAGCGTTGTCCAGATGCTCCGGGAGCTCTGGCAGCCTGGGGGCCGTGACCCTTCCCTGGGGAGCCTGTTCAGTGCCTCTGGGGAAGAACCTTTCCCTGATATCCAGCCTAACCCTCCCCTGACTCAGCTCCAGCCATTCCCTGGGTCCTGTCCCTGGTCACACAGAGCAGAGATCAGGGCCTGCCCCTCCTCCTCCCCAGGTGAAGAAGCTGCAGAACTGCTGTGAGCTCTGACCTCAGTCTCCTCCAGCTGAACAGACCAAGCTGCTCCTCATGTGGCTTCCCCTCCAGGCCCTTCACCATCACAACCCTAATTTGGACATTATCTGAGAGCTTTAGATTTTTCTTACATTGTGGTGCCCCAACAGACAGAAGCAGCACCTGTGCAGCCCATGGAGATGGCACAGGCCAGGATTTGTGTGCTTGAGCAAAAGCCTCTTCTGCCACACCTGCGAGTGGAACTGAGCGAGCGCAGGCTGCACCAACATGGGTGACAGAGAGAGGCTCTGGCACATGGAAGAGGCACTGCTGAGCTCCATATGCGTTGTAGAGGTTTTGTTTTGGACTGGTTCTAGTGGGATCTGCTGGAGGGAAGGCGTGCCTGGGAACAGCTGGAACACACAAATCTTTTACAGGTGCACCCTGAGGTCTTTGTGCAAAAGGAACACACTTCGCTCACACCAGCACTCCAGGGTGTGAACCAGAGCACCGTGATGGGCAGGTTCACTTTGATGAAGGGCGCTCCTGGTACTACCAAAATCCAGCTACAGGTCTGCTAACACAATTCAGTACACTTGTGAAAGTTAACCCTATTTTATGCTACTTGTCACTGATAGGTGTGACTGCACTCTGATCACTCGTAGAGGCCTCTGCCAACCAAAACTGTTCCAAGATCCTGACGCTTCCTCAGACAAAGTGTCCTCTGCACAGCACCCAGAGAAAGCAACACCAGCCTTGCCCAGCCTGGGACGCGGGCAGGACGCCAGCCTGAGCGTTGCAAAATGGGGAATATGTCAAGACTATCTTAAGTCAGGATATTCTTTCATGTAAGATCTCTGTATACTTCCAAGCCTAACCAGCAAGAATGGAGATCTAACCATTGGAAGAGGTAGCTGCCAGCATCCCTTACTCAAGGACATCCCGGAACTAACTTGTTTTACGGATGTAGTAAATCAATGTTGTTGATGTATGTCTGTATTTACATTGCTGACTCGGCAAAATACTCCAGGTCGATGTGTTCTAAAGCTGAATTATATTTATTGTAACACAAAAAATGTCTACACCTCAAAAAGACCCTGCCCAGGTGAAGACATGCGTTGAAGTCAGCTGCATAGCAAACTTACATGGAAAACCTAAGCAATCGTAAAAGAGGTGCTGTGCTTGGAAACTTACTAACTCTGAAATTCCGTGTATAAGTAATGGCATGAAAACTCGGCGGTAGTGTTTGATTTGTGGTATTACCACAGAGCACCCAGGCTTGGGCAGCTCTGAAATAAGCCATCGGCGTGTCTTTCGAGTAACCGGATTTTATTGCGCTTGTATCTGGAACTACTGGGTCGCTGCCCGGCGGGTGTCGAGCCCGATGTGGGCGCGCAACGTGAGGGGCCCGGGCCCGCGCCGCCGCCGCCNGGCGGCCGGCGGGGCAGCCCGCGGTCCCTCCCCGGCGCCGGCAGCTCCTCCTCGGCTCACCTCAGCTCACCCCCCGCATGCCGGCGGTGCCGGGGGCGCTGTGGAGCGGGGCACGGGGCCGCCCGCCATGGCCGAAGCAGGAGCGGGAAGCGCCGAGGGCGCCGAGGGGGAGCGGCGGGGGGGGGGGGGGGGGGGGGNGCGGCTCTGCCCGAGGAGCGGGCGGTGGGTGCCCCGTCTCCCTCTCCCCTCTCCCCTCTCGCGCGTTGCTCCGTGCGTGGGGGGCGATGGCGGGTGCCGTGTGTGGGGTGTGTCTGCCTGTCTGCCTGTCTATCTCCCTGCCTGCCTGTCTGTCTGTCTGTCTGTCTCTCTGTCTGTCCGTCCAGCTGCCTCGGTGATGTGGCACGGGCGGGCGTTGTTGTGGCGCTGGAGCCCGTGGGGCACTGCCGTTTGTCCCTGAGGGCGCTCGGGGCTGGTGCTGTGCCCGGTGCCGCTCCGGGGCCGCTCGGGTTTATGTCTAATTCCTGCTGGGCGCTCCTCGCTCGCTGCTCCCGCTCAGTGGCGTTCAGTGGAGGTACCCTGGAGCGCTCATACGGAAACCACAGAATCACGGAATGGGGTTGGAAGAGACCTCTGGAGATCGTCCAGCCCACCCCGGTGCCAAGGCAGGGTCACCCGGAGCAGGGGACACAGGAGCGTGTCCAGGTGGGGTTGGAATGTCCCCGGAGAAGGAGACTCCAGGCCGGCCCTGGGCAGCTGCTCCAGGGCTCTGCCACCCTCAATGTACAGAAGTTCTTCCTCTCGCTGAGGTAGAACTTCTTGTGTTTAGTTTGTGCCTTGCTCCTTGTCCTGTCACTGGGCAGCAGTGAAAAGAGCCTGGCACCGTCCTCTTGGCATCCGCCTGGGTAATGGTCACTGTGTGTTTTATTGCTGTGGCAGATGTGTCATCATATTGATGCGATGTGCACTAAAAATCTCTGTTTGGTTGGTTTTTTTTTTAACTTACTTTGTAGCTCACTGTTTCTGGTACACACGTAGCCTTGCCTTCCTAGAACTCTAGTATGATTTTTTTTTGGTAGGTAAACATAATTTAGTATTTTAGGTATAGTGATTTTGGCTTTTCTGTGTGTGTGTTCATGCCCACGCTTGTGTGGCGACCAAGGTTTGATCTTTCCTTGTTTTTAATCATGAGTTTCTGGTACTAAATCAAGGCTAGTTGTAAACCACCAGCTGCTGCTCGTGTTCCTGCTTGGAAACGAGTACGGTGCTTCCCCGCTCCGAGGAGAAGGGAGTGTTTTGCACGGGGTGTGGGGAAACAGAAGTGATCCAATCCCTCCTGAGCCATCACTGCAGTTCTGTGTAGTTAGCACCAATTCTTCTAGGTTTAGTAGTTGTTTTCTAAATGCCTGTTGGGTTATGTGTGTTTTAATGTATGTGGGGATCCTGGTTGTCTCAAGTCCTTGACATATTTCTGTCTGTGCTGCTTGATTGTTTAAATACTGTTGTAAAATTTTGTGGCAAATAAGTTAGTGTTTGAAAACAAAGTGTTGGTGGGCTTTTTTTGTAGTGTTTTTGCAGTCTGCTAAACTGTGATTAAAACTTAAGATTTATTGTTTCTATATCATACATATACTCAAAGGAGAGAAAATAATCAAAATGAAGAAACCTCCAAATACACAGACATTTCCATTTACAAGTAGATTTGAGGAATCAGTGAGCCATAGGCTTTCATGTTTTATTGTGAGATTAAACCCCCCTCCCTGCTTTCTTTTGCTACCTATGTTTATACCTGTTCTTTTAGTTGATTTTAAATAAACAAGTTTTGGATTTGTTTGTTTTTAAGATAAAAGTATCTTAACTGTGGAATAGGTCCACACTAAGGTTACCTGCTTAATAGTTTTTAGATTGGGTTTTTTTTTACTTGAGTGTAGACCTTATTGTTGGAACGTCTACACATTATGAAAAACAAACTCTAAACTGGATAGTTCACATCCAAGAATGAAACTCATTGTAAGAAGAAATAATTTGGTGAGTGATTTTGGTAGTGAATCATTGTGAACTGTTGAAAATTCCCTGTTCGGACTGAAGGGCCAGCTAAAACCATGGAAGTTCTGCAGCTGACTTAAGAGGACTCAGCATTTTGCAATCATATGATTCCAAAACTAACAAGAAAACAACTACCCACCGTTCCTCCAGGAGTATATAATTGGAGAGGATTTGTGGTTTGGTTTTTGTTTGTTTTTGGTTTTTTTTTTCAGAATGCATGTATGGTATATGAGACTCCCGATTCCTATCAGTGCTTTCTACCTGGTGTGAACATGAAAGTGCCTGGGAAAGTAGGGTGCCCTTTCAAGACCTTGGGGAGTTTCTTTTCATTTGCTAGTTCCTGCTTTATTATATTTTTTAATACACTAATAGCTTTGGCCAGATATTTGGTGTTTGAACTCTATTCAAGTAAATGTATTGTTTAACTGGTAAGTTGTGATTCTTGACTGCTTCTCTTCCAGGTGATGAAAATAAGTAAAAATAGAAGCAGAGAGTAATCAGTTGCCTGTGTTACTATGTAATTTAAATGCCTATAATTCTGAGTATTATAATTTTTCCTTTTTTTATTTTGTGAGATTAAAACCAAATCCAATGTTCTTAACATATAAGATTTTATTCTCTATATAGTTGTTCATAAGACGGTTTCATTACTGAATTCTCTGTATCTTGGTCCTGCATTACACACGCTTATAAAATTTGGGGACAGAATAAGCTGCTTTGGTTCATACATTTCTACTATTTTCAGAACTTCATTTCAAAGGTTTTTGCCCCAGCTTTCAATAAGAGATACTGTAGGCAATGATCTTGATGCCAGACTTGCTGTAAGTAGTCTGAAGATGCTTTTCTTGGCCTATTTTAAAGGTCTAAAATAAATAAATAAATTCAAAGAAATAGTTAGTACAACGCTCAGCCATGTGTAGAAAAGATGGTTCATAGTTTTATAGGTGTTCAGATGTGCAGGACCTTAAGCTGATATCACAGCACCTGTAGCTTTCTTTCTCATGCAGTGCTGTGTGTATGTGGGCTGTAAGTGTAGTTTTCATGCTCTCTAATGAATATCTGCAGCAAAAATTCATTAAAATAAACTGAAATTTTAGTAAAGTAGCTCCATAGTAAAGTAAAGCAATTTACATGGCATAGTTATTTGACTCCTCCCGTGTCCTGTCACTCCAGGCCCTTGTCAAGAGTCTCTCTCCATCTTTCCTGAGGGCTCCCTTCAGGCACTGCAAGGCCACAATGAGGTCACCCCAAAGTCTTCTCTTCTCCAGGCTGAACAATCCCAATTCCTTCAGCCTTTCCTCCCAGCAGAGCTGCTCCATGCCTCCATCTCACATCTTAAAAAAAACCAACAAACAAAAACCCCCGAAAAAACCATGTTAATTGTAACAGAACTTTATGATCTAAAAGTAACTCCTCTGGCTGGGCTGCACAACCCTCAGGTGCCACTTCATGCTCACTTCTACCAGAATCTGGAGTTCTTTAAACTTGGCAAACCCTAGCTGAAAGGTTTTGTGCATACCAGAAACATACCTTTGGAAAATACACATTTTCATAGTCTGTGGTATCCATGGTCTTAGAAATCTGAATTCAAAGCAGCTTCTTTCTTCTCCTTTCCTTTGAAAGTGTTTCAAAATAGGAAGCTGGATTAAAAGTTCCTTATTTTTGGAAAGGTTGTGCCAGTGTTAACACATTATTAATTTAAGCAGCTGCAGAGCTGCCACATTTCTCCAACTCTCACTTATTCCCAGACTCTGGAAAGTGTCACCATAAGCTTTATAAATCTCCTTCTTCAATGATATTTTATTTCAAGCCTATTTTACTGTAGTATCTTTATTGCTGAATCTGGATGTGCTTTTTTAAACTGGCTAAATGAGGGCTGACTGACAGCTCTTAATTCATTAATTTATTTATTAATACTACATGACTTGTACCTTCCTGCTGATTTTTGGAGTGCTGATATGTGTCCTGCAAACCTAGACAGAAAAGCTAACCTTGCTAGGGGTGAGTGGTCTTGAGGTAGTGCATAATTAGGGCAATAATTTTGAAAGACTGTCTTGGGCTTGAACTTGTTGCATGTGATGCAAACAGGTGCTGTCTGTGGCTGTTATTTTTTAAGAATTGTGCGATATTTCTGTACTTGGGGTGGATTTAATCTCACTTATCTTTAGATGTCCAAGTCTGAGCCAGTTCCTTTGGGCCCTGTATAATTACTGACTAGAGATAGGCACTCTTGGGCTGTACCTCATCTAACCAACTGTAGGAATCTATTTTAGATTGAGATGAATCACCCTAGAACTGTTTTATTTCATCTAGCCAAATGTAGGAATCTATTCTGGGGAGAGATGAATCACTCTAGAAATGTCTTCCTGCCTCCAAGAGGGACCAGAATGGCTACTTCAGATGTGGACATCGTTATTGGTTTGGATGAATCCACCTATTTATGGCTGGTGAAGTTTGGCCATAAACCTTTTTAAGAGATTGCATTTGCTTAGGAATTGAAAACCTTGAAACTGTTGGTGGAGAAAGCAGCTCAGGAATGTGGCATGGGATTAGAAAATATTATTGTCAGTAATTGGAAAAATGTGGAGTCTCCCAGGCCTTGTTTCTCAGTGCATTGCGTGGGATTGACACAGAAACTTTGCTGACACAGGAGTATGTTCGATTTTGTTTACCTTTATATCTCCCCCTGCACAGCAGTTTCGTGCAGCTCCTTTGCAGTTGTTCGTTCTTTGCCAACCCCTTGGGGACTCTAATTATTATTTTTTTTCCATGTAGAAAAACACATGAATAGGGAATGCTCTTGTACACTGACAGTATGAGAAATATATATTGATAGCCATCCCTTATTTATTTTGTTTGCCCAGTTATGAAATACACTAGAATTAGTGTTGAACTAATAGGTTTTTTGTTTCTGATACACTTACTGGGAAGGAGCTGTTTTCCATATGTATTTGAACTGCTTGGATGGTCTTTGCTTTTTCACAGAGAGTATGATTCCAGTGGGGGAGTTCCTGTATTATTCTCATTATTTTTATCTGTCCCAATGTGCATAATATGCTTTAAAATTATTTTTGATTTTTAATATAGATCAGCGTAATGCTGAGAGACAGACACAGATCATAATAGACATGTATTTGAGGAACTGTTCACTTGCCATTAAAATCTGGTTATCAGTATTCCAGGGCATTAGCAATGGAATAAGCAGTAAAAAAATATAGTTTCCCAGCTGGAATTTTATTTGGTTTGCAAACCAGACTGGTGTAAGTAATAGCCTTTAGTGTGGTAAAACAAAACATCTCTAGTTGAGTTAAACTTTTTCTAGTAGTTTTAAAATTGATTAATGATTTTGGTTTTATAGAAACATAAACTTGTAATAAAGATTGGTCTTTCTGGATATTATTTTTCATTAAGCAAGTGTGCTATGCAATTGGGAAATAGTTTGTTTTGCTTCGTGTCTTTTTAGAGGTGTTTGGTTTTGATGTCAATGGTATGAAAATGTTCACAGGAAATGCAAGTATAAGAAATTCAGCCAGGTGCTCAAATGACAGGTAAAAATCCAACTTTTTCCTATCATAGGGTACATAGAATGTACCCCTGGGTGTTGAGATACATTCTAGACCATTCTCTTTGTAAACCCAAAGATTTTTAAATCCTTTATCCAGCTCTCCCAAAGTGGTATAGCCAGAGAGGGAAAGAAATCTTTCCTCACAGCCTAGGCAAGGCTGGGACACTCTCCAGGGAGAGAGTGAGCACCCTGGAATCACCCAGTATCATCATGATGGCTGTTATGGAGCCCTCAGAGATTATCTTCCATCACCCTTCCTGACTTCTCAAAGCTGCCTTGGCTTTAGGAGCTGTTTCTGCCCACTTCTTCCTCAGTGAGTGATAGGTATTAAAAAGATTTACTCTCTCCTGTTAAACTCCACATGTAATCACCGTTCTACTATGCCTGGTTGCTCTGAAGCTTTAAATTTATTGCTTTGTTTTCTTTTGCATTTTTGATGGGGGTTTGGGTTTGGTTAATGGGTTTTTTAAGAATATATATATAAAGAATATAAGCTGCATGCTGAACATGTTAGGGATCAGTACAGATTCTTGACCTTATATTTTTGTCCAAGATCAACCACCTATCCTGCTGCCATTTAGTTTGTCCCAGGGATAGTGTTAAGCATTCAATTTATCACCTAATAATTGTAGTGTAGAAGTTCTTAATAGGTCACTATTACTGGTAATCTGAACATATTTTGTTTTCTCAGTTAAGAATAATAAAAATGCATGTTGTTAGTAAAGGTAGACCCGGTAAGTGCAGTATTCAGAATTTGTTGCTTGGGTGTGAGGAAGAAAACCAGTTGTTTAATAATATTGAAGATAAATTGGAAAACCTGCAAAAGAGGCCTTGGATTTTGTTCCTTTAAAGGGAAGTGTTCTGAAAGCAGGCTGGCCATCTGTGTGCTGAGCAGTATTTAGGTCAGTGGGTCTGTGCTGTCCTGCTTTGTTCCAGGGCAAAAGGATCTGTTGTGCTGAAGGCATTCTTGTCTTGGAACCATGTAGGTTGCTGTTTAGTAAGTACTCTTTTATGAATATTCATCAAGACTGATTATACTTCAATGGCTTAATCAGTAATTACAGGATGCTGTGACCTGGGCGAATTAAAACTACTCCTTTTAAACAGTTCCTTTGGATTAGTCGGCATTTCTTGTTTGTTTTGTAATTGTGTTAATAACAGAAATATAAAGCGAGACTTTTAGGGAAACTCATCATAAAAATATTTCAGACATCTACCACTGTGTCCTTACAGTATTTATCATGTAATTTCTTTTACTGTATTTTTAATATCCCTAATCTGAATGTGATGTATATTTGAAAAAACTGAATTTTCTTGCTGTTGCAGATGTCCAAAGGTTGTCACTTATTTTTCAAGTATTTATTGATTCTTTGTTTCCACCTCTTTTTTTGAAACTTCCTGTGTGACTTAATGAGTTAAAGAGCTTTCTAAAATAAAACAGTGGCTGACTTTGTGTTGTCTGATTTGATAGAGAGAGGATTAGTGGAAGACCAGGCAAGCTGTTGTTCAAGTATTTAGCCTATTTTCGTTTAACTCTCCAGAGCTGTATTCCAACACCAAATAAAAACCTAGGAGGTAATTTTTCTGGTGTGAGATGTGTTTACATCTAAGAGGGAAAAAAAAGTATGCTTTGTGTCATTGTTTTGGCACATTACAAACAGCACAGATGCTAAAAAAAGCGAGAAAGCTCACAAGAAAGCGAGTTTTTCTTCTTGCTGGGTTTTCAAAGTACTCCTCTCGGTTTTTGCTCCCTGCTGGAAGCAGGAGATGCTCACTTCCTTAAATGACATCTCTTAATCTCTCATCTCTGCTCACTGGCACATGAAGCCTAAAGGAGTTCCTACATTTACTGAAAGTGAGTTAATTCTGGCTCTTTGCCTAAACATCAGCTGGGTGATTCTTTGCGATAGCTCCGTGTTGAGACAGAAAAACAGTGTAATACTGCTTATGTTCCTTGAGACTGTTCTCCTTTCTCAGTAGGTTGCTAGGATTCCTTTGGCTTGTAACTTCTCTTCTGTCCTTTCCAGAAACAGCAGTTTTCCTTAAGAGGAGAATTGTGAAGGGAACTTGACTAGTTTTTGAGACTCTTCCAACTTCCATGGCAGATGTTCTGTGTAATTGTGGATTTTATGTCAGAAATGTGATTATAGATAACTTCCATTTTTTGGATATCCAGCTTGATTAAAAAAACATAGTTCACAACATATTTTTAAATTTTAATTTAGTTTGAGCTACAGTATTTTGATCTGCTGACAAATGGCACAGCTGGTGATTTTGCAGCAGGATGTCTGAGGTGCTGAGGGATTTAAGTGCAGAGGTTGTGTAAGGGGAGAGCTGTTTTATATTTCCTTGGTGTGTTGGTCGGGTTGGGGAGATCATTACAGCACTGTGGGAAGGTGGTGCACGCTTTGCTGGACTTGGGTTGGAGCAGTGCAACCTTGGCTTTTTGTGTCAGAGACACAGAAGCCACACACAGACAACTTTTTGTTGCAGTGAGGATCAGAATGGATGCACAGTGATGCAGCTCCCGCTGGACACTGAGCCTTTATTCTCGTTGACAGATCAGTTCTCTGTGGATGGAAGCCCGTGCGTTGCCTGTGGAGTGCCCAGCCTCATGAATTCAGTCACTAAGCCTGCCAGCACCACTTCTTTCAATGCTGCTGTGCCTGACATTCCAAGGAAACGCAAGGGAAGTGATTCTGATAACCAGTAAGTGAATCAAATCTCTGTGTCTCAACCTAAATTTGAGAGGTTCATCTGTTATTTATGCAACATGGCCACTGTCTTTCCTTTTCCTCTTCCTTCCTCCTTTCTAATCCTCTTTCCTTTGTTTATTACCATGAAAGTTACAATGTCTTCCAAGTGTATTCTTTGACACTCCCCAATTATTAAAAATAGAAAAAATAATCCTTAAATCCAAGGGATATGTGTAGGATTCTGTAATGCCGTTCCCTGGCCTGAAGTGTCTGGATAATGTGTCTCTAATGCTGAAACTTAATCCTGATTTTTTTTTCCCCTTCTTTGCCTACTAGTAAAGGCAAGTTCTTAAGTTGCTTGAAGTCTCTTAAGTACATACTAGAATTTTACCTGAAAGCATGAAACAAGATTATTGGTTAAGTTGTTTGATCTAGAACTGCTGCTTCAGTGTCCAGAGCAGCCATTTCCTTAAACGTGGAGATCGACCTGTGACCTAAAAATGGGGACTGTCCTCTTGTAGTGCTCAGTCTTTCTGAGTGGGTCATACTTTACTGCTGAGGTGACACTGTCAACTGTTTTATCCTGTTCTGAAATTGCTAAACAGATGCCAATTAACCAAAAAAGTGATTTGTTCAAAGCTGTGTAAATCAGGCAGAAGTAAGGGTCACAAGGTGCAGACGTAGTGCACTAAAATATCTCTAAACTAATGTGGAAAATCCATGTTTAAAAAGGTGGGGAATAGGAGACTTACATGTATTTGTGATTATTAAAACAATTCTCTTTAATCACTACTTCTTCCATATGTAGTCCATTGAACTACAGTGTAAGCTGTACTGTGGGTGTTGATGTAATTGTCAGCTTGGAGATTCAAGTGTATCATGTGGATAACTGAAAATTCCAGCAATATGTTAGTTTCTGGGAAAAAAAAAGTCTCCATTCTTTTTCAGTAGCACTTGTTGATTTTTACCTGTTCAGTAAAAGTGTTGATTCCTCAGTAGTGTTTCCCTGAAGTTTGGATCTCTCTGATAAAAAAAAATGAATGCCCAAGTTGAAAAATTAATTGAAAAAGTACCAGCTTATAAGAAGCAGTAATTAAGTTGGAAGACTAATGGTCTTACTGAAAATAACCAATTAAGTGGAGTTACCATTAAAATTTTTCTGTGACTTTGTTTTTTTGGGTCTATCAAGTCATCTTGTTGTGCTTCAAACTCCATTTTACTTACTTTATGATGTTTCTGCAGGGATACAGTTGAAGTTGATGGTGATCCTCAGAAAAGGTACTTTTTATGAATGAATCCATTTCTGTTTTGAGTTCTGTGAACATGTCCCACTTTGCTGTTTGGCTCGATGGGCTGTGGGGTTCCTTGAGGAGTGCTTCATCCAAGGGCAGGTCTGTGTACAGCACAAGGTGATAAACATCCAGCTAAGGAACAAGATGGACAGGTCCATCCAATGTTAAGGGTTCCTGATAGTTCTTTCTAAGATGATGCTCTGCTTCCAGCTGTACCAAACTTGTCAGTATTGAAGTTTAGAATGGGAAGGAGTGAAAAGTACTGACTCAATAAGAAGACTTAGGGAGGCAAAGGAAAGCTCTCATATTCTTCCAGGACTGGTGAATGTAAACATTTTTGTTTGGTTGTTTTAACCTTTTAAAGTGCTTTTTAAATTAGAACTATAATAACTATGTTAAAATAATGCTGTTACAAGGTGGCTATGCAGCATAAGCATTTATAACTCTTTTGTGGAATATATGTGCCAGGATGGTTGTTAATTACATGATTACTTTGTTGCATTTTCTTTTTCTGTATCTGGATACCTTACTTGGGTAATATTTGTAAGTAGCCATGCAGGGTTTTTATAGAATAGACTGTTCCACTTGGAAGGGACCTACGATGATCGTCCAGTCCTACAGCCTGAGCACTTCAGAGCTGACCAAAGGTTAAGGCCCGTTGTAAAGGGCATTGTCCAAATGCCTCTTAAATGCCGACAGGCCTGGGGCATTGACCAGCCCTTTAAGAAGCCTGTTCCCGTGTTTCCCCACCCTCTTGGGAAAGAAATGCTTCCTGATGTCCAGTCTAGACCTCCCCTGCACAGCTTTAAACCATTCCCTTGTGTCCTATCCTTGGATACCAGGGAGAAGAACTCAGCACCTCCCTGTGCACTTCCCTTCCTCAGGAAACTGCAGAGAGCACGGAGGTGGCCTCAGCCTCCTTTTCTCCAAACTAGATGAACCAGAAGTCCTTGTGGCCACTCCCCACAGGACATTCCTTCTGCCCCTTTCATCAGCCTTGTTGCCTTCCTCTGAATTCATTCAGGGACCTTCACATCTTCACCAAACACCTTCTCATATTTTGGGGCCCAGAAGCGCACACAATATTCCAGGTGAAGGCACACCAATGCTGAGCAGGATAAGCACCTCTTTGCCCATCTGATGTTTGATGAGCCCAGGATGTGGTTTGCCCTCTGACTGCCTTAAACTTGGCCTGCTGTCAGCCAGCACCTCCAGGTCCCTTTCTGCAGGATAGTCACTGCTTGGTACAAGGCTTCAAGGGTAGTGTAAAAATCTTTCTCTGGTGTTAAAATTGGTTGTTTCTCCATGGATTTTTTCCGTGGTGTTCATGAAGGAAAGTGTGACTAAAAATCCTCCTTTTCTGCCTTTAAAACTTTTGCTTCCACTTTAGAAGAAATGGAGAAGTATATTTAATTAATCAATTGAAAAAATAGAGAAAAGGTGGTATTCTTTATTTTTTCTGATTAATACCCATTCTGTCCTTTCTAGTACCAATTAAGTATAGCCACATTATAGCCACAAAGTGGAATTTCACCCTCTGTTCATGTAGTCAAGGTAGTTTTAATTTAGCTGTTCATATCAGCAACACCACAGCTGTAGGACAGAGGCTATAAAAATCCATTGAAGGCTGGGACTGATTGCTTGAGCAGCAAATTTGTGCTAGATTTTTTCCCCAAGTGGAGCTCCTGAGGCAGAAGAAAAGTTAATTAATAGGGCACATGCTGCATTGCAGCTGGTCTGGCTCCTCCTTACCTCTTCTCTTATGGCCAGAGAATGTAAATTCAGTTGGAATTCACAGTATATAGATATTTCTGGTAAGTTTCTTTTAAAATGGAAGGAAAATATTAGTTATAACTAACTCATCTAAATCTGAAGGAATTTCAATGAATAAAAGTCTTGGGGTGTTGTGAGCCAAACTTCCTCCTGTGTTTGGGTTTATCAGATTGCCTAGAAGATTGCTGGGTTCCAGTGAGAGCCCAGATTCTGCACTGGGTGTTAATTTGGCTGCTGGATCCTCACTGGGGTCAGTGCTCAGTTCCAGGTAGAAGCAGCTTTCCTAAATCTGTAATCTCCAAGATCCTTCTGCTTCTGTTTCCTTGTGGGAGATGGCTGCTGCCTGCTTGGCCTCTCTCCTCTTGATCCTCGTGGTACCAAGGCCATGCTCTGGAGCTCTTCACAAAGAGTGGTGAACAGTGCAGTGCTCATAGGGAAAGAACAGCTCATTGCCCTTGTTTGAATCATCCTTTATAATTTCCTGTTGCAGAGTGTTTATTGTGCTACAGACACTTATGACTGTGTTTCATTTACAATTTTATTGCTTTATGACTTTCCAGTCATTGCTGTAGGGTATAGGAAATAGCTTAGGGTTTTTTGGGTTGTTTTAAGTGTTATTTAGGATTGCTTATTTTATAATTTACAATAAGATATTAGAAATAACATAAATAGATAATATCTCTTATAAAATTTTAAACAAAAGAATAAAATCAAGCCTAGTCTTAAGTTATTTGAATGTTCCAATAATGTTGTTGTCTCCAGAATAAAAAAAAGCCCTACGATTATGAAATATCCATTTAATATGTTCACACAACTGTGAATATTGCAAATTGTGCTTTGGTCTCTTTCTGTTATGCATCACTTGCTAGGTCAGTTGTGGTTTAGGGATTTTGTGTGTTTGCTTTTTTTGGAGCCATAGTAAATTTGTAGCATTTTCTCTTTTCTGGAATTTGTGGGAGGAAAGAAGTGCCTAGTATTAAATACGTAAAGTAAAGCTCTGTATCTTGTTTTTTCCAGGAGTGAAGATGAAGAACATGTTAAAGTAAAAGATTTCAGGTACTAATTTACAGTAGAAATAGTCTTGCTAGTGAGTACTGAGATTCACAATAGTAAAATATGAATTTGTGGGTAACATTCATTAAAACTATCCAATATTTAACAGTAAGCTTTTCCTTTTCCTTGCTAAATGTAGTTTTTAAAGCTTCCCTGAGGATTTTATTTGCTACTAATTTTAATAAAAGTTGCTGCAGGATATCTCAGATGGTTTAGCAAAAACACGAGGTTGAAGTTTTAAATGTGAGAATTAAATGCAGTACACCCAAGTCATGTATAAGGAGCTGATCCTTTATCTGTATGAATCTGAGAATTTTTTTTTCTAGATTTGTCTGCTTCTGGAGCTATTTAAAATTTATTCCACATGGAAATGGATTTGGCTAAATCACGACAAAGATTTCTTGCTCTGTAACAAGCTTTTGTATAGGGAATTAGTCAAGTTTTGCCATTGAACTTTGAATTCACATAAACTGAAATTCACATAGAGCACTTGAAAGATTCGAAATGTTGTGTGACCACAGTTCAGCCAAACAAATATTTTAAACTACAGACAAGCCACATAGTAAAACCAGAGCTGTACTACAAAGTTGATTTAAAAATAAGTCTTTCATTTTTCATGTGAGCAGGGATGTCAAACCAGAAATACATAATCCACTCAGCATGCTGTCAGAAGTATTATTTATATAGTATGCTAGCTAGTAATTATGAAGTGTTCCTGTAACTGAAACAAAATTAAAGAAACTAAAATGTTCCAAGATATATTTACAGTTTCACTTCAAAATTATTTTTTCTTCACAGAGTATCCCAGATTGCTCTGTAAGATTGTTGTACATTGCTTTAATGGGTTTTATGTGGAATTGTTAATTTTTTTCCTTACTTTTTGGTGCACTAGTTGGAGGGAAAAAGAATCAGCACAAAGGTCTCTTACATATATAAGGAGGTTTGCTTATCAGTTATCTCCTTCTTGTGTTTCTTGTCTCAAGCTTATTGGGGAACTTGCTTTTCTCCCTTCCCCTTTGTGGCTGGAGCAAGCAACAGAAGGCTTTTTGAATCATTCAGTCATCCCCTGAATTTCTGCACCCACTTGTTCAGTTTTTTATAACTCCTTATTGACCCTCAGAGATGTGGAAGGTTGTTCCTTTTCCTGGAATGCTTGTATCTGTCTTCCTGAGGTTCAGAGTTCAAGGAGCAAACACAGGATATTACTTGAATATTCCTACCTGACATAAAGGAGGAGCTGGGTAAACCCGTAGATCTGAGCATAACCCAAAAAATTAAATCTATAAAAAGGCTTTAGACAGAGAAAAGCTGAATTCTTGGCAGAATGACCCGGAATTAATTGTGTGGTGAAGGCATTCTTTTTTTTTTGAAGAATAATAAAAATAGTAGAGAAGTAGATCTTTAAAACTGTACTTTGTTCTTTCTCAACAGGCCAGGTGTAGTATATTACCTTTAATAACTTCTGTTGCAGGAAAAGTTTTGGAGATCAATTAACCAAAACTTATTGCTCATTTTGCATAATCATACTACTGTGTCTGGCCTCAATCAGAAAGAAAAATCATCTGGGTTTTAATTGAGTGACTGGTTTGTCTTCTGGGTAAGGAGGAAGAGAGTGAATTAAACTTTCCTTGATCTGCTGGAGGATGTTAGAGGGGAGGAGATGGGCTGAAAAGCTGACATACTGCACTAGAAAGAAATAAAGAAAAGGTGACCTGAGCTATAAATACACTTGTGATGTACAGTCATGTGCCCTAGAAGGAGTTTTCTGATGAAAACTGGCCAAGAAGAGAAGCTCTTTCTGTGGCTGAGTTCTTGACAGGCTTACCAAGAGATGAAACATGAGACAGCCCAAAGGCTGAAAGCCTTTGTACCACCTTACCAGGAAAGGGAAGGTATTCTGAGATACTTCTGGTAAACTACACGAGGCACAGCTTTTTCTTTCAGTTTTCACTCCATCTCTTAGAAGCATGTGTAAAAGTAATGTTTATTGCTGTGGGGTTTTTAAAAGGTAGCAGAATGAACAACGGGTCTTACTGACACAGGCCAGGCAGAGGTGGGAGCAGGAATGTCTTCCAGTGATTCCCAATGACATCAGGAGTTCTCTGGGATACACTGAGGTGTCCAAATCTTCACTTGCATGGCAAGGATTACAAGAAGGGTTTAACTTTTATAAATCTTCATAATCTCTTGTTCCTGCCAAATATAATGAAATTGTTGCTTGAGGTATCTTTTCTCCTCAGTATTTCAGATCAATATTGGAACCATTTAATCTTTGTTGAAGGAAATCCACTTCAATTGTCCAATACAAGTGGCATATGAAAAGCTGTTTCAGTGCAGTAGTACTTGGGATAGTTCCATTCCCAAAATGGAATTGAATATTGTGGTGAAAATCTTCCTCATAATCTTTCTTTAAAAATAATTTTTCTTCTTAGAGAAGCTCACAGTCAAACAGAGAAAAGAAGGAGAGACAAAATGAATAATTTGATAGAGGAATTGTCTGCCATGATACCACAGTGCAATCCCATGGCCCGAAAGCTGGACAAACTCACAGTGCTACGGATGGCTGTGCAGCACTTGAAGTCTTTAAAAGGTGAGTTTTAGGAAACTTCATCCTGTAAATCCTTGTTCTAGTTGGAGTTATAGTGTGTATCTTCTTGGATTTCAAATAAATCAAGAGTATTTTATTTTACGTGTCCTTACTGTATTTAGTTCCAAGTCTGCTCTTCATTTAAGTGTACATGTCTCTAACTGTCAGAACTTAATTTTAAATTTTTGCTTAGTATAGCAGAAAAAAAGCCACCCTTCAGTGTCTGATACTTTCTGTCTACTCAGGGCATGCCTTGCTCCTGGGTCACTCCTTGATTCTTTTTAGAAAGTACAGGAGTGAAAAGGAAAGCTGCAAGACAGAACATACTTTAACAAAATGGTCAATGAGTTTGATTACAACAAAGTCTTAACAATCCTCACAAGTTAGAGAGTACCAAGAAACAGAAACTTCTGATAGCCTCAGTCAGCTAGCAAAGTTAATCACGGATCTTAGGGAATGGTTTCGTGTCGGGATCAACCCAGGAAATATTCTTTGCTCTCCTTTGGCTATTGCTAGGTTTTGGGATTTTTTTTCTTTTCCTCCCCCCCAGAAAATATATCCACATACAAGTTGCATATTGCAGAGTCTTATCAGCTGCACACAATATTTGGGGTTTTGGCACCACTGTTTCAGAACAATTACTTGGTCAACTCTAAGCAAAGATCAAAGACCCTCTGCATTGCAAAACCCACTGATTATAAATAAATAGATCTGATGAGAACCCAGTTAAGAAAAGAAGTGTAGAAAATGAATTATGTTGCTGCCTTGACAGTAACAGAATCAGAATGGCTCAGGTGTAAAGCATTTTGAGGGTTTTCTAAAGGCCCAAGCAGACTGAGAGTTTTGAATGAAGAAATAATGTGACAAACCAGCAGAGCAGTAACTGCACTTGCAGTTTAAACAAGAAATCTTCAGCTCAAGCATTTGTATTTTAACAATAGGATGTGAAAACTGGACTTCACCCAGCAGAGTTGTATTTACCTCAAAACAAATGGTTTAAGAGAATACAAGATACTATGTGGAGTTACAGTGAACGATGAAATTGCCTGGAATGTTCAACTGCTACTTACCTCAAAAAATGTTACAAGAAAAAATTATAAAAATTTAATGGATAAAAATGTAATGGACAAAAATTATTTTAGAGTACTCACCATGGGTGCTAGAACAGTACATGCAGTGAGTCAGTCTCACTATATTTAGTGAGACATTTGATTTAGCTACAATAGTCTGGGTTTTTGATTGTTGGCTTTATAGTATTAATGAAGCATTACTTAATGCCAAAAGATAATTGATAATATTGGAATTACTCCATTTTGGCAAAGAGAATTTAGTTAAGAGGTCTGAAATATACCTACGAAATGTTTGTAGAAAATTCAGTTATCATAATACCATTTCTCTAGCAGTACATTATTGATATCTGAACAGAAGTTTCCTTGGTTTGTGTTAAGTAAAGGGCAAGAAAAAAAATGGTTATGTGTCTGTTTTCATTACCAGTGTATGCTTGAGATTTGTTTTAATATTATTTTTAGGATTTCTAGAAAGCTAAATTATTTTTTTAATTCCACTGTTGGGGTCACAGAGAAAAATTCTGAAAGACATAACAAGTATAACTCTGCTAAAACTGAACTTAAAATGTAACTTTTGACATGATCTCCATGAATAATCCATTTCCCAGGTTCCAGTAGCTCCTACTCAGAAGTCCGGTATAAACCTTCATTTTTGAAGGATGATGAACTGAGACAGTTAATCCTTAGGGTAAGTGGAAGGAAACTCTCAGATAAATCACGTCCTTGTTAAAGCCTGAGTTTTTAGTTGGACAGTGCTTTTTCTCCCATCTTTTCCTTCAGGCAAGTGTTTTGTTGTACTAGTTTATAAACTCTGTGCACTACCCAGGCTTTCATGAAGGTGTGCAGAGATGGTTTGGGAGCATGGCAGGCAGCAACCCTGGAAGGGACAATAATCTGTGTACAGTCTGCCTTTTTAATACATCCATTATTGAAATCTTCATGCAGCTGCAGAGAATGCTGCCAATTATGCATAAACATCCTTGCTGGCTCTCCTTCATGTTCATTTTTAAAGATGCACTTTGAAAAAGGTACAGCAAATACCTGGAATAAAATCTTCCCTTTTGTTTGCACACTTCATCATAAATCCACACACCTCATTCACAGCTAGGTTTGTGGTTTTTTCCTTTGCTGCAATAATGCTTTGCCAAGATCTGTAAACGGCTCCCAAAAGAAGCTGTTTTGCAGCTGGACTTTGGCCAAAGCTGTGTTTAAGAAACTTCAGCTGTGTGTAGTTGAAGGCCTCATTTGGTCCTTGAAATCTTAATTGCTTTTCTTACAGAATCACAGAATAGCCTGAGTTGAAAGGGACCTTAAAGTTCATCTCATTCCCCCCCCTGGGGTGGGCAGGGACACCTTCCACTATCCCAGCTTGCTCCGAGCCCCGTCGAACCTGGCCTTGGACACTGCCAGGGATGGGGCAGGCACAGCTTCTCTGGGCAACCTGTGCCAGGGCCTCCCCACCCTCATGGAGAACAATTTCTTCCTCTAATACCTAATTCAAATCTGCTCTCTGTTAGTGTGAAGCCATTTCCTCTTGTCCCTCTCCAGCTTTCTTGTATTTAATTTTAAAAATCCGGTTTAGAAGTGTATTCCATGTAGTCATTAATATTCACTATTTATTTTAATTGTGTGTTTTTAAAGACAGTATCTTTGTATTTTCAGGCTGCAGATGGATTCCTGTTTGTGGTTGGATGCAACAGAGGAAAAATTCTGTTTGTCTCTGAATCAGTTTGCAAAATCCTTAATTATGATCAGGTAGTTATTGTTGTTTCTAGTTTGCTTTTACCTTGCATTTTCTTAGAAATTTTAAAACTTTTATATTTTATTCTATATTACATCAAACCAGTCTTTGTGTATCATTTCTTGGAATTTCTTTGATTGAACCTTTTTCAGAGTAAAGCTGAATATTGTGTAAGAAAATATGGGCAAGTACAGTCAGTGTTCCAACCTGAGGAACAGCGCCAGATTTCAGCTGATCATCCGTAAGAAAACTGCCAGTCTAAGAGGAAGGGATAATTTGAAGATGTCCTAATTTCTGTGTGCAAGAGATTTTCTTTCACATAGTGAAGTGATTTGGGGGTTTTTTTTAGGCCAAGGAAGCTGGGTAGTTCAGCAGTGGAAGTTAATTAAAGCTTTCCTTGGTGATGCCTTGATGCTCGGATGCACCATATAACAGATCATCCACGTTAACAGAGTGTGTACCCTTAACCTGAAAGAAACTGAATGGGAGCCAGCTTAGCCTGTAGAATAAGGGAAATAGCATAAATAGAAGTACCTTCCATTAGTTGACGTTTAACGTCATGGGCAATTACCACAAATAATCAAGGGATGATAATTTGTTCCTATATCAATGACTTCTGTTTCACAAACAGAGGCTAAAACAGTTAGTGCTGCCATCTGTCTACTTTTGTAACTTTGAAACCATTTGTGCTGTCTTCATTTTCTTTATAAATGTATGGATAACCAATCTGGACTCTTTCATAGATTTATTTTTATCTCTTTTTTTTTTTTTTTAAGTGCGAAACTATCTTTTTTAAATTAAAATTAAATGAATCATCCTAGGGGAATAAGTATAAAGCAGAGTTGATTTTTTGAAAACTTCTACACTGGTTTTGCTCAAGAACTAAAAGTACCTCTCTGGAGTCACTCACGTTAGACACTTCCAGACCCTTAAGATCTCCTCTGTTCCAGAGAAGGAGATTCAGAGGACATGACTGACTTGAATAAAACCCATGGATTTATTAGCTTATCTGGGAATTGTTCTAGGTTCTAAATCCCATGCTGCATCTTGATCTGGTTTGTTACACCTGTATGTTTTGGTAAGGCTGCTGTTAGCCTGTCTCAGCAGCACTCAGCATTTTCCCTTTGCATCAGGATTAGATGGGGACTGGGAAAAGGCAAGAGGCTGGGTGTTCATGCTGAGTTTGAGTCTAGAGCTGGTCAATACAGCTCCTTTCTATCCTTTGATTTGGCTGCTGTGCTGAAGGCAAGCGGTGGAAAACCCAAACCAGCCCACTTCTGTGAGAATTCCTTCTGGTTCCAACAGAAAGTGGTGCAGCAGGTCAGTTACTTGGGACAGAGTGAGCTGGTAGAATGCATCCCAACTGGAGACATCCCTCTAGATATCCTCTGCTAAGGAGTGCTGTAGTGAGCTGATGCCTGCTTCCAGCCTTCTCCTGGCTCAGTGGTGCCAGTTTGTCCAGCCAAATTAGAGCTCAGAGTCGTTAGATAGTTGAATATTTCATCCTACTTCCTATTTCTTCCCTCCCTCCCCAATAATCTGAGAGTTACTTTGTGCATAACCTTCTTTGGCTAGGATCAGGAATTGCATTATTTACATAAATAAAGCATTTGGTTGTCCAGAACTTGTTTAATCTCCAACTAAATCTGCTGTTTTTCAAAGGGAAACAACAAACTATGTTTTTAGTACCCTTTTAAATAAACATTATATTAAACAATGACAAATGAAATGTAAATCAAAATATTGATGTTTGGACTAACTGTGGTATTGACTTTTTTTTTAGTGGTATAGACAGTTGTTTTCCTGAGATAAGTAATGTGTGAGGTCCTGTTTTTTCACAAACCTGGTGTGGTTCTCATCTCTTTTGTGTTTTGTTGTTTGTTTGTTTGTTTTTAATAGGCCAGTTTAATTGGACAAAGTTTATTTGATTACTTACATCCAAAAGATGTAGCAAAAGTTAAGGAGCAACTTTCTTCGTCTGACGTCTCGCCTAGGGAGAAGCTTGTAGATGGCAAAAGTAAGTCAGAGCTGAATGTGCTCATATTTTTTCAAGAGATATTAATAAATCTAATTATTAGTCAGGATGCATTCAGGTGTTTGTATGGATGTATGGATGAACAAACCTGAGGTATTTATATGAAACCAACATTTGAATGTGTATCTGCTGATTAAAATGCATTTAGAGTTGAAAAGCTAGCCCAGAAAAGACTTGATTTTAGATCATAAGAATTACTGAAATTCTGTTAAATTACTGAAATCACTGTTAAGCATTTACCAAGATGTGGTCTGACATTCTTCCTACCAGCATACTACTTTTTTTTCTTGTATTTGCTAGGTCTTGTCAATACAAAAGACCTGATGTAGTCGAACATGGGATAAAATACTTCAATATCAAGAATCACTGTCTTCTCTGAAAATGCTAAGTGTCAATCCCAATGTAACCAAACCTTCTTTTGTTTACAGTTGTTTCTAATAAGGAAAGCATTATGTACTGTGCAGCTAATGGCTATTTTATAGCTGGCTTTTACAAGCATCTTTGCAGTTCTTCCATGTACCAAATACAAGTTGAAAGCTTATAAAGCATATGTAGTAAAATACTATTCAGATTATCAAGAAGGGTTTAAAAATAGTTTAGTAGTTCTTTCTAATTTTGGAATCTGTGTCGATGTTTTCTTTGCCCTATTTAAACTATTAGACTTTTTTAATTGTAAGGACAAAGTTTAGGCATCTAAAAAGGAGAATGTACGTGGGAGGTAAATGAAGAAAGCATCTTGTTTTCTGAGGTTTTATTGCTTGATTTTGGTTTTTTTTAACTTTGCTAAATCTTTGTAAGCTGGCTTGCAAGTACACACAGATTTCCAAGCTGGACCAGCTCGGCTGAACTCTGGTGCTCGACGTTCCTTCTTCTGTCGAATAAAGTGTAGCAGGACCACAGTCAAAGAGGAGAAGGAGTGTTTGCCCAACCCAAAGAAGAAAGGTATTCAAAGAGTGTAGATGAAGTGGGGGCTTTCTCTCTTGAAATTGTTTAAATTCCAAGTCCGTAATGACCCTCTAGTTCCGACTGATCTCACCAAGTAGCTAGAGCAGTGTAAATGTGAACCAGGGACACCTTTTGGAAGGTGTCTAATGGTACAAGTCTGATTGTACTCTTTCTCCTCCCTGTGCCCTCCTGGAAAGAGGCAGGGAGGAACCTGAGGCAGAGTGGCTCTATAGGAGCATGTGGTCTGTTGTGGTCAAATTTTAGAAGGCACAGGGAAATATTTTAAAGAACTGGAGCAGATCAGAAGAATGAAACTAAATAACTCATCTTGAAGATAACTGAGTGAATAAAGCCTGCAAACTACTATTTTGAAAGAAAAAAAGCAAGTAAACCAACTTTATTTTCTGATTTACTTTTTGCGTTGTGTGTATTTAAAAGTATGAATTTTCCTTTTTTCCCCCTTTTCATAGTAAAGTTAATTTAGCAGTGTAATTCCATTCATTTTCCCAGTAATTTTAATTTAGTTCATATTTTGGTATGCCTGTAGAGCAGTATAATCTTGTCAAGTTTTCAGTGAAAATTTAAATTTCAATTGTAAAATGTGATTTCCAGCTTTTAATTCCCTGGTATTGATTTTTGCAAATGGGCTGAAATTGTTTGATCCTGAAAAAACCCTCCAAATTCTGTTTTTCAATGTAACCTATTGCTGTTGAGATGCACCACAAATTTTAAGAGGCCCATGATTGTAAGTAAATAGAATGAGGTATCCTTGATGTGTCAGATAACTCAGTGAGATAAGACTTTAACTTCTGTAAATGTTTCTTGGGAAAGCAGTTTGGAGGGAAGGCACCTGAGAAACTGTGACAAAATCATAGTGAGATAACTCAGTTTCTCATTTTGCAGAGTCGATCTGTGTTTTTTGTTGTACAGAGGAAAATCAAACCTGTGGAAAGCATCCTGTTGAGCATGCAGATGCCAAGAATGCTTCGGCATTTTTTTGGAAAGGTGGCTACTGTAGGACACATAATGTCAAACCTTGATGCCTATGAGCGTATTTACATGTTATTTAGGGAGCAGAAAGGGATGAATGACACTGTATGCTGGAATTTAAGATACTTAAAATATTTGTGTTCCCATAAAATTGAGACAATCAGGAGCCTGAGATAAATAGAAAGTAAGCTATATTGCTTTGGGTTGTTCTTGACTGATTCTTTCAGTGCAGTGTTCTTCAACTCCAGTGAGCATATTTATGTTCAGATCATTGTGCTCACCAAAGGTAAACTGATTTGGAAGCTACAGAGGACCTCAGGTTAATTTGAATTCACAATCCATATGAAACCATATAAAAATGAAGTGATCTGTGGATTATTGCTTTCTTTTCTGTCTAACTTGTGTTTGAACTGCCAACACCTATAACTCATCTTCCTAAATCTTATATAGGTTTAGACGCTCTCGCTGCAGGTAAGCCCAAATTGAATAGAACAACATTAATTTTAAAAAACTCTGTAAAATGATGTTTAGCCTTGTATAGGTGGTGTAGGTGAACATGAAATATAGTTGCTGGTCTCATGGCCAACAGAATAAAATAAGTAGTTTGGTTTACTCTTTGAACAATAACTGCTTCTTATCTAATTTCTTTCTATTAGATCACAGAAAATACTGCACCATTCACTGTACTGGGTATTTGAAGAACTGGCCTCCTAATGAGGTGGGAGTAGAAGAGGAAAATGATGTAGAAAAGGACAGTAGTAACTTTAACTGTCTTGTTGCAATTGGGAGGTTACACCCTTATATTGTTCCACAAAAGAGTGGAGAGATAAAAGTCAAAGCAACAGAATTTGTTACACGATTTGCCATGGATGGAAAATTTGTTTATGTAGATCAGCGGTAAGCGTTTTGTTCTTTAATGAAGAGAAATGACAACACTGCTTCCATTTTCTGATACTCTGTCAAAACTGTAATTTCTCCAGCGGGGTAGAAGTTCTAATTAGAATTCTCAATTTGAAAAATCTCAAGTTAGAGCTTCAGAGCTCTGCATATGACTGAAGTAATAAACATTTAACCTAAAGTTATTACTTTTGGAGAGTCTTACCATTTGTAACAAATACATTCTATGTAAATGAGGTATGACATTATTTCATTAGAAGTGAGAACTAAGTTCCCATCTTCTGTACTTTCTCAACCAAACTTTTATTTGTTGCCGGGACCTAGTTACCACTTTGCATTTTGAATTTCATTGTCACTGGAAATGTTAGTGCTTTCAGTCTTCTTTTCTTTCAACTAAAAGTGTCAGTTTAAAACCAATTCATTTGAGTGGAAGAGCAAAATTCAGCTGCTGAATTTTTTATTGACTCTTTTGTGTGACCAGTACTCTGACTGGCTAAGGGGAAGCCACTAAACAGAAGTATTTTGTGTATACATGTAGTTTGCATGTTTAAACACTTACTTTACCTTTGAATTGTCATTCATTGCAAAGGGATAATTTGCAGTGAAAAATATTTCCTGTTGTTTTAGAGCTGTACTAATGCTATTTTTTTCCCCCAAACATGAACACAGGCATCTCTTTGTTTAAATATTAATGTTCTGCTTTATCTGATACTGAAGAAACAGCTTTGAATCCGCTGTAGTTCACGTTTTTATTTCTAACAGCGCAACAGCAATTTTAGGGTATCTGCCACAAGAGCTTCTAGGAACTTCTTGTTATGAGTACTGCCATCAAGATGATCACAATCACCTAGCTGAAAAACATAAAGAAGGTACAAAATAGTTGATACTCCCAGACTGCTTATAGCTACATGTAACTGCAAGTAAAAACGCTACAAACCCAAACTACCCAACCTCAGCATTGCCCTTTTTGATGTCTGTGTTAAGACGTGCCTGTGTAAGGCTTGTAATGAAAGCGGGGAGAAACTTGTGTTGCCTTGGCTCCTGGTGCAGGGCTTTAATTGTGGGGGGATAATGTCAGTGCATCTGTCAAACCCTCTGCTTCCATTCTGTATGAGGAAGAGGAAGGAATCCTGAAGAGCAGATGTATCTGATAACATAATTAAAGACACGAGTTAAGAAAGCTCACCAAGTCATGAGTCTCCTAGTGGTTTGCAGAAACTTAGTATTTGGTTTTTAATGTAAGATTTATGACTCTGCTGAAACTATAATTTGATTTTAGAACAGGTCCCAGGTTGTTCTGGCATGTCATTCTGTGTCTGGCCAACAAAAACATTTTGGTTTTATGATGCTGTAAAACAGATTTATTATTTTAACTTTACCTTTCTAAGCTTAAATATGGTGATTATAACTTTTCTTTTCTTATCTAGTGTTGCAGAATAAAGAAAAAGTATTTACAAATTCCTACAAATTTAGAGCAAAAGATGGGACTTTTGTTACTCTAAAGAGTCAGTGGTTTAGTTTCATGAATCCTTGGACCAAAGAGCTGGAGTACATTGTATCAAACAACACTGTGGTATTGTAAGTAATTTATATGACTATCCGTTTATTTTTTGTCATAATTCCAGTTAGCACTAACAGCAAATAACCTGCTTAGGAGGCAGAACAAGGCTAGAAAACATCAACTCTGCACAAAAAGGGGCTGAACAACCTGGGCAAACATTTTTTTGGCATTTACCAGCTATTTTTTTCCAGGCCTAAGTCGTGGATTTGACTCTGAAAACTATGCTATTTCCCAGTAGGAAAATATGAGGTGAAAGAGTTTCTTGTTAAAGGAAGAAGGGAAGGATCTTGAAGAAAAGTAGATTTGAATAAATGGAACTGTCAAGTTAATTCTGCTTTTCCTTCTGGTCTTTACAACCCTCTGTGTGTCAGTTGACCCAATTCCAAGTGCTGCCCTACCCCCCAGTATCAGAAGGTGGAGAAGCACAATTGATAGATGGTGGAAATGCAAGGCAGGACAGAAGGATCCTCTCCAAATGGATTGCAAGGGTGGAGCCTGCGGGACAGGAAATGCATGTGTTTAATTCTTCTTTTTATTTGCAATTCGTTTTCATTCTCTGTACCTTGCAGTGGAGCTGTAATTTGGATTGCTCCAATGCTACTGAGGATCTTTGCCAATGACTGGGGTTTTGAGAGGGGACAGAGGGGATTTTATTTCCATTAAACAAAGTTGTCGAGGGGGCCTTTTGCCCATTCTGTATCTGGTTCATGCCTTAAGTCAACATCACCCGCCTCTTTTGCCCATGTCCTTTTCCCCCAGGACAGCAGGGAAGAGCAGTGCAGACAGTCTGTGCTGGCCAGTAGCCCAAGGACACACTTTTGCCTGCCCTGGAGATGTGGGCGTTTGCAGCTGTCTGCAGGAGGGAGGGTGGCAGCAGCTGCGGGCACGAGGCAGCCACTGACCTGTCCTTGTGGCAGTTGTTGCTGGTTACCTGATTGCCCTCCTAACAGTAAAAGTGGCAGCCCTATTCCCTTGTCGTGGAACGCAGACAGTCTTATTGGCTTTCTTTTTTACTTTGAGAGTAAGTGGAAATTAGTATTTCACCCACTGCTCAGAAACATAACAAAGACCTGAACATGGAAATATGAGAGGAATTCTTGTATTTCCCTAGTCAGAGGATGTTAGCTTTGATTCTGTGTAAAGTACTATTGAAATGAAACATAAATAGATGCTGGATTTTGCTATTGAAAAAAAACCTGGTCACTTTCTGTGGTTTGTTTTGGATTTTTTTCTTTCTTTAAATCTCAGAGGTCATAAGGAATCATCTGAAGAAGAGGTCCTCTACAGTTCCCAACCTGCAGAAGGCAAGTGTCACTTACAGTTATCACAGCTGCATCTCCTGATCAGTCAGTGTAGATTTATCCAGTCCAGAGATTCTTTTTATTCTAGGCTGTGTGCAAGGAAGGATTTTTTTTTTTTTTTTTTAGCTACTGCTGGTGACAGTTTCTAGTTACTTACACAATCCTAATTGATAAAATTCATAGAACTCTAAAAAGAAGTATATATAACATACTTTTAATTTCTAGCAGCTTCTGTTAGAGCTGGGGTTTTGGTTGGTAGGATATTGTGCTTCTGTCATAGACCTTTCATATTTTGCCCAGTTTTCTGAACAAATGCAATTGTTACAAGTTTATCTATAAAATAAAGGGCAATACCAATACAGAACATATTTTGTTATTATTTTTCTGCTATGTAGAGATTCTGCTTTCTGCATGCTGTTCTATCATCTTGCTGTCAAGTCTTTATTTTTGCTTTTCAGAATGTTTTTTCAATAACTCATTTCAGTTGGTGAGAAATCCAAGGGTTTTTTTAAACTCGTGTTCTTTGCAATGTCTGTGAGAGACACTGGAGGTGGCAATGATTAAATATATTTCACTACTGGAGAACAACAGCTTTCACAAACAGATTATTCACTTTATATTGCACCACCCTCTGCCATGAATCAGTGTTTAAAAGAATTTAATTTCTGAATATAGATATGAAAATATATACTTACATAGTGATATATATAAGTATATCTAGAACAAAAGCTGCTTTAGAATGAATCCTTGCTCTACAATGAAACTACTCTGACTTCAGTGTTTTGTTTGGGCTTTGTTTTTTTATCTTCAGATGCTGTAAAACAGTCTTTAGTTAGTGTACCTGGAATGTCCTCTGGAACAGTTCTTGGTGCTGGAAGTATAGGAACCGAAATTGCAAATGAAATATTAGAATTACAAAGGTAATAAATGCATGATATCATCAGCAGGCTTTCAAGTAAAGATAGGGACGAGGGATATATGATTATGTGAGGGTTGCTCCAGTTTCACTTTTATTGTATTATATGTACAACATTTTTTAGGTTGAGCAATATCATTATGAGATACCACTATAATCTAATGTCAGTCTCATGCCTGACAGAGCACATCACTGTGCTGGTGATTCAACAGAGAAAGAAAAGTGTGCTCAAGCAGTTGTGACCCTTGGCCTTTTCTGATCTCTTCGCTGTTTTCTGCTACCAAAATTTGGAGCAGGATAATTTAGAATCTTCAGGAGAATTTAAGACATCATTGTTTCAAATTAGGTGGCTCATGCTTTGTCACTGGGGAGGTCTCGTGGGTTCTGCAACACACAGTCTGTTTTTCAGTGTTTGATTAATGTGACCTGGTAAATCAACTAAACATATGCAATTTTAGGTTGCATTCTTCACCCTCTGGAGAGTTAAGTCCATCACATCTCCTGAGAAAATCACCTTCTCCAGCTTTAAATATAAACTGCAGCGATGTGAGTATGCCCCTGCTTGTAAAAATCCAAAATTAAGAGGTTAATGTCAGCTCAAAACCTGTGTTTGAGCCAGATTGCCCTGATTTGTATTTTTGTGAGAGAATGTGCAAGGTATTGCCAAGTGCCTGGCGGCTGTGAGAGTCTTTTGAGTGACGCAGCTGCAGTTCCCACCTCATTTACAAGGGCATCCGTTCAAGCCTTAAGGGCCTGTTCGGGGCTGAGGCTCAGCAGGATTTGCTGAAGCTCCACCACTGTGCTCGCTGTGAGTGTGATTCGGGATGTTGCCTCTCCTGGATTTGGAGCTGAATCGAAACTCTTGCTAGGAAACCATCAGAGACTAAAGGTCACCTGTTGAGTTTGACAGCCTAAATAAAGTTCTTGTTTTCTCTTGCTTTTACTTTTAATGTTTTTGAAGAGCCTTTTAAGAAATCTGTGCTGTTTTGAAATGTTTAAAATTGTGACTTTGAAGGTATTTCATTAGTAATCTAAAAATTGATAGTTATGCTAATCTAGTAGTGCTTGTAAATCTACTAGTGCTTGTAACACCACAAACTATAACTAACATAGTTACTGCCCATAGCTATGAAATAATTAACAGATCTTTTTAGCTAAGGATGTTGTGTGTTTTGTATTGGACACTGTATGAACAAACTTCTCCACCCCCTCTTCTTTGAATGTAAATTCCTTTCCTGTTAAAGACAGTTTATCTTTTCACTGCAATTCTCATTTCCTATGAAAAAACCCCACTGTTCTGGTCTAGGAACTGCTTTGACTTCCCCCATTTTTTAATGATCTGTTTTTCCCTGTGTTACCACAGGGTTAAGAGTTGTTTGACTTGATACATCCTGAAGTCTCTAAATCATGTAATGTCTCATCATAAGGATAATTTCATCATATTCATTGAAGATTTTTCTTTATTCTGGGCTTTAGTATCCCAGTTTTTTGGGTTAGGATGATCTCCATCTCTGTTGCTATGATTAATACAGTTTAATGCATATAGAACCTTGGAGGTATGAGGGCTTTTTAAATATCATAACTAGAATGCTTTGACAGTGACAAACATGATGTCACTGGGAATTTGTAGTTTATGGTAGTAGATGTGGAAAGTGCAAACCAGTACATTTTGTGCTGGTTCATTTACTGAACACTGAATTAGACCCTCAAGCAGTGCCACCTCTTTGAAGTACCTTTGACAGCTGTGTAAGTCACAACTTGTATTTAAGACAGGTCCAGTGCTATATGAACTTCTAAAAAATTTGTTTCTAAATGCAAAATATATGCCTCATTATGCATATTTTTCACTTTCTTTATTCAGTTCTTAATAATTTGACAGCAATCTATGAAGTTTCTGTAATGGAATATTTGTTACTAAATTTAGGATCTAATTCTGTCCTTTCTACCGATTCTGTTCTTTCAGGTGCCAAATAAAGAGTTGATTCAATTATGTCCTTCAGAAACAGAAGCTCTAGAAAATTCAGAACAAACCCAGGGTGCTATTCCATTTCCCAGTAATGAACCTCTCCTCAGTAAGATTTATTTCTCTTGGGGATATTCTGGGAGCTGCAGGGGCTGATCAATGGTGTCATTTCTGAGTGCACCACTTTACAACCGTGTATAATTTGTAAAGAGATTTGTCTGTCTGTCAGAAGATGAGAGTGCTCTGAAAACAGATGTGTTATTGCTGCAAGGCAAACAGCAAAATTTGATCAGTGAGGCAAGCTCATGACAAAAACCAACACCTGTAACTAAAGTTTACCATTACATTCTTCCAGGCCACACTTTTCATGAGGCATTTTATTGTTCTCTCTCCAGGACAGAGATGGGGAGGGAAAAGTATTTCAGTGTAATGTCAGGGAATTGCTTGTAATTTGAGAATTACTGTCCTTTAGCACTTTACCTCGTTCTTAGCTACAAGCTGGGAGTAGTTGACACAAAATGGTTCAGAAAGAATTTTTTTTTCCCCTTGTTAAGTTTGTCTGGATACAGGCTTCCCTGGCCCTGTAAGAGGGAAATGCCACCGCATTATGTTTAACATAAAAGGCAAACTGCTGTAAAAGCATATCCTGTATTTCAGCTCTTAGAAACTTCTCCATCTCTCTCTTCTCTCTCATTTACCAGGGATTTATTTGTTTATTTATAACCTACAGTTTTCTTCCAGTTGAACTATGAGCCTTTTCAAAAAAAAATTTAAAAACCCAAACCCTGACAATGCCAAACCAACCAACCAAAAAATAAAAACATTGAAAAAAGAAACACCAAAGGGAAAAAAGCTAACCCTCTAATAAGGGTTTGGGAAAAAAGAACTAAAAACAACCCCAACAACATTAAACAAGGAGTAATGGTTTTAAACTAAAAGGGAGTCAAGTTAGGGTTTTTTTAACATAGAAATATTTGCCTTGACTTCAAAGGCAGGTGCTGCTTGAAACCAATTCTGTTTTGCAAGTTACCATGTTCTCCATGCTTCATAGTGTTCATACCTGCTTCAGACGTCCTGTTTTATTGACTTTGCAGGTGGCAGTTCTCAGCTGGACTTCGATGCCATCTGTGAGAACGATGACACTGCAATGACAGCTCTGATGAATTACCTGGAGGCTGACGGAGGCCTGGGAGACCCAGCTGACCTCAGTGATATCCAGTGGGCTCTCTAGAGCTGCTTTGGGGAGTAAGGAGTGTCAAAGCCCTCATGCACAGCAACCCTACATCCTCAGTACTGTATCCGAGTTTTGTAATGTTTCCTTTGAATTCAGACTTGCTGTCTCGAGATTTTTAAAGGCTGAAGCCTTGTTCAGAGAGAGACATCTTCTGCTGCACCTACGGACAAATGCAATATTTTTTTCATGATGAGGAAACCTTGAAATTTTAATATTGAACCATCTGTAACTGGAATGCTTAGAACACATTAGTATATTTTTGCTAAGAAGCTTTAACCAAAAGGTACTGTACAATGTACAGGATTACTTTTTCTTAGTTTTAATACTTCAAACTTTTATTTATTGTTATTGTTTCAAGTTGCAGTATATTGGTTATCCATGTTACTTTCTGTAGAACCTACTGTACTTACATGGTTTGAGAATATTTGTAACTATTAAATTTAATTGAAATAACAATTTGCACACACTACAGCTGTAAAATAAGGTATTGTCATTCTCAAATGATGCAGTTTGTGATTCCTTGCACTTCTCAGGAGTGCAATTTTTGCAGCCAAAGGTGAAAATGAAGCCTACAGGTCTGGGAGCAAGGACTGGGGTTGGATCACCCTAGCAAACAGAAAAGAATGTTTTGAGTAGAACAGTCATTTTCCCAGTACACATACATGAGAAGGGTATAAGAAAAGAGCAACAAACTCTTAATTACTATTTTGTATTATTTGTAATGTATTATTAAAGAGGCAGTGCATAGAACCAGAGAAAAATAATGCTGTATTTGTAATAAAGCACTTTGGTCTTGTCCCAGATTCTTTACTAACTAGAGAAGTTTGGATGGATTGTCTTGGCTCCAGAGTGAGGCTTGCACTGTCTGTCAGTTAAAAATGTTAAAATTCTAGAGTATCCTTTATGTTTTTGGAGACATTGGGAGAATTTTCTACTGCTTGAGTGTGTGACTTTTTAAAATCTCTTTGTACTATAGCTGTGTAAGTAAATGCTATGCAGGATGATCTTTTGGGAACAGCTTTTGCAAGGATTGAATCCCAGTTACAGCAAATGACTCAAGAACATGGCACTTTAGAGGTTGCATTAGAACAACATAGCACTAATACAGCAAGTGGATCTTTTTATCTCTGGTATTGAAGGTTTAAACAATTTTTTGCATAGATTATATATCATAAAGTTACAGATTTTTCCTGTTTTCTTCATGTTTGGGTGTTTTGTTTTTTTTTTTAATTCAGGTAATGAAAGCATTTGAAGATACCTGATACATGTGCATCTTTTTAATACAGACACTTAAGCATAGGTACAACCCTAACCTCTCTCACTCCAGGTGAGGATGGCAGCCTGTGTCCAGTGTTTTTAGGAAGGCTGGAGTTGGGAACAGATGGATGTGGCCGTCACTAGATGTCACCCTTGTACTGCTGGGGAGCCACCCTGTCCTCAAGAGGACACGATCTGGACATGAAGTGGCTTCTTCTGCTTGACAGAGCAGCTCTATATCTTATAGATATGACTCCTTTTGCAAACGATGGATTTTTGGTGATGGTAATTTGCTAGAATGGCTTCTTGGATTGATTTTTCTTTTTTTAACTCTATAGACCTTTTTTTTTCATTTAATTTGGATGTCATTTCCTGCATTCAGATCTCTTTTTTACAGACATGGGGCCAAAATGATCTGTTCTCTTGCTTTATTAAAATAAACTTTTCTGCTTTTTCTGAATTTTGGGCTATGTCATGGAGCAAAGTGGGAGAAATAAACAGGCACTTTCTAAGAACTGATAGAAAACTATTTGTGTAAATGAAATCTGAGAATTTGAGATTCTGCCATTGTAAAATGCATTTTCACTTTTCTATTCTAGAAATAAATTCTAAATAAACCAGCAAATACTGTAGCTCATAGATAAATGAATACATAAATAACTTTAAATTACACAGACTTTATTACAACAGGTTTTTTACTGGATTAGTTTGGAAATGGGGTAGCTGTTATTACTGAAGGAGCAGATTAATTCTTTCACAAGATTTATATAAGTGTTAAGAGCCAAACCACTATTTTTGGATTTTTGGCTATCCCTAAAAAATAAAACCAAAAATGTAACTTTGATTCTTTTGCAGTCAGTGATCAATATTGTGACTTTCAATTCATTTATTAGATTCTCCCTTTACTATTTGTGAATTTTTTTCTGGCTTAAAGCAGCCTTTTCAAGAAAAAGTGTCACTTGTAAATATTTCTGGTGAAATCAATAGATATTTTCGAATGCAGTTGAGATGGTATGTGCTTATCTGTGTTTGTATAATAACACAATTCTAGTAAGATACTGGCAGTTTGTTCCTGGCATGGTGCAGGTAATGGGAGGATGTGGTTAAATTAGGTCAATAAATATTATTTTGATGCCCTGCTGTTAGTCTGCTGGCAGTTCTGTCTAATACTGAACTGAAACATAAAGTACTTGTTCTTTCAGATCCCAGGCTGCTTCCCTAAACACATAAACAGGGATGTGGGACTCCTGTGGATTTTGGTAGCTCAGTCTGATGCTGCCCAGGCAGAGAGAGCCTGTAATCCAAGCTAATGTGTGTTTTTGGGCATTCAAACAGAGCTTCAGAACACCCTTGTGTCCTCCAGGGATGAACTCTGAAGGTGTCCACACATTAACCCGAACTTTGCCATTTCCTGTTGCAAGCACAAGGCCTGTGAGGAGCGCTGAGGGAGCTGGGAATGCTCAGCCTGGAGAAAAGGAGGCTCAGGGGACCTCATCACTCTCTACAGCTCCCTGACTGGAGGTGGGTGGGGGTCAGGCTCTGCTCCCAAAGGACAGGATGAGAGGAACTGACTTCAAGTTGTGCCCAGGGGAGGTTTAGATCGGATACTGAGGAAAAGCTGATCACTAAAAGGCTTATTTATAAAGCATTGGCAGAGGCTGCCCAGGGCAGTGCAGAAATCGCCATTCCTGCAGGTGTTTAAAAGATGTGCAGGTGTGGCACTGGTGGACAGTGGGTAGTGGTGGATTTGGTGGTCCTGGCTTATAGTTGGACTTGATCTTTGAGGTCTTTTTTCAACCGAAACAGCTGCGTGACTCTATGAACATTTGTCACTTGATGTTCTTGGGGCAGGGAGGATCCTTTCTGTACTTTTGGGATTCCCTTGTAGGGTATGGTCAAGTACGGAGCTGTTGGCATGATGCTAAAGCAGAGACTGAGTGGAGGTTTCTTTCCTGTGGTGCTTTGTAGTTCTGGAATCTGCTGTGAATCTTACACGTTTTTAGAATACTGGAAAACTTGGTTTGCTCACAGGCACAAAAGGCTAAAGTCATTTAGTGACTGCTGACAGCAGTGTTTCTGTTTGTGATCCAAAATGGAAATTGATTTATTCTTGCAGACGTGCTGCTGCTGCTTCTCCCCAGACCCTGATTTCTGGCCTTTTTCACTTTTGCTTCTCACTTTTTCACTTTTCAGTCTTTTGCTTCATGTAGATTCATAAAATGTCCTGGAATCCCAGGAAGTTACCACCAGCTGGAAAGTTTTTGTGTCACTTAGGCCTTCCCTGAAGATAACTTTTTTTCCCCATTCCTAATGAATTAGGACCCAGGAGGAAAGGCCAGTGAAGTGGGGAATGAGCCACTAAACCGTGTCCTTTGGAAGTAGCCAGTTTTACTGGTGCACTTCCTCTGCTCCTGGGGAATTCCTGCCAGGTTATACATTGAGGATTAAAAAAAAGTAACCAACAAACATAAAGACCAGCAAGGGCCCTAAAAGCTGTGTGTATTGTGTCAGCTCCTGTGAAGTGCTTTTACCTCAGGGAAAAGTGCTTAAATGGGACAGAAAAGGGAATAGAGTACCTCAGCCTGCCTGATCTGCTGAAGGTAAGTTCAGGTATGTGGGCACTGCACATAACTTTTTATTATTCATTTGTTTTCATGTCAAAAACATCAGAAATAATGGCACAATCTTTGGAAATGGTAAAAGGTTTTCTGCGAAAGCTCTTGCTTGGCTGTTGCTGTCGCAGTGCTGACCCTTTCTGGGTGGTAACTTCTCTTCCCTGGCGTTTGCAGATTCCAAGTGTACGTGACTCAACATCCCTGACGTGTCCTACACCACTCAGGGAACCTTGGCACAAAGGAGAGAAAGTCACATAATTAATGGGCTCTTGGGTGACACTGGTAATGGGTAACAGTGAGGTTTATCAGGGTGTTTGTTCCTGGAAGGTGCTGCAAGGTGAGCAGCAGAGCTGTGAACTCTGCAACAGCTCAGGAAATGTGCAATGTTTTTAAACAAAAAATCTGACTTCAAACATTGCTGCTTTCACAGACCCTACAGACAGGGCTCTATTGCAGAGAAGACAATACCACTGGGCCTTTATATTTAGCAAAATACTTTCAGATGAGTGGATAGAAATTCTTTGAGAGGAGTGGTTCCATCCTTAGACTTCATCTTGTCACAATAGGATAAGCAAATTGATTTCTTAATTATACAACCATAGAATCTCCAGAGATGGGAGGGGCCCATCAGGATCATCGAGTCCAACTCATGGCCCTGCACAGGCACCTCAACAATCCCACCCTGTGCCTGGGAGCATTGTCCAAACTACTGGAGCTCTGGCAGCCTTGAGGCCGTGACCATTCCCTGGGGAGCCTGTTCAGTGCCCCACCACTCTCTGAGGGAAGGAAGAACCTTTTCCTGATCTCCAGCCTGACCCTGCCCTGGCACAGCTCCTGTCCCCTGGGTCTTGTCACTGGTCACCAGAGAGAAAAGAGCAGTGTCTGCCCCTCCACTTCCCTTGTGCTTTATATACATTTGATTTGCCAGGTCTTTAAGAATTTTAAGAATA